>JASVEL010005571.1:0-331923 GCA_032618575.1 Nicotiana noctiflora
GGACATTTGGACGTCATTTGGCAGGGTTTTGGATTGAATGTTAGTTTTGAAAGTTTTGAAGAAACTTAGGCTTGAATCGATGTGATTTATGGGTTTTGATGTTGTTAGACGTGTTTTTATGATTGGAATAAGTTCGTATCGTGTTTTGGAGTATGTTGGTGGTTTTCGTTGGGGTCCCGGAGGCCTCGGGATGAATTCGGACCATCATCCGGCGTTTGGAAGCATGAAATGGTCTGCTGAAATCTGCAGATCACCGGGCATAAAACAAGCCTTCGCGTTCGCGAAGGAAGGTTCCGCGTTCGCGAAGGCCAGGTTCAGTAAGGCATCGCGTTCGCGAGGCCAATGCCGCGTTCGCGAAGGGTGAGGCCAGTTGGTCATCGCGTTCGCGAGGGGTGGGTCGCGTTCGCGTAAGAGGGAAAGGAAAGGCATCGCGGACGCGTGACTTCACGTCGCGTTCGCGTTGAGTAAAAGTCAGGAGGCTGAGGATTTGATCTTCGCGGACGCGTGAGAGAGTGCCGCGTTCGCGATGAAGAAGAGGAGGAAGGCATCGCGTTCGCGTGAGAGGCGTCGCGAACGCGATGAAGAAATGAGGCTGGCAGTGATGTTAAGTTCAGAACAGAACCAGTCGCGGGTTTAATACCCAAAAACGCCATTTTTGAGTTCTAGAGAGAGAAACTCACGGGAATTGTTGGTAATTCATTGGGGATTCGTTGGAGGTAAGTTTTGTGGCTTAATTACATCATTTTAACATGAAATCCTTGGTTAAATCCCTGTAAATGGAAGATTTAAGGTGGGTTTGAGCCCTAGGCCTAAATTTAAGAAAAACACTGATTTGAGTGGGCAAATGGAGTCCGATTTCGATAAATTTTATATGCACGGACTCGTATTGAGATAAGGAACCCGAATATATAATTTTTGTGATTTTTCGATAAGCGTACCGAAAGTCGGGTTTTGGCAACTTGTGGGTTTTGGTGTATTTTGAGTTAATTTGATTGGGTAATGCCCAATTGGCCTATTTTGATGTGATTCTATTGATTTTTATCAGATTCTACACTTGTGGAGGCCGACATTCGTGGCAAGAGGGTTATTACTTAGCGGTTTTGTACCGGAATTGAGGTAAGTGGCTTGTCTAACCTCGTGTGGGGGAATTTTCACCCCTAGGATATTATGTGATAGTTTAAATGCCTTGTACGCGAGGTGACGGGCGTGTACATGCGCTGGTTGTTGAACACGTACTTTATTCAAATGTTCGATGAGCGATATCCCTGTCTTGGTTGTTAATTTGATATTTTACCCGGTAGTGGTTAGAAGAGCATGATTAGGTAGTACTTAACTGTTTAGTTGCCTAATTGCCTTATTTGAACTCCTTGTTAATTATTGGCACTATTTTTCGGTGAAGTTATAGTTGAGCATAATTATTTCTCTCTGTGGATTTCCTTAATTGGCCTGTGCTTGTGGACTGCGGGTTCGATTCCCGGAGACCCAGGGCTGTGGGTTCGATTCCCGGAGACCCGATGTGATATTGGTAGGGACTACGGGTTCGATTCCCGAGATCCTGAGTTATTGGTAGGGACTACGGGTTTGATTCCCGAGATCCTGAGTTATTGGTAGGGACTACGGGTTCGATTCCCGAGATCCTGAGTTATTGGTAGGGACTACGGGTTCGATTCCCGAGATCCCGAGTTATTGGTAGGGACTACGGGTTCGATTCCCGAGATCCTGAGTTATTGGTAGGGACTGCGGGTTCGATTCCCGGAGATCCCGAGTTATTGTGATATTATTGAGACATGGGCTGCGGGTTCGATTCCCGGAGACCCAGGGGTACTGAGAATGGGACTGGGGGTTCAATTCCCACAGATCCTGGATTTGTTTATTTGAGTTGGTTATTTGTTTTTGCCGGTTGCAGTAATCACTTTATTATTGCTATTTCGGATTTATTATTATTTGAGCTGCTTATTATTGTTATTGTCTTTTTGTTATTGTTCTCTCAGTAGGGCCACGACCTTCCTCGTCACTACTCCATCGAGGTTAGGCTTGGCACTTACTGAGTACCGCCGTGGTGTACTCATGCTACTCTTCTGCACACTTTTGTTGTGCAGATCCGGGTACATCAGAGCAGGCTCGTACTAGGTGATTCCGCAGCTTTCTGGGAGACTTCGAGGTATGATCCGCTACGTCCGCGGATCCGGAGGCTTCCCTTCTATTCTAGTAGTACTAGTTGACATTTTTCTTCATGTCGTTGTTAGATACTCTTTACACATAGAGCCACAGTTGTATTTCTCTTTTAGTCTGTGTTACCGTGGGGTTTCGGATCTTGGTAGTGTTTTATTCATTGTGTGACGGATGTATGTGCCAAGCGGCACAGATTACATATCTTTTATGCTATTTTTCCGCTGTTTCTTATTTAAGTGTTTATAACTTGTATATTCCGCAACGTGTTAGGCTTACCTAGTCGTGGGGACTGGGTGCCATCACGACATGTTCACAATTGGTGAACTAGGGTCGTGACAAGTTGGTATCAGAGCTCTAGGTTCATAGGAGTCACGGGACACGGACCGGTTACTTAGAGTCTCGCTGATCGATACGGAGACGTCTGTATTTATCTACGAGGGGCTATGTAACTGTTTAGGAAATTCTTCATTTCTTTTGGATTCCTTGTCGTGCGACATTTTTGGCATCAAAAATCTAAACTACTGCTTTCTATTCTCTCACAGATGGTGAGGACACGAGCTAACCGCGATGATCAGGTACCCGCGCCCCCTGTTGCTGCCGTCGGAGGCCGGGGCCGAGGTAGAGGACGAGGACGCGCCCGAGGTGCAGCCACAGCACCATCGCGCGCTGCCGCTGAGGTGCCACCGGTAGACCAGGTTGGAGCGCGCAGGCACCTGGTACACCGACTACAGCTGCTACTACTCCAGTACTCCAGGAGACCCTGGCCCAGTTCATGAGCATGTATACCACTTTAGCTCAGGCAGGGTTGCTTCCTCTCACTGCAGCTACATCTCAGGCCGGGGGAGGGGCCCAGACTCCTGCAGCCGCTACACCTGAGCAGCGAGTGCCAGTGGGACAGGTTCCAGAGATTTTTGTTATGCCTCCTGCCGCCCCAGCACAACCCGGAGGTTGGCCAGCTGCCTCCGAGGACGAGCGGCGTAGATTGGAGAGGTTCAAGAAATATGACCCTCCAGTGTTTAGTGGTCTGGTTTGAGATGATGCATTGGGTTTTCTAGAGGAGTGTCATCGTATTCTTCATACTATGGGGATTGTGGAGACCAGCGGGGTTTCCTTCACTGCTTTTCAGTTTCGCGGGGCCACTTATGATTGGTGGCGCACGTATGAGTTGGATAGTCCAGAAGAGTCTGCTTCATTGACTTGGACGCAGTTTTCAGATCTATTTTTGAGGGAGTTTGTTCCACAGAGCCTTAGGGATTCTTGGCGCTCGGAGTTTGAGCGGTTGCGACAGGGGCTCCATGTCAGTATCGGAGTATGCCATCAGTTTCACCCGTCTGGCCAGGCATGCACCGGCCTTGGTAGCCACGGTTCGGGAGAGAGTACGGAGATTTATTGAGGGCTTGATTCCGCCTATCCGATCCAGCATGGCCAGAGAGTTGGAGACAGATATATCTTATCAGCAGGCAGTTAGCATTGCCAGGAGGATCGAGAGTATGCTCCCTAGAGAGCGGGGAGATAGAGAGGCCAAAAGGTCTCGTGAGTCGGGCCATTTCTCTGGTGCCCGCACTTCATCAGCCGGTCGTTTTGGCAGGGGTTATTCCGGTCGACCAGTTCACTCGGCATTGCCCGCAGCAGGTAGTACTCCAGGTCTTCCAGCACCTCAGGAGCCTTATTATGCTCCCCCAGTTTCCAGTGCACCTCCTGCGCGGGGTCCTTCCAGAGGTCAGGCTAGTGGGGGTGAGGCCGGTCAGTCACAGTCACCGTGTCCTCCCCGAGCTTGCTTTGGGTGCGGGGATACTCGCCATCTGGTGAGGGAGTGCCCCAGGCGTAGGAGGGGGCACCTCGCCGGTCTTCGCGGCGTCGGCGTGGCTCTCGGGGTCGGCGAGGCTATCATTCCGGCTCCGGCTGCTATTCCACCTGCCCGGCCGGCCGGGGGCGGGGGTCGGGGTTCTAGAGGCCGCCCTCGAGAGGGGGGACAGGCCGGATTCTATGCTATTCCTAATCGCGCTGCGGCTGTTGCATACGATTCTGTTATCACAGGTATTATTCCTGGTTAGTCACGGGGAGGCATCGGTTCTATTCGACCCTGGTTCCACTTTTTCATATGTGTCTTCTTACTTTGCTTCTCATTTGGGTGTGCCTCGGGATTCTTTGAGTGCCCCCATTTATGTTTCCACTCCGGTGGGTGATTCTTTGGTTGTGGACCGCGTATATCGGTCGTGTTTGATTACCATTTGTGATTTTGAGACCAGAGCGGATCTATTGCTGCTTGGGATGGTCGATTTTGATATTATTCTAGGTATGGACTGGTTGTCGCCCCATTATGCTATTCTTGATTGTCACGCCAAGACCGTGACGCTGGCTATGCCAGGCATTCCACGTATTGAGTGGAGTGGTACTCTAGATCACACCACTAGCCGTGTTATTTCTTTTCTCAGAGCTCAGCGTATGGTTGAGAAGGGGTGTGCTGCTTATCTAGCCTATGTGCGGGACGTCAGTGTTGACACTCCCTCTATTGATTCTGTTCATGTGGTACGTGACTTTGCTGATGTATTTCCAGCTGATCTTCCGGGCATGCCGCCTGACAGAGACATTGACTTTGCTATTGACTTGTTGCCGGGCACTCAGCCCATTTCTATTCCACCGTACCGTATGGCTCCTCCCGAATTAAAGGAGTTGAAGGATCAGTTACAGGAGTTATTGGGCAAGGGTTTTATTCGACCCAGTGTTTCGCCTTGGGGTGCTCCTGTATTGTTTGTGAAGAAAAAGGACGGTTCTATGCGTATGTGTATTGACTATCGTCAGCTGAATAAGGTTACAGTGAAGAACCGGTATCCTTTGCCCCGTATTGATGACTTATTTGACCAGTTACAGGGCGCACAGGTGTTTTCTAAGATTGATTTGCGCTCTGGGTATCACCAGCTGAAGATTCGGGAGCCAGATATCCCGAAGACTGCCTTCGGGACCCGGTATGGTCACTATGAGTTCCTCGTGATGTCTTTTGGGTTGACTAATGCTCCAGCAGCATTTATGCATTTGATGCACAGTGTGTTCAGGCCTTATCTGGACTCGTTCGTGATTGTCTTCATTGATGATATTCTAGTATATTCTCGGAGCCGGGAAGAGCACGAGCAGCATTTGAGGATAGTGCTTCAGATCCTGAGGGAGAAGCAACTTTATGCCAAGTTCTCTAAATGTGAATTTTGGTTGAGTTCTGTGGCATTTTTGGGCCACGTGGTGTCGAGTGATGGTATTCGAGTAGATCCGAGGAAGGTGGAGGCCGTGCAGAGTTGGCCCAGACCCTCCTCCGCTACTGAGATACGCAGTTTCCTTGGTTTGGCGGGCTACTACCGTCGTTTCGTAGAGGGGTTCTCTTCGATTGCAGCACCTATGACTAGATTGACCCAAAGGGTGCCCCTTTTCAGTGGACAGACGAGTGTGAGGCGAGCTTTCAGAAGCTCAAGAGAGCTTTGACTTCGGCCCCTATATTGATGTTGCCTACAGGTTCGGGGTCCTATACTGTATATTGTGATGCCTCACGAGTTGGACTCGGTGCGGTATTGATGCGGGACGGTAGGGTGATTGCCTACGCGTCGAGACAGCTGAAGGTGCATGAGAAGAATTACCCTGTTCATGATTTGGAGCTAGCTGCCATTGTTCACGCCTTGAAAATTTGGCGTCATTATTTATATGGGGTTCCTTGTGAGATCTACACCGATCACCGGAGCTTGCAGCACTTGCTTAAGCAGAAGGACCTGAATATGCGTCAGAGGAGATGGTTGGAGCTACCGAAGGACTATGATATTACTATTCTCTATCATCCGGGCAAGGCTAATGTGGTTGCTGATGCCTTGAGTCGTCGGGCAGAGAGTTTGGGGAGTTTGGCATATCTACCAGCTTCGGAGAGGCCTATGGCGATGGATGTTCAGGCTTTGGCCAGGCAGTTGGTTAGGCTGGATCTTTCGGAGCCCAGCCGGGTTCTAGCTTGTGTGGTTTCTCGGTCTTCTCTATTTGACCGCATCGGGGAGCGTCAGTTCGACGACCCTCATTTGCTTGTCCTTCGAGGATAGAGTTCGGCGTGGTGATGCTCGGGATGTTACCATCGGGGATGATGGAATTATGAGGATGCGGGGCCGTATCTGTGTGCCCAATGTAGATGATCTTCGAGAGCTGATTCTAGCGCAGAGGCCCGTAGTTCGCGGTATTCCATCCATCCGGGTGCCGCGAAGATGTATCAGGACTTGAAACAGCATTACTGGTGGAGGCGGATGAAGAGGGATATAGTTGATTATGTTTCTAAATGCCTCAATTGCCAGCAGGTGAAGTATGAGCATCAGCGTCCGGGTGGATTGATGCAGCGGATTGAGATTCCAGAGTGGAAATGGGAGCGCATCACCATGGACTTTGTATCTGGGCTTCCACGGACTATTAGGAAGTTTGATTCTATTTGGGTTATTGTGGATCGGCTGACCAAGTCCGCCCATTTTATACCGGTGAGCACTAATTATTCATCGGAGCGACTGGCGGAGATCTATATCAAGGAGATAGTCCGGCTGCATGGTATTCCAGTTTCTATCATTTCAGATAGAGGCACTCAGTTCACTTCACGGTTCTGGAGAGCTGTACAGCAGGAGTTAGGTACTCGGGTAGAGCTGAGCACATCATTTCACCCCCAGACTGATGGGCAGTCCGAACGCACTATTCGGATTTTGGAGGATATGCTCCGTGCGTGCGTGATTGAGTTTGGAGGTTCATGGGATCACTTCTTGCCACTGGCGGAGTTTGCTTATAACAACAGCTACCCGTCTAGTATTCAGATGGCACCGTACGGGGCCCTATATGGTAGGAGGTGCAGGTCTCCCGTGGGTTGGTTTGAGCGGGGCGAGGCCAGGTTGCTAGGTACTGATATGGTTCAGGAGGCTATGGACAAGGTCAAGGTGATTCAGGACAGACTTCGTGCAGCCCAGTCTAGACAGAAGAGTTATGCGGACAAGAAGGTTCGCGACGTGGCTTTTATGGTTGGCGAGCGGGTTCTACTTCGAGTCTCGCCCATGAAGGGCGTTATGAGGTTTGGGAAGAAAGGAAAGCTGAGTCCTAGATTTATTGGCCCTTTTGAGATTTTGAGGCGTGTTGGGGAGGTTGCTTATGAGTTGGCCTTACCTCCCGGCCTAGCCGGAGTTCACCCCGTATTTCATGTCTCCATGCTCCGGAGATACCATGGTGACCCGTCGCACGTGTTGGATTTCACATCCGTTCAGCTAGACAAGGATCTGTCTTATGTTGAGGAGCCAGTAGCCATTCTAGACAGGCAAGTCAGAAAGCTAAGGTCAAAGAACATCGCTTCGGTAAAGGTTCAGTGGCGGGGCCGGCCGGTCGAGGAGGCGACTTGGGAGACCGAGCAGGATATGCGCAGCCAGTACCCTCATCTTTTCACTACTCCAGGTATGTTTTCTGTGCTCGTTCGAGGACGAACGAATCCTTAAGTGTGGGAAGATGTAACGACCCGACCGGTCGTTTTAGAAAATTACGCCCCAATCCCTAATTTAATTGTTCCCCTAAGTTCATTTCTGCTATTGTGGGTTGGCCGGGAGAGTTGGTTCCAAAAATTTGAGCATTTTGGGGACACTTAGTCCCTAAATGAGAGCTTTGAAACTAGAAAACGGTCCATAGCCGGAACAGTGTTAAGACGATCTCGGAACGGAAATCCGATGGTTCCATTAGCTCCGTTAGGTGATTTCGGGGTTGGGAGCGCGTTCGGAATATATTTTGGAGGTCCGTAGCTCAATTAGGCTTGAAATGCCGAAGGTTGAAATTTTAGCGAATCCGAACGATAGGTGAGATTTTGATCCGGGGGTCGGAATGGAATTCCGACAATTTCTGTAGCTTCATTATGTGATTTTGGATATGTCCGCAAATTTTCAGGTCATTTGGACGTCATTTGGCCGGGTTTTGGATTGAATGTTAGTTTTGAAAGTTTTGAAGAAACTTAGGCTTGAATCGATGTGATTTATGGGTTTTGATGTTGTTAGACGTGTTTTTATGATTGGAATAAGTTCGTATCGTGTTTTGGAGTATGTTGGTGGTTTTCGTTGGGGTCCCGGAGGCCTCGGGATGAATTCGGACCATCATCCGGCGTTTGGAAGCATGAAATGGTCTGCTGAAATCTGCAGATCACTGGGCATAAAACAAGCCTTCGCGTTCGCGAAGGAAGGTTCCGCGTTCGCGAAGGCCAGGTTCAGTAAGGCATCGCGTTCGCGAGGTCAATGCCGCGTTCGCGAAGGGTGAGGCCAGTTGGTCATCGCGTTCGCGAGGGGTGGGTCGCGTTCGCGTAAGAGGGAAAGGAAAGGCATCGCGGACGCGTGACTTCACGTCGCGTTCGCGTTGAGTAAAAGTCAGGAGGCTGAGGATTTGATCTTCGCGGACGCGTGAGAGAGTGCCGCGTTCGCGATGAAGAAGAGGAGGAAGGCATCGCGTTCGCGTGAGAGGCGTCGCGAACGCGATGAAGAAATGAGGCTGGCAGTGATGTTAAGTTCAGAACAGAACCAGTCGCGGGTTTAATACCCAAAAACGCCATTTTTGAGTTCTAGAGAGAGAAACTCACGGGAATTGTTGGTAATTCATTGGGGATTCGTTGGAGGTAAGTTTTGTGGCTTAATTACATCATTTTAACATGAAATCCTTGGTTAAATCCCTGTAAATGGAAGATTTAAGGTGGGTTTGAGCCCTAGGCCTAAATTTAAGAAAAACACTGATTTGAGTGGGCAAATGGAGTCCGATTTCGATAAATTTTATATGCACGGACTCGTATTGAGATAAGGAACCCGAATATATAAATTTTGTGATTTTTCGATAAGCGTACCGAAAGTCGGGTTTTGGCAACTTGTGGGTTTTGGTGTATTTTGAGTTAATTTGATTGGGTAATGCCCAATTGGCCTATTTTGATGTGATTCTATTGATTTTTATCAGATTCTACACTTGTGGAGGCCGACATTCGTGGCAAGAGGGTTATTACTTAGCGGTTTTGTACCGGAATTGAGGTAAGTGGCTTGTCTAACCTCGTGTGGGGGAATTTTCACCCCTAGGATATTATGTGACAGTTTAAATGCCTTGTACGCGAGGTGACGGGCGTGTACATGCGCTGGTTGTTGAACACGTACTTTATTCAAATGTTCGATGAGCGATATCCCTGTCTTGGTTGTTAATTTGATATTTTACCCGGTAGTGGTTAGAAGAGCATGATTAGGTAGTACTTAACTGTTTAGTTGCCTAATTGCCTTATTTGAACTCCTTGTTAATTATTGGCACTATTTTTCGGTGAAGTTATAGTTGAGCATAATTATTTCTCTCTGTGGATTTCCTTAATTGGTTGTGCTTGTGGACTGCGGGTTCGATTCCCGGAGACCCAGGGCTGTGGGTTCGATTCCCAGAGACCCGATGTGATATTGGTAGGGACTACGGGTTCGATTCCCGAGATCCTGAGTTATTGGTAGGGACTACGGGTTCGATTCCCGAGATCCTGAGTTATTGGTAGGGACTACGGGTTCGATTCCCGAGATCCTGAGATTATTGAGATATGGACTACGGGTTCGATTCCCGAGATCCTGAGATTATTGAAATGTGGACTACGGGTTCGATTCCCGAGATCCTGACTTATTGGTAGGGACTGCGGGTTCGATTCCCGGAGATCCTGAGTTATTGAGATATTATTGAGACATGGGCTGCGGGTTCGATTCCCGGAGACCCAGGGGTACTGAGAATGGGACTGTGGGTTCAATTCCCACAGATCCTGGATTCGTTTATTTGAGTTGGTTATTTGTTGTTAGCTTGATTGTAGACAGTTGCAGTAAACATCGTAATGTTGTTATTTCGGAAATTATTGTTATTATCTGTTAAACTGTTTATTTTGTTATCATCATATTATTATTGTTTCTCAGTAGGGCCCTGACTTTCCTCGTCACTACTCCATCGAGGTTAGGCTTGGCACTTACTGAGTACCACCGTGGTGTACTCATGCTACTCTTCTGCACACTTTTGTTGTGCAGATCCGGGTACATCAGAGGAGGCTCGTACTAGGTGATTCCGCAGCTTTCTGGGAGACTTCGAGGTATGATCTGCTACGTCCGCGGATCCGGAGGCTTCCCTTCTATTCTGATAGTATTAGTAGATGTTTTCTCTCATGTCTTTGTTAGATACTCTTCACACTTAGAGCCACAGTTGTATTTCTCTTTAGTCTGTGTTACCGTGGGGTTCCGGATCTTGGTAGTGTTTTATTCATTGTGTGATGGATGTATGTGCCAAGCGGCACGAATTACATATCTTTTATGCTATTTTTCCGCTGTTTCTTATTTAAGTATTTATAATTTGTATATTCCGCAACGTGTTAGGCTTACCTAGTCCTGGGGACTGGGTGCCATCACGACATGTTCACAATTGGTGAACTAGGGTCGTGACAGCAGGGTTCAGTCAGATAGTTTTCAAAATGTTTCCCATGGAATGCTGAGCAGGAAAAAATCTTTCATACTGCTCTTTTATCTTTGTCCGAAAACCCTTCGTGTATTCGAGCAGAGAGGGACAGCTGTGAGCACGTAATTTTTGCCACGCTTAATTTACTCCTATAAATTCATTAGAATTAGAATTTTTCTTTTATTATTTGAATTTTAAGAATTAATTGCATCATTTTTATGTCTTGTTTGTATTTTTGTTTGCATTTCAGTTGATATAAATCATAAAAAATACAAAAATAGTTTGTTTGCATGTAGAGTTCAATTTTATATTTGTAACCAATTAATATTAAAATAAGGGAAAAATAATAAAAAAGTCCTTTTGCATCTTACATTTTTTGTTAGTTTTCTTTTAAATTATGAATTAGTCAATATTTTGAAATTAATTAGTATAATTTTAGATTTTTGTTTGAGTATTACATAAAATGAGAAAAAAAAATATAATAGTAATAATGATAATAATAACAAACAAATGAATAAAAGGAAAAGAAAGGGAAAAAGAAAACAAAGCACAAGCATTCAATTTGGGCCATTTCAATTGCCTGAGCCCAAATCAAATCCTCCCCAGACCCAAGTCAATACTCCTCAATCGCCTGGTCAAAGACCAGTCTGCACCCTTATCTGGTCCACCCTTTCTTTATCAAAACAACGTTGTTTTGATGTTAGTTAATCACAGCCATCCATTCCTCATCATCTAATGACCACGACTGAGCATTAAATTTAGATAAAAATGTCCAAAAAACCTTACAAACCCTAGACCAACAATCCATACCTTGTATCCCTTGTCTCTTCACCGGCTCCGCCGTAGCCCCGCCTTACCCCAAGGTGCCCCCACCATCTTTCCGCCATCCGCCGTCGGCCGGAAATCGCCACTGCCGCCGGCGGTTGTCCAAATCGTCCCAAATTTTCACCAATTATTCTCCTTCACCTCCCTTTTCCAACCCCTAAAATAATTTCCTTCAACTGTTAACTTCTCCTCAAATCTTGATTTGAAATTTTGGCCAACACACCGCCACCTCTAAATTTCGCCAAATTAACACCACGTGATCTCCTTATATCCCTCATCTTAAATCCACTACCCTTAACCTAGAATCATCCCCATTTTGTTTGAATTTCAAACCAAAAATTGGCCAAAACCCTAATTCTATGATATTGGAGATTTCATTCAATTTTGGGCTATAATAGCCCTTAATCATGTGTTTTCGTATGAAAAACACATGATTAAGGGCAGTTGTGATCCAAATGTAAAGGAAATCTATCAAATCTAAGGTTGAATCCCAAAACCAGTGAGTTTCTTTTACTTTCTTCTTTCTTTGTTTAATTTTTTGTTTTAATTTTCTGTGTGTCTCAGTATTTGTTGTCCACCATTTTCGTGTCATCTCTTCTGTTTATTCATATTATTTATGTTGTTTTTTTTTAATTTTCAGTAATTAATCTGGCAAAAAATCCGATTCGGGCGGATTCTTCCCCTAACTAACGAAGAGATCACGACTTTAAGATTAAGATCCGCTTATTCTTTGAGATGACAAAGCTCCCCACTAGACGCAAATTGCCGAATCAACACCAGGCAGTATAGGAGTCCTTTCTTTGATCGGCCTTCCCCAGACCAGAACTGAAAGGACATACCAGCCCCCGAAGGATTATTGGGCATTCCTTCATGTCGGGCACTCGCTTCCTTCGTCTTAAGTCAAGTTCAGTTTACTTTTTCGATTCGGAACTCTTAGTCGAGCTGATGGCGAGATCGATTTTTTATTCGAGGTTCAAGAGGAAGGAGAGGAACCACCGCCCAATGGTTCCTCGTTTTGTTTTTTTAGGGTTTTATTCTCTGTTGGTTGAATATACTATTCATGTCTGCATACTTTTTAGATTTTAGTGTTTGATTCTTGAATTGTTATTGGTCATTAAGGTATTTTGTTTTTAACATAAAGATGATTCTGTATTTGAGCTTAAGAATTTAGTATAATATTTTGACTTTGTTATATTAATGGTTTGGTAAAGATTGATTTGTGATTAAGTTTGTAGTTTTAGATAGTTTTAGTAATTCAGTCTCATAGTTTTGAACCTGGGTTGTTATAGCTGAATAAATCTTGGGTTTGATTAGTAATTTCAGGGGTATTTTAAGGGTAGATTAGGCATAGGAAATGGTAGTTTTATTAGAAATAGTAAATTCCAGAACTCAAAAAGGGTAGTAGAGGTATTTTAAGGGTAGAAAAGCCAAGCTAGAACACCCTAAATCCTTCTAGAAGGTTTCTAGGTGTAAGTTTTAGCAAACTTAGGGTAGTAACTTGGGTAACAAGTCATCAAATTGAAGATTAATATGTAATATCTTGAATTAAAAAGGAGGAAAAATGAGTAAAAATGTTCAGAACATTCTGCCCTCTTTTATTCCTATAAAAGGCATCCCCAGTGCCTTCTTTAAGGAGAGGAGAGAGATCTGAAAATTCTAAATTATATTCCAACTTCAAAACATCTCTTTGAAGTTTTAAGAAATCGAGTATTAAGCTTCAAAACCTTAGAGAAGTAGGATCTATAATTCAATTATTCTTCCATATTTCAGTTCTTACCAAATCCAAAGAAAAAATAAATAAAAATATACAGTAGAAAAACTAAAAAAAAGTATAAAATTGAAGTTGTTGTGTTATTGAAAAGTTCACTTCAAATTTCAAGTTTCAAAAGCTGAATTGTTGGTTTCAGTATTCCCTATTATAGTGTTTAAGATTGTCAAAATTTCTGAAACAACTTTGAGTTGAATCCGGGTTTATTTGAGTCAAATTCTGAGTTTATTCAAGTTTATTCAAGCTAGTTCTAGGTGTTCATTGGTGTATTTGTTTGGGAAATAATTGTTGGTTGGTTGATACATTATTCCTTGGTAAAAATCCGTCCAAAATAGTTGCTAGTTATTGATCATTGATGTTGGTTGTTGATTTACTGCTGCTGACCTCTCCTTTTCCCTTCTCATTTACTATTTTCAGGTACACATTTGAGCTCTACTTGATGTAACTTCTCCAGTTGAATTGGAATGTCATTGAAGCTAATTTCCTTATTGTTTAAAAGTCTGCTGTAATTTGACTCCTTCTAGGATTTAATTAATGTATTCATTAGTTTATTTAAAGTAAATTGAAGATTGTTATTTGATGAGTATTGAATAATTAGATTAGTTAATTTCAGTTAGTAATTCTTAGTGTTTGTTCTTTTAGAATAGTTTAAAATTAAATGTAACCATTGATGGATGTTTTTTGAGATTATGAAACACTTGGGTCATGTTATTAGAATAAGATATGGGTTAACATACTAAACTGTTTCAGTTTTAGATAAATATGAGTTAGGTATTTCTTGTGAACCAGGTGAAACAATACTAATAAATTAGTATTTCATAAAATATGAAGGTTAATACAGATTTGGTTTACACTCACACAAATTCATATAGTATTTAGTTTAGAATACAACATTGTGTTATGTTTCCTGGTACTCATTTGAATTAGTTATGAAAATTGCAAATTAAAATTAGTTATTCATATTTGTTATAAAATAAAGACTGTAAAGTAAAGACAAGTATAGAGAGAGAGTGATATATTATTCGAATTCAAACTGATGTACATAATAAAATGAAAACCCTTCTATTTATAGAAGAAAGGAAGCTGCTGTGTAAGCTGCTACTGCAAGCTGCTGTGTAAGCTGCTACTATACCATATATGGATAATCTTATACTAAGAGTAATGTTTATCTATAACGGAGTACTGAAAGGATAAGCTCATTATACCCGGTATGGATAATCTTCTACCGGAAGTAATATTTATCCATAACCGGATATTGAAAGGATAAGCTCATTATACCCGGTATGGATAATCTTCTACCGGAAGTAATATTTATCCATAACTGGATACTGAAAGGATAAGCTCATTATACCCAGTATGGATAATCTTCTACCGACAGTAATATTTATCCATAACCGGATACTGAAAGGATAAACTTATTATACCCAGTACGGATAATCTTCTACCGGGGGTAATGTTTATCCGTAACCGGGTACCAAAGTGATAAGCTTCTTCAGGAAGCTTATTTCCAATATAGTACTAAATAGATAAACATATTTACGGTGCAACCCCATATGAATAAACTTCTTCAGGAAGCTTATTCACAACGGAGTACGAACATCCATAATATAATATATTTATAACACTCCCCCTTGGATGTTCATTAAAAGATAATGTGCCTCGTTAAAACCTTACTATGAAAAACCACGTGGGAAAAATCCTAGTGAAGGAAAAAGAGTACACATATTTAGTAATACGCATTGCTAGGTGCCTCATTAAAAACCTTATAAGGAAAACCACATGGGAAAAAAACCTTAGTAAGGGAAAAAGAGTGCATCGCATATTTTACTCCCCCTGATGGAGACCTTGTTTCAAATATCTGAGTCTGCGCATTCCAATCTTGAATACCATCTTCTCAAAAGTTGAAGTTGGCAAAGATTTAGTGAATAAATCTGCTGGATTATCACTTGAACGGATTTGTTGCACATCAATGTCACCATTTTTCTGAAGGTCATGTGTGTAGAATAATTTTGGTGAAATGTACTTCGTTCTATCTCCTTTTATAAATCCTCCGTTCAATTGGACTATGCATGCAGCATTGTCTTCGTATAAAATTGTGGGTCTCTTTTCACATTCCAAACCACATTTTCTCGAATAAAATGAATTATTGATCTCAACCATACGCATTCCCTAGTCGATCCTAGTCGAACCTATGCGAGTTTAACTTAATACGACTATAAAAATTGAAAACCAAACTTGTTATGCCAGTTTGAGATTCTTCAATTAATACCAAAAAATTCCACCCCTGAATTTGATTACTTAAACAAGGAGCAAATCAGAGAAACTAATTTGTAAAAAAACTAGACAAACTGATAAGCAAATCAACTTATGTCTACCATGAATACATGACTGAACCTTTCCTAATGACCAACTTTGCATTTAACAATACACCATAACACTTTTAAACATGATAGACTATACGACCATTATCAATAGCTATTCTAATATAGAATCCTCTAGAAACAAGAGCACATATTTTAACCAAACTTAAGGCTAAAGTCATATATTTGAAGAAATATGCTGCTGTAGTACTTGAAAATTCCAAACTACCATACATTTAGATAACATAGCCTAAACACAAACTTAGCTATTAATCCATGTTTGATCAAGTTTTTTGCCTCAACAGTCCATAATTCAATTACAACATAAAGACTTAGTTAAACAACAACAATCAACTAAATTAAGTTGTAAATCAAATGACTAAGTATATAAACATCATGAAGAAAATATAAATAAACAACACAAATTTGATGCCATGTTTGAAACTTTCATTTTCATCTTCATTATGAAACCTACATCCCTCATAATTTAAGAGAATGTACCTACAATTTGAAGAAAAAAACAAAGTAGAAAATGAAGTATCAGCAGAGCAGTATAAGCAATCAACAGCTAAAGTCAGTGAACTCCAACTTCAAACCCAGGATTGATAGGTAGAAACCCAAAGAGAAAAACAAATTCACTCGAACAAAACCCCATCAAACTTGGAATCAGAATTTAAAATCAGTATTCACATTATTTTTCAAACTTCACAATAAAGAACTATATTTTGGTACTCTAAAAGGAATCAATGAAATTCAATGGAACAGTAGATTTTTTTTTTTTTTTTTTGTATTTTTTGAAATCTGATCTCTAATTCTCTTCTCAGTCTGCTTGAGAGGCAAGATTGAGATTGTCACACCTCCCTTTTTACTACCCCACATAAGCATATAAATTCGCTCGTAGGATATACCCCGACGCTCAAATATCCGAAACGGATAAAATAACGTAAGGGAAGGAGTTTTTCCAATTAAAGGACAATCGGTTCGGAATTTTATTGAGATTAATCAGAGTCGCCACTTGGGAATGATAATGGTGTCCCAAGTCACCGGTTAATCCCGAATCCGAGGAATTTGACTCTTCAAAATGTCTGCGAGGTAGAGATCCGGATAAGGAACTCTGTTAACCCGGGAGAAGGTGTTAGGCATTCCCGGGTTCTGTGGTTTTAGCACGGTCGCTCAATTGTCGTTCCCGACTCTTGTTTGACTCACTTACAGATTTTAACAACATACTGTGCTTTTTACTTAAATATTATTTTAAAGAATTTAAGGCATCGCGAAAACACGCCTCGAGTCATACCGCAACCAGTACGCCTATGACTTTCGGTGTATTTTGGCTTTGCCGAGATTTGGATTTGAGTCGCACCAAGTGCACACTCGTTCAATGGAAAGTATTTTAAAATCGTTCCCTAAAGTAACGTCTATCGGCTTTTAAATCTTTTGGGAGAAGCTATGGAATTTGCTATTAGCTTTCCCGGGTCTATTTGTGTTATATCATTACTAAATGGGGGCCCCGCTTGTTTGACATTGGGCGAGGCTCATCCCAAGTATTATTAAGGTTTAATCCTAGTATTTTAGCTATATTTTCTATGAATGTTTTTTCCTTAGCCGATTCGAAATTAATAGACCTATTGTCACGACCCTAGTTCACCAATTGTGAACATGTCGTGATGGCACCCAATCCCCACGACTAGGTAAGCCTAACACGTTGCGGAATATACAAGTTATAAACATCTAAATAAGAAACAGCGGAAAAATAGCATAAAAAGATATGTAATTCATGCCGCTTGGCACATACATCCGTCACACAGTAAATAAAACACTACCAAGATCCGGAACCCCACGGTAACACAGACTAAAAGGGAAATACAACTGTGGCTCTATGTGTAAAGAGTATCTAGCAACGAAATGAAGAAAAATGTCGACTAGTAATACTAGAATAGAAGGGAAGCCTCCGGATCCGCGGACGTAGCAGATCATACCTCGAAGTCTCCCAAAAAGCTGCGGAATCACCTAGTACAAGCCTGCTCTGATGTACCTGGATCTGCACAACAAAAAGTGTGCAGAAGAGTAGCATGAGTACACCACGGCGGTACTCAGTAAGTGCCAAGCCTAACCTCGATGGAGTAGTGACGAGGTAGGTCAGGGCCCTACTGAGAAAACAATAATATAATGATGATAACAAAGTAAACAGTTTAAATGATAATAATTTCCGAAATAACAACATCATGATGATTACTGCGACTGTCTACGATTAAGCTAACAACAATTAACCAGCTCAAATAAACAAATCCAGGATCTGTGGGAATTGAACCCACAGTCCCATTCTCAGTACCTCTGGGTCTCCGGGAATCGAACCCGCAGCCCATGTCTCAATAATATTTCAACAACTTAGGATCTCCGGGAATCGGACCCGCAGTCCCTACCAATAACTCAGGATCTCGGGAATCAAACCCGTAGTCCCTACCAATAACTCAGGATCTCGGGGATCAAACCCGTAGTCCCTACCAATAACTTAGGATCTCGGGGATCAAACCCGTAGTCCCTACCAATAACTCAGGATCTCGGGAATCAAACCCGTAGTCCCTACCAATAACTCAGGATCTCGGGAATCGAACCCGTAGTCCCTACTAATAACTCAGGATCTCGGGAATCGAACCCGTAATCCCTACCAATAACTCAGGATCTCGGGAATCAAACCCGTAGTCCACAAGCACAGCCAATAAAGGAATCCACAGAGAGAATAATTATGCTTAAATATAACTTTACCGAAAAATAGTGCCGATAATTATCAAGGAGTTCAAACAAGGCAATTAGGCAACTAAACAGTTAAGTACTACCTAATCATGCTTTCCTAACCACTACCGGGTAAAAATATCAAATTAACAGCCAAAGACAGGAATATCGCTCATAGAACATTTTAATTAAAGTGCGTTTTCAACAACCGGCGCATGTACACGCCCGTCACCTCGCATACAAGGCATTTAAACTATCACATAATATCCTAGGGGTGAGAATTCCCCCACACGAGGTTAGACAAGCCACTTACCTCGACTCCGGTACAAAACTGCTATGAAACAACTCTCTTGCCACGAATGTCGGCCTCCACAAGTGTAGAATCTGATAAAAGTCAATAGAATCACATCAAAATAGGCCAATTGGGCATTACCCAATCAAATTAACTCAAAATTCACCAAAACCCACAAGTTGCCAAAACCCGACTTCCGGTACGCTTATCGAAAAATCACGAAAATTATATATTCGGGTTCCTTATCTCAATACAAGTCCGTGCATATAAAATTTATCGAAATCGGACTCCGTTTGCCCATTCAAATCAAAGATTTTCTAACATTTAGGCCTAGGGCTCAAACCCACCTTTAATCTTCCAATTTCGGTGAAATAATCATGGATTTCATGATAAACCAACGAATTAAGGTCAAGAAACTTACCCCCGATGATTTCCCGATGATATCCCGGCGTTTCCCCTTCAAAATCCTCTCTTGGAGCTCAACAATGGCGTTTTTGATTTATGGGTCGCGGCTGAAATGTTTCTGGACTTAAGTCACTGCCAGACATTTTTACTCTATGCGATCGCATGATCCCCGTTGCGATCGCATAGAACAAATTTTGACCCTCGCCAAACTACTCTATGCGATTGCATAGTCCTCAATGCGATTGCAATGCTCACCAAAATATACCTATGCGATCGCATACCCTGCTCCGCGATCGCATAGCACAAAAGCTGGACCTGGGACCCCTCTTCTCTATACACTATGCGATCGCATAGGACTGTACGCGATCGCAAAGCACAACTTTCGAGAACTATGCGATCGCATATCCATGCCCGCGATCGCATAGAACAAATACTTGGCCTCTCCAAAACCTTCTATGCGATCGCATTAGCCCATTGCGATCGCATAGAGCATTCGTCTGCAACACACACCAGCAGTTAACAGCATTTCCAAAATGCATGAAATAGCCCGATTGGACCCCCGGATTCATCCCGAGACCCCGGGATCCCAACGAAAACCACCAACCTATTCCAAAACATGATACGAACTTATTCTAATCATCAAAACACGTCTAACAATATCAAAACCCATAATTCACATCGTATTCAAGCCTAAATTTCTTAAAACTTTCCGAATTGCACATTCGATCTAAAACCCGACCAAACGACGTCCGAATGACCTAAAAATTTGCGGACATATCCAAAATCACATAACAAAGCTACAGAAATTGTCGGAATTCCATTCCGACCCCCGGATCAAAATCTCACCTATCGTTCGGATTCGCCAAAATTTCAACCTTCGGCATTTCAAGCCTAATTGAGCTACGGACCTCCAAAATACATTCCAAACGCGGTCCCAACCCCGAAATCACCTAACGAAACTAATGGAACCATCGGATTTCCGTTCCGAGATCGTCTTAATACTGTTCCGGCTACGGGCCATTTTCTAGCTTCAAAGCTCTTATTTAGGGACTAAGTGTCCCAAAATGCTCAAATTTCCAAAACCGACTCTCCCGGCAACCCAAAATGGCAGAAATGAACTTAGGGGAACAGTTAAGTTAGGTATTGGGGCGTAATTTTTTCTAAAACAACCGGTCGGGTCGTTACATCTTCCCACACTTAAAGGTTCGTTCGTCCTCGAACGAGCATAGAAAACATACCTGGAGTAGTGAAAAGATGAGGGTACTGGCTGCGCATATCCTGCTCGGTCTCCCAAGTCGCCTCTTCGACCGGCTGGCCCCGCCACTGAACTTTTACCGAAGCGATGTTCTTTGACCTTAGCTTTCTGACTTGCCTGTCTAGAATGGCTACTGGTTCCTCAACATAAGACAAATCCTTGTCTAGCTGAACGGATGTGAAATCCAACACATGCGACGGGTCACCATGGTATCTCCGGAGCATGGAGACATGAAATACGGGGTGAACTCCGGCTAGGCCGGGAGGTAAGGCCAACTCATAAGCAACCTCCCCAACACGCCTCAAAATCTCAAAAGGGCCAATAAATCTAGGACTCAGCTTCCCTTTCTTCCCAAACCTCATAACGCCCTTCATGGGCGAGACTCGAAGCAGAACCCGCTCACCAACCATAAAAGCCACATCGCGAACCTTCTTGTCCGCATAACTCTTCTGTCTAGACTGGGCTGCACGAAGTCTGTCCTGAATCACCTTGACCTTGTCCATAGCCTCCCGAACCATATCAGTACCTAGCAACCTGGCCTCGCCCGGCTCAAACCAACCCACGGGAGACCTGCACCTCCTACCATATAGGGCCTCATACGGTGCCATTTGAATACTGGACTGGTAGCTGTTGTTATAAGCAAACTCCGCCAGCGGCAAGAAGTGATCCCATGAACCTCCAAACTCAATCACGCACGCACGGAGCATATCCTCCAAAATCCGAATAGTGCGCTCGGACTGACCATCAGTCTGGGGATGAAACGCTGTGCTCAGCTCCACCCGAGTACCTAACTCCTGCTGTACGGCTCTCCAGAACCGTGAAGTGAACTGAGTGCCTCTATCTAAAATGATGGAAACTGGAATACCATGTAGCCGAACTATCTCCCTGATATAGATCTCCGCCAGTCGTTCCGATGAATAAGCAGTGCTCACCGGTATGAAATGAGCGGACTTGGTCAGCCGATCCACAATAACCCAAATGGAGTCAAACTTCCTAACAGTCCGTGGAAGCCCAGATACAAAATCCATGGTGATGCGCTCCCATTTCCACTCGGGAATCTCAATCTGCTGCATCAATCCACCCGGACGCTGATGCTCATACTTCACCTGCTGGCAGTTGAGGCATCTGGAAACATAATCAACTATATCCCTCTTCATCCGCCTCCACCAGTAATGCTGTTTCAAGTCCTGATACATCTTCGCGGCACCCGGATGGATGGAATACCGTGAACTATGGGCCTCTGCTAGAATCAGCTCTCGAAGATCATCTACATTGGGCACACAGATACGCCCTTGCATCCTCATAACTCCATCATCTCCGATGGTAACATCTCGAGCATCACCACGCCGAACTCTATCCTGAAGGACAAGCAAATGAGGGTCGTCGAACTGACGCTCCCTGATGCGGTCAAATAGAGAAGACCGAGAAACCACACAAGCTAGAACCCGGCCGGGCTCCGAAAGATCCAGTCTAACAAACTGCCTGGCCAAAGCCTGAACATCCATCGCCATAGGCCTCTCCGAAGCCGGTAGATATGCTAAACTCCCCAAACTCTCTGCCCGACGACTCAAGGCATCAGCAACCACATTAGCCTTGCCCGGATGATAGAGAATAGTAATATCATAGTCCTTCAGTAGTTCCAACCATCTCCTCTGACGCATATTCAGGTCCTTCTGCTTAAGCAAGTGCTGCAAGCTCCGGTGATCAGTGTAGAGCTCACAAGGAACCCCATATAAATAATGACGCCAAATTTTCAAGGTGTGAACAATGGCATCTAGCTCCAAATCATGAACAGGATAATTCTTCTCATGCACCTTCAGTTGTCTCGACGCGTAGGCAATCACCCTACCGTCCTGCATCAATACCGCGCCGAGTCCAACTCGTGAGGCATCACAATATACAGTATAGGACCCCAAACCTGTAGGCAACATCAATATAGGGGCCGAAGTCAAAGGTGTCTTGAGCTTCTGAAAGCTCGCCTCACACTCGTCTGTCCACTGAAAAGGGGCACCCTTTTGGGTCAATCTGGTCATAGGTGCTGCAATCGAAGAGAACCCTCTACGAAACGATGGTAATAGCCTGCCAAACCAAGGAAACTGCGAATCTCAGTAGCGGAGGAGGGTCTGGGCCAATTCTGCACGGCCTCCACCTTCCTCGGATCTACTCGAATACCATCACTCGACACCACGTGGCCCAAAAATGCCACTGAACTCAACCAGAATTCACATTTAGAGAACTTGGCATAAAGTTGCTTCTCCCTCAGAATCTGAAGCACTATCCTCAAATGTTGCTCGTGCTCTTCCCGGCTCCGGGAATATACTAGAATATCATCAATGAAGACAATCACGAACGAGTCCAGATAAGGCCTGAACACACTGTGCATCAAATGCATAAATGCTGCTGGGGCATTAGTCGACCCAAAAGACATCACGAGGAACTCATAGTGACCATACCGGGTCCTGAAGGCAGTCTTCGGGATATCTGGCTCCCGAATCTTCAGCTGGTGATACCCAGAGCGCAAATCAATCTTAGAAAACACATGTGCGCCCTGTAGCTGGTCAAATAAATCATCAATATGGGGCAAAGGATACCGGTTCTTCACTGTAACCTTGTTCAGCTGACGATAGTCAATACACATGCGCATAAAACCGTCCTTTTTCTTCACAAACAATACAGGAGCACCCCAAGGCGAAACACTGGGTCGAATAAAACCCTTGCCCAATAACTCCTGTAACTGATCCTTCAACTCCTTCAACTCGGGAGGAGCCATACGGTACGGTGGAATAGAAATGGGCTGAGTGCCCGGCAACAAGTCAATAGCAAAGTCAATATCTCTGTCGGGCGGCATGCCCGAAAGATCAGCTGGAAATACATCAGCAAAGTCACGTACCACATGAACAGAATCAATAGAGGGAGTGTCAATACTGACGTCCCGCACATAGGCTAGATAAGCAGCACACCCCTTCTCAACCATACGCTGAGCTCTTAGAAAAGAAATAACACGGCTAGGGGTGTGATCTAGATTACCACTCCACTTAATACGTGGAATGCCTGGCATAGCCAGCGTCACGGTCTTGGCGTGACAATCAAGAATAGCATAATGGGGCGACAACCAGTCCATGCCCAGAATAATATCAAAATCGACCATCCCGAGCAGCAATAGATCCGCTCCGGTCTCAAAATCACAAATGGTAACCAAACACGACCGATATACGCGGTCCACAACCAAAGAATCACCCACCGGAGTGGAAACATAAATGGGGGCACTCAAAGAATCCCGAGGCACACCCAGATGAGAAGCAAAGTAAGAAGACACATATGAAAAAGTGGAACCAGGGTCGAATAGAACTGATGCCTCCCTGTGACTAACCAGGATAATACCTGTGATAACAGAATCGGATGCAACAGCCGTAGCGCGATCGGGAATAGCATAAAATCAGGCCTGTCCCCCCTCTCGAGGGCGGCCTCTAGAACCCTGACCCCCGCCCCTGGCTGGCTGGGCAGGTGGAATAGCAGCTGGAGCCGGAATGATAGCCTGCTGACCCTGAGAGCCACGCTGATGCTGCGAAGACTGGTGAGGTGCTCCCCTCCTACGCCTGGGGCACTCCCTAACCAGATGGCGAGTATCCCCACACTCAAAACAAGCTGTGGGAGGATGCGGTGGCTGTGACTGACCAGCCCCACTAACGCTGGATTGACCCCTGGAGGTACCCCGCGTAGGAGGCGCACTGGAAACTATGGGAGCATAGTAAGGCTCCTGAGGTGCTGGAAGACCTGGAGTACTACCGACTGCGGGCAATGTCGAGTGAACTGGTCGGCCGGAATAACCCCTGCCAAAACGACCGGCTGATGAAGTGCGGGCACCAGAGAAATGGCCCGACTCACGAGACCTCTTGGCCTCTCTCTCTCTCCGCTCTCTAGGGAGCATACTCTCGATACTCTTGGCAATGCTAACTGCCTGCTGATAAGATATATCTGTCTCAAGCTCTCTGGCCATGCTGGATCGTATAGGCGGAACAAGGCCCTCAATAAATCTCCGCACTCTCTCCCAAATTGTGGCTACCAAAGCCGGTGCATGCCTGGCTAGACGGGTGAAACTGATAGCATACTCTGATACTGACATGGAGCCCTGTCGCAACCGCTCAAACTCCGAGCGCCAAGAATCCCTAAGGCTCTGTGGAACAAACTCCCTCAAAAACAGATCTGAAAACTGCGTCCAAGTCAATGAAGCAGACTCCTCCGGACTATCCAACTCATACATGCGCCACCAATCATAAGCGGCCCCACGAAACTGAAAAGCAATGAAGGAAACCCCGTTGGTCTCCACAATCCCCATAGTACGAAGAATACGATGACACTCCTCCGGAAAACCCAATGCATCATCCTGAAGCCAAACCACTGAACACCGGAGGGTCATATTTCTTGAACCTCTCCAATCTACGTCGCTCGTCCTCAGAGGCAGCCGGTCCACCTCCGGGCTATGCTCGGGGCGGCGGGAGGCATAACCAAAACATCCGGAACCTATCCCACCGGCACACGCCGCTCCGGTGTAACGGCGGCGGGAGTCCGGGCCCCTCCCCGGCCCGAGATGTAGCCGCGACAAGAGGAAGCAGTCCTGCCCGAGCTAAAGTAGTATACATACTCATGAACCGGGCCGGGGTCTCCCGTAGTGCCGGAGTAGTAGCAGTCGTAGTCGGTGTACCGGTGCTCGCGCTCCAACTCGGTCTACCCGTGGCACCTCGGCGGCGGTGCGCGCGGGTGCCGTGGCTGCACCTCGGGCGCGTCCTCGTCCTCTACCTCGGCCCCGGCCTCCGACGGCGGCAACAGGGGGCGCGGGTACCTGATCATCGCGAGTAGATCGTGTCCTCACCATCCGTGAGAGAATAGAAATCAATAATTTAGATTTTTGATGCCAAAAATGTCGCACGACAAGGAATCCAAAGAAATGAAGAGTTTTCCTAAACAGTCACATAGCCCCTCGTAGATAAATACGGACGTCTCCGTATCGATCAGCGAGACACTAAGTAACTGGTCTGTGTCCCGTGACTCCTATGAACCTAGAGCTCTGATACCAACTTGTCACGACCCTAGTTCACCAATTGTGAACATGTCGTGATGGCACCCAGTCCCCACGACTAGGTAAGCCTAACACGTTGTGGAATATACAAGTTATAAACATCTAAATAAGAAATAGCGGAAAAATAGCATAAAAAGATATGTAATTCATGCCGCTTGGCACATACATCCGTCACACAGTAAATAAAACACTACCAAGATCCGGAACCCCACGGTAACACAGACTAAAAGGGAAATACAACTGTGGCTCTATGTGTAAAGAGTATCTAGCAACGAAATGAAGAAAAATGTCGACTAGTAATACTAGAATAGAAGGGAAGCCTCCGGATCCACGGACGTAGCAGATCATACCTCGAAGTCTCCCAAAAAGCTGCGGAATCACCTAGTACGAGCCTGCTCTGATGTACCTGGATCTGCACAACAAAAGTGTGCAGAAGAGTAGCATGAGTACACCACGGCGGTACTCGGTAAGTGCCAAGCCTAACCTCGATGGAGTAGTGACGAGGTAGGTCAGGGCCCTACTGAGAAAACAATAATATAATGATGATAACAAAGTAAACAGTTTAAATGATAATAATTTCCGAAATAACAACATCATGATGATTACTGCGACTGTCTACAATTAAGCTAACAACAATTAACCAGCTCAAATAAACAAATCCAGGATCTGTGGGAATTGAACCCACAGTCCCATTCTCAGTACCTCTGGGTCTCCGGGAATCGAACCCGCAGCCCATGTCTCAATAATATTTCAAACAACTCGGGATCTCCGGGAATCGAAACCTCGGTCCCTACCAATAACTCAGGATCTCGGGAATCAAACCCGTAGTCCCTACCAATAACTCAGGATCTCGGGAATCAAACCCGTAGTCCCTACCAATAACTCAGGATCTCGGGAATCAAACCCGTAGTCCCTACCAATAACTCAGGATCTCGGGAATCAAACCCGTAGTCCCTACCAATAACTCAGGATCTCGGGAATCAAACCCGTAGTCCCTACCAATAACTCAGGATCTCGGGAATCGAACCCGTAATCCCTACCAATAACTCAGGATCTCGGGAATCGAACCCCTAGTCCACAAGCACAGCCAAAAAAGGAATCCACAGAGAGAATAATTATGCTTAAATATAACTTTACCGAAAAATAGTGCCGATAATTATCAAGGAGTTCAAACAAGGTAATTAGGCAACTAAACAGTTAAGTACTACCTAATCATGCTTTCCTAACCACTACCGGGTAAAAATATCAAATTAACAACCAAAGACAGGAATATCGCTCATAGAACATTTTAATTAAAGTGCGTTTTCAACAACCAGCGCATGTACACGCCCGTCACCTCGCATACAAGACATTTAAACAATCACATAATATCCTAGGGGTGAGAATTCCCCCACACGAGGTTAGACAAGCCACTTACCTCGACTCCGGTACAAAACCGCTATGAAACAACTCTCTTGCCACGAATGTCGGCCTCCACAAGTGTAGAATCTGATAAAAGTCAATAGAATCACATCAAAATAGGCCAATTGGGCATTACCCAATCAAATTAACTCAAAATTCACCAAAACCCACAAGTTGCCAAAACCCGACTTCCGGTTCGCTTATCGAAAAACCACGAAAATTATATATTCGGGTTCCTTATCTCAATACGAGTCTGTGCATATAAAATTTATCGAAATCGGACTCCATTTGCCCATTCAAATCAAAGGTTTTCTAACATTTAGGCCTAGGGCTCAAACCCACCTTTAATCTTCCAATTTCAGTCAAATAATCATGGATTTCGTGATAAACCAACGAATTAAGGTCAAGAAACTTACCTCCGATGATTTCCCGATGATATCCCAGCGTTTCCCCTTCAAAATCCTCTCTTGGAGCTCAACAATGGCGTTTTTGATTTATGGATCGCGGCTGAAATGTTTTTGGACTTAAGTCACTGCCAGACATTTTTACTTTATGCGATCGCATGATCCCTGTTGCGATCGCATAGAACAAATTTTGACCCTCGCCAAACTACTCTATGTAATCGCATAGTCCTCAATGCGATCGCAATGCTCACCAAAATATACCTATGCGATCGCATACCCTGCTCCGCGATCGCATAGTACAAAAGCTGGACCTGGGACCCCTCTTCTCTATACACTATGCGATCGCATAGGACTGTACGCGATCGCAGAGCACAACTTTCGAGAACTATGCGATCGCATATCCATGCCCGCGATCGCATAGAACAAATACTTGGCCTCTCCAAAACCTTCTATGCGATCGCATTAGCCCATTGCGATCGCATAGAGCATTCGTCTGCAACACACACCAGCAGTTAACAGCATTTCCAAAATGCATGAAATAGCCCGATTGGACCCCCGGATTCATCCCGAGACCCCGGGATCCCAACGAAAACCACCAACCTATTCCAAAACATGATACGAACTTATTCTAATCATCAAAACACGACTAACAACATCAAAACCCATAATTCACATCGAATTCAAGCCTAAATTTCTTAAAACTTTCCGAATTGCACATTCGATCTAAAACCCGACCAAACGACGTTAGAATGACCTGAAAATTTGCGGACATATCCAAAATCACATAACGAAGCTACAGAAATTGTCGGACTTCCATTCCGACCCCCGGATCAAAATCTCACCTATCGTTCGGATTCGCCAAAATTTCAACCTTCGGCATTTCAAGCCTAATTGAGTTACGGACCTCCAAAATACATTCCGAACGCGCTCCCAACCCCGAAATCACCTAACGGAACTAATGGAACCATCGGATTTCCGTTCCGAGATCGTCTTAACACTGTTCCGGCTACGGGCCATTTTCTAGCTTCAAAGCTCTTATTTAGGGACTAAGTGTCCCAAAATGCTCAAATTTCCAGAACCGACTCTCCCGGCAACCCAAAATGGCAGAAATGAACTTAGGGGAACAGTTAAGTTAGGGATTGGGGCGTAATTGTTTCTAAAACGACCGGTCGGGTCGTTACACCTATGCAGCCCTTGTCTTTTCTTCATTGGGCTTAGGATCTTGGAACAAAACTCAGGATAACAACCACATAAGTCCAAGTCTTAACGACCCGGACAGGCTTAGGCTTTTAGCCAATAGCCCAACAGATTCACGAGTACAGTCCAGGCCCTCGTTGTATAATAGACCCAGACCAGATTTAAGGTAATAATAACAAAAGCAAAATACAAGATTCATAGTAAATGGACACTTAAGATTAAGAACGAAATCAAACTACTCTTTATTTATCAAAAGAAGAAAATTACTATACAAAAATGATCAATGTTAACTCTAAATTATATCTAAAGTACATGAAAGCTTAATAAACTAACTATCTCTGATTTTTGTCTTTTACTAGTGAATTTGCGCGGTCATTTTTAGTTGTTTACTAGTTGAGAGATTATGCAGCTAACTGTATGTAAAAATATGAAGATTATTTAAAGATAAGATGAGTGATTTATGACTATATTGTTAACCTACTGATTTCAATACGAATTAAGCCAATTTGATAATCTCTAAGCTAGTCTCATCCTGATTGTTACTCCATCTACTCACTTCCAACTTTAAACTCGCTCAACTCTAGATAATTGACCTCTAATCATGCTAATTACATGAGCAAGATTCATAGTTCTGATTACTTGATTATAATAACCTGAGTGTCTACATTTAAATGATTCAATGCTTAAACACAATTACACCACTGATTCTATTATGACTTAGCTCCCCACAGCATTGTTAACTCAGTTATACTCGACTTGAACTGACATTTTCCTTGTTAAAAAAAAACTTATGCTAAAGTGCAGATCTACACTATATGAATATCTACGTGATTATGGCTTCTGAGACTACTGTGAAGAACAATTAATGATTTAAACCGTGATTAGCTAACTTGTATTTTAAAGTTTTTTTGCCTAATTAAACTAAGTGATACGCTATTGCTACTATACTACTACTATTATACTACTTATTCTATCACTAAGCTATTACAATATTTTTGTTTCTGTTTTTGTTTTTCAGCTAATGTATGCTACAATAAATGAACTGCAGATCCTAAACTAACAACATTGAACTACAAAAACTATATAATGACATAACATGAAGGATTGGATCTTCATTCTTATTTAATCAACTTGAGATTACAACTTCAAGTAAAAGATCAGTGTACCTGGATCAAAAATAGAGAAAATCCGATGAGTCCTAAGGGAGACAAGAGCAGGTAACAGCAGATGACTCAAACAAAGCAATGCAACAGTGACTGAAGATCCACAAGGCAAAACCACAGCAACAATAACAGAGAATCCAGCAATCAAGCAAACAAGCAGAAGCCCAGGTAAACAATCGAGCAGAGAACCCAAAACGAGAAGCAATTGCCAGATTCTAACTCAAGAAATCCCAGAAATCCTACTGTTATCTTAGTATTTTTTATCTCTGAAGCTTGTCTATTCAATGAAACCAGCCTAGATGTACTTCTAATTGTTAAATTTCGAACCCCTTTCAGCCCCTTTTTAGGATGTATTTATAGCTAGGATAAAGGCTGAAACTTGGGGAGAAAGTTATGAGATTAATCCCACTTCTCCCCCTCTAAATTTTATGTTCACTTAAATCCCCAATTCAGTTAGCAGAAACCCTTCCAGCATGTGCTGGAAGGTTCCAAAGATACCTTTTAAGGGGTTTTTACTAATGTAGCCCTAAGGGATGAAGATTTTTACAGATTTCCCATTTTAGGGAGACCATTATACCCTTAAATCTCTGCAAAATTGCGGAAATCAGGGGTACAAATGACTCCCTTACCCTCTTATGTTTCAAACTATTCACTATTTTACCTATTTGGTTTCCAATTATGCCCTTAAGGACACTGCTGATTTACTTGACTGCCTAGGTCAAGTTTCAGCTTCTTTTGGACTTATTTAACTAATAGCCAGCCCCTGCATTGGTATTTAAGGGCTGGCCAATCCTACTATTAAGAACTATTTCAATTCTAGCCTCTTTTAATTAGTTTCCAGTTAATTAAGACCAATTTATTTCAATTTAAAACTAATTGCAGGACTAGCCTACTTTATTATTGAAATTAAACTATTTAAAAGTTAGCCAGTCTCAAGTTGAGACTTGGCTTGGGTATTAAACCCAATTACTGAACAGTTGGGCCCCAAAACCTTTACAAGTTTGGCCACTTTGATGTTCAGGGCTCAAAAGAGAGCCTGGGCCAGTCTGCATTTGCAGACTTAGCCATTTTGCACAACCAACCCCTTTTAAAGGTGGGCTGTGTGTTAGGGCCTTATAGAATTGGTCAACCTTTTGCAAAGTTAACCATTCTTAGGCCAACTATTTCTTAATAACCTATTTTTTGTGATTTTTAGGTCAATTAAACTAGAGTGCAGGACTAGCCTACTTAATTACCTATTAAACTAATGGCCAGTCTCAAGTTGAGACCTAGCCTGGGTAATTAAACCCAATTACTGAACATAGCTGGGCCCAAAGCCTTTGCAGGCCTGGCCACTTTGATGTTCAGGGCTCAAATGAGCCTTGGTGAGCTTTCATTTGCAAGCTTGACCAGTTTTTGCACAACCAGCCCTTTTTGAAGTGAGCTGTTGTGTTTGGACCTTATAGAGTTGGTCAACCTTTACAAAGTTGACCACTCTTAGGTCAATTATTGAACCTATAGCCTATTTTTGTTCATGTTCAGTTTTAACCTATTTAAAAACTAGCCACTTTGATGGAACCTAATACTATCAGCTATAACCAATCCCCTAGGGTTCAAACATTGTTAATCAAACACTCACATTTGACAAGGAACTAGCAAAACTTAATCATTCTCAACATTTGTTGCATACAGGAACACATATGATCAAATAAACATGCATTAATCAACTCAAACTCGGAGGAAACAATTGATATGGTTGAATTTCAGTCAATTAACTCATATCATTAGACTACATGTGACACAGTATGAATTCATGTCAGTTCAGACCTAATTACTACCAGTTCAAGTCATATGACAGTTTGAAGAACTTCAAAATTCACCAAGGTTCATGACATAGGCAGACAGAAGCATAGGCTAACACAAACAGTCAGAGAAGGGTTTGAACATGGCTCACAGAAACTATGGATCTATATTATCAGTCAAACCAAGCCATTTTTCACACAAGTCATGACAAACGGGATGAAACATGTAGAACATGAGGACATGGAGAATATAATGCAAGAAGGGCCCTGAATCTACCATGCCACAGAATAGGAGAAAGATATTTGAAATGCATGTGAAGAACAGTCCTAAAATCTATCATGCTAAGTAACAGAAAGATAAGCAATCACTGAAAAATGCAAATAAAAGAACATGAAAAATGTTATTAGAGCAAGAACCCTCGAGTGAATATGAGAATCAAATTGCTAAGCCTAGAATCAGAACTAAATCATGTATAGGGGAGAAAAACAATAAAGACATTGAGAGCTAAGAGAAGTGTCACGCCCCAAATCAAGGGACATGACCGGCGCCTGACTAGGTAGCCCCAGTCAAGCGGACCTGGGTGCCTTTCATTCCCACGTGTTACCCCTGTGTTGATTAATTCTCATTAACCAAATACCTTACCAATTATAACTGATTTCACAATATACAAACATAACCATGCGAGTGATTCATTAACAAGTTTACAGTTTTTACAACGCCCAACATAATATATACATAAGCCTCGAATCCCACAGTTTACATGTCTACGGAACCTCTAGGATACAAAGGACGATACAATACTTGCCGGTAACAAGGCTCCGGCTATACCTTACACAAAATCAAAATAAAGCCTAAACAAGAGTGGCATGAGCCACGTAGGGCCCCGAAAGGAAAGGGGCTCACCAAAACGGGAAGTGGAAGATGAAGGATGCTACTGCCGATGAGCTGAAGTACCTGCTACTGATTCACCTACAATCATAATACGAATGTAGCGTCCCCGGCAAAAGGGACATCAGTACACTTGAATTGTACTGGTATGTATGGACAAACTTTGTCCCAAGTAAACTCAAGCCATTAAGTTACATTAAAACTAATCAAGCCAGCCAACCATGTTTTCCACATTTTACTCATTTCAGATAAGCCTCAACATAAGCACATTCAAGGTCAACAAATGGAACAACAACCAATCAACAACATAAATTGCAAGTAGTCAAACATAGGGGCAATCAGTGCCCCCCAGGTTGCAAACTCTCCTGCTGTCTCCTTTCACAAATCATTGATTTTTGTATCAATTTTCAATAGCGATTTCGATCGCTTTCCATCCTTATTACCCCTGACCACCCTTATTACCTCGGCCAACCTTATCACCCCAACCCACACCTTATTTCCTCACGTTGCGGCGCGCAACACGACCCCGCCTTACAGTTTAAAACACAACAATTTCAAACAGCAGATAAGGCACTACACACAATTTCAACAAGTTCAAATAAGCAACTTGCACATTGTTTCATGTTCTCAATTACTTATCAAGCCAATATCACAACCAAGTTACAATATTTCCATATTCAAAAATATTCACACAAGTATGTTCAACAATTTTCCACAATAAACCAATTGTCAAGTGTTTCGTTTCTTTTCCACAAGGTGCCATAAAGGCCATCATAACCATTATTCACAATTCTTCACCAATTCCAATTTCCTTGTTATCTTTCAATTCATATTTCATACCACACCACATGTAGTTTAACATCAATTAGATACCCAACAACAAAATCAACAAATTACACACAATCTCTCAAATTAACACATGCCAAACGAATTGCACACATAAGGGCGATTTCACAAGAATCAAAGTTAGCCATACATACCTCGATTGGGCTTTCCTTAAGTTACTACAACACTCCAAAAACTCTAGCAATTCCAATCTACTATGAAACATAACAAATTTAAACACATATTAGAAAGATATTCATGAAACTAGCTCATTTGAACAATTTATCAAACACTAGTTGAGCATCTTGATTTCGAATCCCCTTTTTAAGACTTCCTTCATTCCCTAACCCAATCTTTAGTTATTTAAGTTAAACAATCTTCCCATAAACCTAAGTTGTACATGCATGTATATACAATACTAATAAAACCAAGAATCATACCTCAATAACTCATCTTATACACCAAACTCGAAATCAAAACCCTAGGGTATAGAATCTTACCTCTTAGATGAAGAACTTGCTATTGGGTTCTTGATTCTTGAAGATTGATGCAAGATTTGGATGATTTAGATGTTGGGTTCCTCCTTCTCTCTCTAAAATACTCTCACCTCTCTCTCTAAAATCAGTAAGAAATGACCCCAAAATGAACCCCAAAGCCTATATATTGTAATGGGGTCGGGTTATAAAAATTAGAAGAATAACCCTGCGATGTCAATTCTGCTATCGCAGAATGCGCCGCAGAATGGACATGCGGGCTGCAAAATGCACCACAAAATCAGCAGCCAAAAATGAGCTACACTGGTTCAATCTGCGGTCAAAATGCGGACCGCAGAATGAACATGCGGACCGCAAAACGAACATGCGGATCGCAGATTTGACCTGACACACGATCGCATTTTCCAGCCTTTGGTAATTCGATCATAACTTTGTGTAGGAATGTCCAAATGACGAACGGTTTGAAGCGTTGGAAACTAGACTCAAAGGGCTTTCATTTGATATGCTATTCACTACATAAAACCTAATACATAATTATCTATGGTCGTTTAAAGTGGAGCCTTGTGTGAATCCATTTGGAAATTTGGCCTATTTCGAAAATTTTCCTATTTGGCTTACACTTGGGCTTTCATTTGGACCTAATATCACTTACCATAAGACTCATACTCATATTTATCAAGTATAATTTATGTCCATCATGTTCATAGCACATAAAATATAATAATTAGCCTACGTGGCACCACAGAATCCTATGTTCCTTAGCGAAATTTTCTAGGGCCTTACATACTCCCCCTTAGGATCATTCGTCCTCGAATGAGGAGTATAGTCTTCCCAAACACTTCAACATCACACATCTCTTTTCTAACCTACCTCTAGTCTCAAAATTTTCACTAACTCATAAATTTTTCAAAAATTTCGGCAGAGTTTCCTTTGTAACTAGGCCTATCCACCTGCCAGAGAATCACCAAAACCGTCTTTACCACACATCCACAACTGTACATAGCACCACAATGTATATATCCACAATCCTAATCCCAGTATTATAAGAACTACATTAACATATGGATACCAGAACATGGACTACACAGTTTTACATCAAAATACCTATATGGTACATTCCAAGTCAAAACTAACTGGTATTCAATCAAACGAAAGTACTTTCCTTCCACGACACATTTACCCTTCTACGCGACATTATCGACTTACAAGCATTATCATAACACCTTCTCAAAAATAATATCAACTCCCAAACATACATAATAAGGATGACAGATAACATCTTGCATGAGATAACTATCCATTGACTTTACCTTTTTATAACTTCCACTCGTACAATTTTCACTCCACTGGATATTGCAATTCATGATAACAAAAATAACCCACAATTCCATAACTTGGCATCATACCATCAAGGATGTCAGTTCATAGTAAACAAACAATCATGTATTCATAATAGTCCTTACCAGCCATTAATGTAATCGCAAAGGTGTTCATCAACAAGAATATAATTTCATTTCAATCAACGAGTCCATATGAAGCCAAGCCATCATGAGTCTTGCTAGTAGTGCATCATATAGGATATTACCAAGATTATATGGTTCAATCAAGTCAATTCATACCCACATTTTTTTTCATCACTATCTTCTTAGACATAAGCATATGGAAACACAAAGTACATGAGGAACAGTTATGAGGAATATCATACACCTATTGCAACCTAATGTGTAATACAGTCATGTTACTTTTATTGTCAACTCACATAACATTTATAGGGGTACACTCACACTAAACCATTGATGACCCTTAATAGTTACCCTAAGATGTGATACCATAAACTGACCATAAATTTATCTATCAATATATATGTGACCACACTATGAAGCTTTATCTTTGACTTGTCTAAACTTACAATACCCAATGATCTAATACAACGAGGAACAACAAAGTTCAAGATCAGGCTGGAGTTCTTCAGGAATCCATTAATGCACTGGGTAGAGCACTTTATGAGTTCGTATACTAAAAGACATGAAATGTTACTACTAACAATACTGACATGGTTAATCACTGTGACTACCTTAATTAATACACAAATGAGGCATAAGAGTAAGTAGTACATGGGAAATAGGAATCATTAAGGAGGAATACTCAAGTACGTGAACCACTCATTTTCTAAAGTGTAGGGAAAATCCGTCGACCCCGAATAGGAATACTCTAGCACTTTGAATGTGATATGGGATTCAAAATACACGAAGTTAAATTACACTCTTAACATTACTTGACGAACAGAATCTATGCCACAAGCCTATAAGGATGAAAATAATTGAACGCTTATGAGATTACCATATTCTAGACAACTTAACACTTTTTAGTAATTGATCATATATGAGGGAACTAAAAAAATTATGACCATTTTTTTTTCATTCAAATCAACATGTTCATGATATGTACAAAAATCCTAAGTCATCTAATCTCGACCTTTCACGAGTGAAACTCAATAGCTAGGAAATCTTGATATTGGGGCAAAATCATGAATTGGTTAGATGGTTCTAATAGTTAACACGACGCTCCAGGGAGAAGGAAAATAACACTCATATCTAGCCAAGAAGGTGAGATACCAAGGGTAGTAAAACTCTCCACACATGACAATGACATAGTCCATAATTCTAGAAGTTGAGGGTGTGAAGAAAACCAAACACAATGAGACAGTGCACAATAATCGCTGAAGGTTTGCAAATGTTCATGATGAGATCTCCATAGGTTTTGACTTGAAAAAAAGGAAGTGTCATAGTGATACATAGAAGGGAATGTTCTCTTATCGTTGTCGTACAAGTGTAGGGAACTAGCACAATGAATTCACTAAATAAGGAATACGATTAAAACATTGTGGAGACATAAAGAGAGAATAATCATTCGTTATGAGTTGGACATGCCTATGTTATACTATCTTCCAAACTTCAATACAATTCTACATCACGGGCAACCACAACACTAGAAACCAAGTGACTACGGGATATCTCAAGTGGAAACCAAAATTATGGCGACACAAGATCTTCCTATGATGGGATGCGAAAATCTCAATTTTCAAAAAAAATTTATGCACACAGTGACCATTTCAATTGACATGTACTTGTAGGATAAGTGTAGATGCATGCTTTTACGTTTCTTGATAGAAAGAAGATTTTCATGATGTTACTTGCAAGAGAGTAGATTGGCAGCTCAAGCCATATAAGCCATATACACAACTGAGAAAAAGAGTGACTCGGGAAGGATCACAAATCTTGAATACTTTGCATGGAACTTGGCACCACATGTACAAACTTTACAATGGTGCATGTATAGGCACAAGTGAGCAGATGTTGTCAATTTAAATGAGACGTTTCTGTAAGAAATTCATCGGGAATAGTCCTTTGTTGAGAATTTAGGAAAAACAAGTAGGAAGTATCAATAGTGCTTTAACTCAATTCTGGAACATAATTATACAGCTCAATTCCATAGGAGGTTGTAAACAATAGAACTCTGATAGGGAGACTTTGTAAATAATACGTCTCATTTAAAGAGTAGGTGCATGTGCATGAACTGTTTTGTAATTTGGATTCTTTTTAAGAATATATCTATGCAAGGGCAAGGAAATCATAAGGGTTTAACAAAAAGTTTAAACAATCACCACATTACCAAATAAAATGGATCACATAGTTTTCACATAAGTTCCATACCTATAGGATGCATATCATAGCCCTTCTGTAGGGTTCACATATCAGATTATACACCTATGTGCTTCATACAATAATAAGGAAATCACAATTACGAATTAAACACTTTAAATGATCACCACATTATCAAATAAAAGAATCATACCATTTTCACGTATATTTGTCCATCGACTCTTAGGGCCATAATTATCACATCAGACTTGGAACTAGACCACATTTCATAACACAATCTCTTGTTCCTCGCATTTCACATCATTTTCTCATATTTCACATCAACATCATAATCTGTTTCATATTCCCTCATGTCACAAGTATCACCAGGTACAATTTCATTTCGAGTTCTCGACACATTGTCTACATTTTGTTTCTCAAAAGCATTTGACTTATTTCAACATGTCTATGCACGGAGGACTTCACATAGTTTTATTTAATATATGCTGCTTCAATTTCAATTTAAGGCCTTCACATTTCAATGCATGATTCATACCCCTTGCACCCATTTTATGTTGTCAATAATAGCACATTGATCATATTGGAATGCATATTTCACAAACATCGGGTCACAACACCAATTCATGTAAAGTATCAATCACAACAAGAATCCAAAGTTCAATCTTACCACATTTACACATTCACTTTCTTTGCTTCCAAATATCTTTGTATATTACCATCAACTAGTCACAATCAATCAAATTCTTTTGGTACACATAAGAACAATTTGGAAGAATCAACCATAACAAGTTTTCTCACAAAATTTGGCATCAAAATATCTATTTAAACTTGACTTGAAGTCTAGCCATTTTAGCACATAGTTCACATTCTTTACATATCCTCATCTACCAAGAATAATATATTAAACAAATGAAAAAGTACCTCCAACATATATTTTCACAGCAATAATTCACTTAACATAACAAAACGGGTACTGCATTAATTATATTTTGAACCTACAACATTTATGCGAGCACCATGGAAGCTTATTTTCTAAGAGAAGGGATTTTAGCCGTACATACTGATGAAATACTACATGATCTGGTGGTACAATGACATTAGTAAGAACGAGGGTACTCTCCATAACAACAACTTCTACCAATCACTCCATGACTCAACACATTCTCCTAACAAGTCCTTGGATGATCCACTTGGACTTAATGGTGAGATAAATCTCACCTTACATGCTTCAAATTCACAGATTATGGTAACAAAATTACCAATATTGAGGTTAATACTTAGAGAGGAAATTAGCTCCATATCTTGAGCCATATCGCACGATCTGGAATATCAAAGAAATGGGTAAATTCCTAAATGTCCGTGCAGCCCCCAACTTATATGATGTGGTCGACAACACACCGATAAGAAGGGCACTACTAGACACGGCTCCGAGACATCCTAGGACACTTTAAAACCTTAGGCTCGGATACCAAGTTTGTCACGCCCCAAATCGAGGGACATGGCCGGCGCCTGACTAGGTAGCCCCAGTCAAGCGGACCTGGGTGCCTTTCATTCCCACGTGTTACCCCTGTGTTGATTAATTCTCATTAACCAAATACCTTACCAATTATAACTGATTTCACAATATACAAACATAACCATGCGAGTGATTCATTAACAAGTTTACAGTTTTTACAACGCCCAACATAATATATACATGAGCCTCGAATCCCACAGTTTACATGTCTACGGAACCTCTAGGATACAAAGGACGATACAATACTTGCCGGTAACAAGGCTCCGGCTATACCTTACACAAAATCAAAATAAAGCCTAAACAAGAGTGGCATGAGCCATGTAGGGCCCCGAAAGGAAAGGGGCTCACCAAAACGGGAAGTGAAAGATGAAGGATGCTACTGCCGATGAGCTGAAGTACCTGCTACTGATTCACCTACAATCATAATACGAATGTAGCGTCCCCGGCAAAAGGGACGTCAGTACACTTGAATTGTACTGGTATGTATGGACAAACTTTGTCCCAAGTAAACTCAAGCCATTAAGTTACATTAAAACTAATCAAGCCAGCCAACCATGTTTTCCACCTTTTACTCATTTCAGATAAGCCTCAACATAAGCACATTCAAGGTCAACAAATAGAACAACAACCAATCAACAACATAAATTGCAAGTAGTCAAACATAGGGGCAATCAGTGCCCCCCAGGTTGCAAACTCTCCTGCTGTCTCCTTTCACAAATCATTGATTTTTGTATCAATTTTCAATAGCGATTTCGATCGCTTTCCATCCTTATTACCCCTGACCACCCTTATTACCTCGGCCAACCTTATCACCCCAACCCACACCTTATTTCCTCACGTTGCGGCGCGCAACACGACCCCGCCTTACAGTTTAAAACACAACAATTTCAAACGGCAGATAAGGCACTACACACAATTTCAACAAGTTCAAATAAGCAACTTGCACATTGTTTCATGTTCTCAATTACTTATCAAGCCAATATCACAACCAAGTTACAATATTTCCATAATCAAAAATATTCACACAAGTATGTTCAACAATTTTCCACAATAAACCAATTGTCAAGTGTTTCGTTTCTTTTCCACAAGGTGCCATAAAGGCCATCATAACCATTATTCACAATTCTTCACCAATTCCAATTCCCTTATTATCTTTCAATTCATATTTCATACCACACCACATGTAGTTTAACATCAATTAGATACCCAACAACAAAATCAACAAATTACACACAATCTCTCAAATTAACACATGCCAAACGAATTGCACACATAAGGGCGATTTCACAAGAATCAAAGTTAGCCATACATACCTCGATTGAGCTTTCCTTAAGTTACTACAACACTCCAAAAACTCTAGCAATTCCAATCTACTATGAAACATAACAAATTTAAACACATATTAGAAAGATATTCATGAAACTAGCTCATTTGAACAATTTATCAAACACTAGTTGAGCATCTTGATTTCGAATCCCTTTTTAAGACTTCCTTCATTCCCTAACCCAATCTTTAGTTATTTAAGTTAAACAATCTTCCCATAAACCTAAGTTGTACATGCATGTATACACAATACTAATAAAACCAAGAATCATACCTCAATAACTCATCTTATACACCAAACTCGAAATTAAAACCCTAGGGTATAGAATCTTACCTCTTAGATGAAGAACTTGCTATTGGGTTCTTGATTCTTGAAGATTGATGCAAGATTTGGATGATTTAGATGTTGGGTTCCTCCTTCTCTCTCTAAAATACTCTCACCTCTCTCTAAAATCAGTAAGAAATGACCCCAAAATGAACCCCAAAGCCTATATATTGAAATGGGGTCGGGTTATAAAAATTAGAAGAATAACCCTGCGATGTCAATTCTGCTATCGCAGAATGCACCGCAGAATAGACATGCGGGCCGCAAAATGCACCGCAAAATCGGCAGCCAAAAATGAGCTACACTGGTTCAATCGGCGGTCAAAATGCGGACCGCAGAATGAACATGCGGACCGCAGAATGAACATGCGGATCGCAGATTTGACCTGACACACGATCGCATTTTCCAGCCTTTGGTAATTTGATCATAACTTTGTGTAGGAATGTCCAAATGATGAACGGTTTGAAGCGTTGGAAACTAGACTCAAAGGGCTTTCATTTGATATGCTATTCACTACATAAAACCTAATACATAATTATCTATGGTCGTTTAAAGTGGAGCCTTGTGTGAATCCATTTGGAAATTTGGCCTATTTCGAAAATTTTCCTATTTGGCTTACACTTGGGCTTTCATTTGGACCTAATATCACTTACCATAAGACTCATACTCATATTTATCAAGTATAATTGATGTCCATCATGTTCATAGCACATAAAATATAATAATTAGCCTACGTGGCACCACAGAATCCTATGTTCCTTAGCGAAATTTTCTAGGGCCTTACAAGAAGAAGCCCTAATCAAGGATCAAACAGCTAAGCTAAACATGAGAAAAACATAATACATATCTAAGTTAAACAGAGGATATGTTGAAGGCCAACAAATAAGAAAACCCTAAAAAGGGTGAAGAAGAAACAGGGATGAACACTTAAGATATTGCTAAAACAGCCTAAAAGATGAAGAAAAGTGAAAGTTAAGTAATTAAACTATTGCTAAAGTTAGACATGCGAAGATCAGAAAAGGAAAACAGTGAGGCTATGGAAAGCTAACAAATCATGACTCATAATAGAAGAAATGAAAAAGAACGGGAAATGAACAAGTTAAAAACTTAATCCTAACAGAAGATGAAGATGCACAGGGGGCAAAGAAATAAACAGAACATCAAAATGACAGATACAAAACAGAAGAAAGCATGAACAGGCGAAAGAAGCCAAGCAAAGCAAAAAACCCTAAAACTAACATGAAGAACAGACAAAAAATAAAAAGACTAAACCTAAGGGAAAGAGGGAACTTAGCTTTGCGGGGTCTGTCCCCCAAGCTTTCCTAACCCTCTTATTCACAGACTTCTTTCCTCTCTCTTTCTTTGCCTCTTTTTTTCTTTTTCTCTTTTCTCAGACTTGCAGAAATCTTTTTTCATTATTCCCTTGTTTCTTTTTTTCATTTTTCTTTCTTTTGTCACTCTGGTTTCCCTTTTAGACTTCAAGGTGAAGTCTTTTTGGATTCATGTTTGGATCGGGGTGTTTGGGAAGGTAGAAAGATTGGATCTTTGAAGGGTTTGAGTTTTGGAGTCGCCGGAGTTAGGGTTCCGGCGACCTTCTTTGGGATATTCGAGATGTTCAAGGGAGATTCGAAGGGTGTGGGTGGTATGGTTGGATAGATCAGATGGAAAGGATTCGAATGGAGTTGGTTTGAAGGAAGTTCTCGTTGTTTGGGTGATTACCGGCGGAGTTCCGGTGATCGGAGCTTGAAGAACAGGGTCGGTTTTCTAGGGTTTCTGGGTGTTTTGAGGTGAAGAAGAAAGAAAAGAGGGCGAGGGAGATGAAATGAGGTGATAAAGATCACCGGTGAACACCGTAGAGAGCGGTGGCCGCCATGGTCGGCTAGGGTTCTTAGGGATGAAGATGAAGATAGAGAGGGAGATAAGAGATGATCTCAAAGGCGGCTAGGGTTATGAATTTGCAAAAATGAGCGGCTTCTTCAGACAGAAGCTATTTATAGTTGGGGAGGTTGAGGTGATCTAAGCCGTCCATTTGATGGAGATCAACGGCTCATAGGTACGTTACTAAAACGGCACCGTTTGGCTATCCAGGAGACCAAAGTCTCCTCCGTCAGATCATCTTAGACGGACGACTCGGATTAATCCAGGAATTTCAATTAAACCATTCATTCAACTAATTATCTCGGCCATTGGATCAAGCACGATGGACGGCTGAGATCGTGCCTTCTACATAAACCAGACGGATCACCTTTGGGCCAATACATCTGGGCCTTTCAATTCAATTCAATTGGCCCAGTCTTATTATACACAAGCTATTTTTGTATTTTCTGATTTTAATGATTTTTATGTATTTTCTTTTATACTTTTTTTTCTTTTTCTTTTATGAAAAATTATAAAACCTAATTTCCTACTTACTCAAATTATTTAGTATTTTTTGGCAATTTTCTACTATTTTTCCTTAATTTTAACTATTTTTGTAATTTTTCTTAAAACCTAACTAATTAAACAAAGTAATTACCTAGCCTAATTTTTTTTTGATTTTTTCTAATTTCTACTTATGCAAATACACAAAGTATAGCTAATTTCAAACAAAGCAAGTAATTGCACTCAAAAACATATTTATTTTAATTTTGGAATTATTTGCCAGGTGCAAAAATCACGTGCTCACAGCTGCCCCTCTTTGCTCGGGAACACGAAGAGTTTCAGTGCAAAGACAAGTGAGCAGTAATGAGATATTTTTGCACATCGGCACATTCCGTGAAAGCATTTTTGAAAACCTTTTGACCGCACCCTGCTTTAGAGGTTGCCTACATATCCTGGGCTAAACGAGAATCAGGTTAGTGTAGTTCGGGATGGTCTGGTAGTTTAAAAACTATCAGACTCACTGTTGCATTGACACTGTTGAGACTTGCCGACTTACTCCTTATTACACCGGGGGGGGGGGGGAGGAGAAACGTAAAATGAAGAAGCTATTCTAAGCTATGATCCTACAATTACAATTGTTCCTAATCTAGCTTTTGCTCTTCTTCCCTTTCCGGTGATACAGACTCTCTTTCTTTTTGTTGATTTTCTTTGATGTTGACTCTCTTTTTTGTTGATTTTCTTTGATGTTGACTCTCTTTTTTTGTTGATTTTCTTGTTTTCCCCTTTTTTTCAATGGTATTTCTTGCCCTCGAGCTGAAACCTGCTCAAAACAAAACAACAAACTACTTTTTTTTTCTTTTCTGCCCCAGTGTGGGCTTTTAGCTATATAAACCATGATGTGCAAAAATGTATTCCCGTATTTGAAGGTGGGTACCTAACAGAAATTAAACGTGCAATGCGATGCATATAAGTATTCCCGTATTCGAAGATGGGCACCTAACAAAATTTAAACGTGCAATGCGATGCAGAAAATATTCCCGTATTTGAAGGTGGGCGCCTAACAGAAATTAAACGTGCAATGCGATGCAGAAATGTATTCCCGTATTTGAAGGTGGGCACCTAACAGAAATTAAACGTGCAATGCGATGCAGAAATGTATTCCCGTATTCGAAGGTGGGCACTAACAGAATTTAAACGTGCAATGCTATGTAGAAAATATTCCCGTATTTGAAGGTGGGCACCTAACAGAAATTAAACGTGCAATGCGATGCAGAAAAGTATTCCCGTATTTGAAGGTGGGCACCTAACAGAATTTAAACGTGCAATGCGATGCAGAAAAGTATTCCCGTATTTGAAGGTGGGCACCTAACAGAAATTAAACGTGCAATGCGATGCAGAAAATATTCCCGTATTTGAAGGTGGGCACCTAACAGAATTTAAACGTGCAATGCGATGCAGAAAATATTCCCGTATTTGAAGGTGGGCACCTAACAGAATTTAAACGTGCAATGCGATGTAGAAAATATTCCCGTATTCGAAGGTGGGCACCTAACAGAATTTAAACATGCAATGCGATGCAAAAAATATTCCCGTATTTGAAGGTGGGCACCTAACGAAATTAAACGTGCAATGCGATGCAGAAATGTATTCCCGTATTTGAAGGTGGGCACCTAACAGAATTTAAACGTGCAATGCGATGCAGAAAAATATTCCCGTATTCCGAAGGTGGGCACCTAACAGAAATTAAACGTGCAATGCGATGCAGAAAAGTATTCCCGTATTTGAAGGTGGGCACCTAACGGAAATTAAACGTGCAATGCGATGCAGAAAATATTCCTTTATTTGAAGGTGGGCGCCTAACAGAATTTAAACGTGCAATGCGATGCAGAAAATATTCCCGTATTTGAAGGTGGGCACCTAACGGAATTTAAACGTGCAATGCGATGCAGAAAAGTATTCCCGTATTTGAAGGTGGGCGCCTAACGGAATTTAAACGTGCAATGCAGAAATATATTCTCGTATTAGAAGGTGGGCGCCTAACCGAAATTAAACGTGCAATGCGATGCAAAAAATATTCCCGTATTTGAAGGTGGGCACCTAACAGAAATTAAACGTGCAATGCGATGCAGAAAATATTCCCGTATTTGAAGGTGGGCACCTAACGGAATTTAAACGTGCAATGCGATGCAGAAAATATTCCCGTATTCGAAGGTGGGCACCTAACAGAAATTAAATGTGCAATGCGATGCAGAAAATATTCCCGTATTTGAAGGTGGGCACCTAACAGAATTTAAACGTGCAATGCGATGCAGAAAATATTCCCGTATATGAAGGTGGGCACCTAACAGAATTTAAACGTGCAGTGCAATGCAGAAAATATTCCCGTATTTGAAGGTGGGCACCTAACAGAAATTAAACGTGCAATGCGATGTAGAAAATATTCCCGTATTTGAAGGTGGGCACCTAACAGAAATTAAACGTGCAATGCGATGCAGAAAATATTCCCGTATTTGAAGGTGGGCACCTAACAGAAATTAAACGTGCAATGCGATGCAGAAAAATATTCCCGTATTTGAAGGTGGGCACCTAACAGAAATTAAATGTGCAATGCGATGCAAAAAATATTCCCGCATTCGAAGGTGGGCACCTAACAGAATTTAAACGTGCAATGCGATGCAGAAAATATTCCCGTATTTGAAGGTGGGCACCTAACAGAAATTAAACGTGCAATGCGATGCAGAAAATATTCCCGCAGCCTGAGGACTGGGGAATGGATTTCAAAAGATGTTACCTTCCTCTTTTTTGTATTTTCTTTTACCAATTATCTCTTGCCTGTGAATTTCTTCACTTATTGGCGAACTTCTCTTTTTGGTGTTTTCTATTTTCCACATTGGTCACATTCAATTTAAAGTGATTAGTGACAATTTGTTCCTACATGAAACAAAATTTATTAGATATAAACTGCTGGCAATTGGCATCTGCCGTCCCCGCTTCTTATTGCTTTCTTCCTTTTTTGCTTTTCTCATGCTGTGCAACTTTCAACTGTTTATCCCTTGCACACTCTTTTTGTATTTTCTCATTTTTCCCATTTTTGTTTTGTTTTCTTTTCCTTTGGCCATGTTTGCCAAACTTCTTTATTTCCTCGCCAACTCTTCCTTCTTTCTGACCCAGTGTTGTTTCAGCTTTCGTTATCAGGAGCTGGTAGTTAGCTCTCAAGAAGTAAACAATGAAATGCAGAAAAATGAAAGAAAGGTAAGGGCGTTTTGGAGAGATGATAGAACTTATCTGGGTATTTGCTGGCTGATTCTGCTGACCATGCCATGTATTAAAACTCTGACCCAGTTCGTTCTAATCATTATTCTGTCTTCGAATTGTTTCCAACCCAAACCGATGCTGTTTTTGTTACCTTTTCTCTTTTCTGGTAGTCCTCACGATCGCCCTACGGTGCCTCGAAAGGTTTTCACCAATAAGACTCTCTCATTTATTCTCTCAACCTCACAGTCGTCTCACAGTGCCGGTTAAGGTTTTCACCGATGAGACTCTCTCATTTTTTTCATTTTTTTCTCATTTTTCTTTTTATATTTTGTTTTCTTACCACAGGTGTTGCCCGATGTTTCGCTCCTCTTTCATTGCATTCGTTATCATTTCGGAATTGATCGGAAGGTCTTTCTTTGGACTTTAACGTGGCTTTTGGATGGGTTGAGAAAGAAAGGTATAAAGGCTCAAAATCTCACGAGGGTTCAAAGATATTTACAACTCTCGGAATTATTAAACATAACTTCTACCCCGGTTTCAATATGTGGGGAATTTTTGGATTTTTTCTTTATTATGACTGAACCTCAGAGAGGCTGCCTACGTACCCTTTCGGGATCAAGTCAGACGTAGTTCATCCAACTTCATTAGTTAGATGGATTTTTTTTGACTTTTTCTCAATTTCTTTTGCCTCTCTTTTTTTTCTTTTTTTTTTCTTTCATTTTTTTTCATTATTCTTCTTTCTTTTTTTTTCATTTCATTTTTTTCATTTTTTTCTTTTTGGCAATTTCGATCTTATTGCGCTAAAGCGATTCCGAGAGAGGGATATGAAAGAATATATTTATTAAGGCTCAAAGGGGTTATCAATGGATAAAGTGTTTGGATAGAGAATAAAACGCCTTCGTCATTTCAATTCCAAAGTCACAACAAAATACAAAACACATAATTGAAAAGGAATCATACATAGTATCTTTTGACTGCATCTGAATTGATAGCAGTCTCTACGCACTTTCCTTCAACATCCGTTAAATACAATGCTCCATTGGACAACACCCGTGATACCAAAAACGGTCCCTGCCAATTTGGCGCAAACTTGCCCTTCGCCTCGGCCCAATGCGGTAAGATACGCCTCAACACAAGTTGTCCGACTTCAAACTTTCGAGGTCGTACCTTCTTATTGTATGCTCTGGCCATTCTTCGTTGATATAATTGCCCATGGCAAACTGCAGCCAACCTCTTCTCATCGATCAAACTCAACTGTTCCAACCGGGCTTTTACCCATTCATCGTCATCTATCTCAGCTTCGGCTATGATCCGTAATGACGGTATTTCTACTTCTGCGGGTATAACAGCCTCCGTTCCATACACTAGTGTATAAGGTGTGGTTCCGATAGAAGTACGCACTGTCTTGCGGTAACCCATGAGAGCAAAGGGTAGCTTTTCATGCCACTGCCTGGATCCCTCCACCATTTTTCGGAGAATCTTCTTGATATTCTTATTCGCGGCCTCTACTGCACCATTCGCCTTTGGCCTGTAAGGTGTGGAATTGCGGTTTGTGATCTTAAATCTCTCACAAACTTCCACCATAAGATGACTATTTAGATTGGCTCCATTATCCGTGATAATCACCTTGGGGATTCCAAATCGGCATATAATATTCTCATGCACAAAATCCACCACCGCTTTCTTCGTTACTGCCTTGAATGTCTTAGCTTCAACCCACTTGGTGAAATAATCAATTGCAACCAGAATGAACCTATGCCCATTGGAAGCGGCCGGATCTATTGGGCCGATAACATCCATGCCCCAAGCAACAAAGGGCCAAGGTGCAGACATTGTATGCAACTCATAAGGCTGGGAGTGGATCAGATCCCCATGTACCTGGCACTGGTGACATTTCTTTACATACCTGATACAATCACGCTCCATAGTGAGCCAGTAATATCTAGCTCTCAAAATCTTCTTTGCTAAAACATATCCACTTATGTGGGGTCCACATACTCCGGCATGTACTTCAATCATGATTTCATCTGCTTGTTGTGCATCCACACACCGCAATAAGCCCAGATCTGGTGTTCTTTTGTATATAACTCCTCCACTGAGGAAAAATCCATTAGCTAAACGCCCGATGGCTCTCTTCTGGTCTCCAGTGGCCTGCTCCGGGTATTTGCCAGCTTTCAGGTATTCCCTGATATCATGATACCACGGCTCTCCATCTGACTCTTCTTCCACAACAAAGCAATAAGCATTTTGATCACAGACTTGGATCTGGAGCGGATCTATATATGTCTTGTCAGGATGATGCAACATAGAGGACAGTGTGGCCAAAGCATCTGTGATCTCATTGTGCATTCTTGGGATATGCTTGAACTCTATAGACTGGAATCTTTGACACAACTCGTGCAAACAATACCGATATGGTATCAATTTCAAATCTCGTGTCTCCCATTCCCCTTGTATTTGATGTACCAAGAGATCCGAGTCGCCCATGACCAAAATCTCTTGAATACCCATATCAGTTGCCATCCTTAATCCCAAGATGCACGCCTCATATTCGGCCATGTTGTTGGTACAGAAAAATCGGAGCTGAGCTGGGACGGGATAGTGTTGACCCGTACTTGAAATGAGTATCGTTCCGATACCAACGCCTTTGCTGTTGACGGTCCCGTCGAAGTACATTTTCCATCCTGGTCTCTCATCTTGCTCTACCTCCTCGACAGTAATTGCCTCCTCATCCGGAAAGTACGTCTTCAATGGTTCATACTCATGATCCACCGGATTCTCAGCCAAGTGGTCTGCAATAGCTTGTGCCTTCATTGCCGTACGAGTCACATAGATAATGTCAAATTCTGTGAGCAAAATCGGCCATTTGGCCAGTCTTCCTGTAGGCATAGGCTTCTGAAATATGTACTTCAGAGGATCCAGTCGTGATATCAAGTATGTGGTATATGCTGACAAATAATGCTTTAACTTCTGAGCTACCCAAATCAACGCACAACAAGTTCTTTCAAGTTGAGTATATTTCACCTCGTAGGATGTGAACTTCTTGCTGAGGTAATATATGGCTTGTTCTTTCTTGCCTGTCTCGTCATGCTGACCCAGTACACAACCAAAGGAGTTATCAAGCACCGTCGGATACAATATCAGAGGTCGCCCTGGTTCTGGAGGAACTAACACCGGAGGATTGGCCAAATATTCCTTGATCTTGTCAAAGGCTTCCTGACACTCGTCGGTCCATTTCACTGCTGCATCTTTTTTCAACAACTTGAAGATCGGCTCACACGTTGATGTCAATTGAGCAATGAATCGACTAATGTAATTCAACCTTCCTAGTAAACTCATTACCTCCTTCTTGTTCTTCGGCGGAGGTAAACTTTGGATAGCCTTGATCTTTGATGGATCTAGTTCAATACCTCGCCGACTCACTATAAATCCTAGTAATTTCCCTGAAGGTACTCCAAAGGCGCACTTCGCAGGATTGAGCTTTAAATTGTACCTCCGGAGTCTTTGGAAAAACTTTCTCAAATCTCTCACATGATCAGGTCGCTTTTTGGACTTTATGATGACATCGTCAACATACACTTCAATTTCTCGATGCATCATATCGTGAAACATTGTGGTCATTGCCCTCATGTATGTTGCCCCGGCATTCTTCAATCCAAACGGCATTACTCTGTAACAATACGTTCCCCAAGGTGTGATGAAGGCAGTTTTCTCAGCGTCTTCTTCGTCCATCAGGATCTGGTGATAACCGGCATAACAATCCACAAACGAACCGATTTCATGCTTGGCGCAATTGTCGATCAATATGTGGATGTTTGGCAATGGGAAGTCATCCTTCGGACTGGCTTTGTTAAGGTCCCTGTAGTCCACACACACTCTGGTTTTTCCATCTTTCTTGGGGACCGGCACAACATTAGCCAACCAGGTGGGGTACTTGGTAACTCTTATGACCTTTGCCTCAAACTGCTTATTCACCTCCTCTTTTATCTTCACACTAATGTCTGTTTTGAATTTCCTCAACTTTTGCTTTACCGGCCGGCATTCAGGATAGATAGGCAACTTGTGTACCACCAAATCAGTGCAAGTCCGGGCATGTCATCATAGGACCAGGCAAAAATGTCCTTAAACTCATGTAACAACCTTATCAATTCATCCCTGAGGGGTGCCTTCCAAATGAACACTAATCTTTGTTTCCCGAACATTGTCTTCGCTCCCCAAATTTACAGATTCTGTATCACTCAGATTCGGTTTGGGTTTTTCCTCATATTGTTTCATGTCCTTGCTTATTTCCTCCAGGGCTTCCTCATCCTCACATTCTATCTCACTATCTTCCTCAATTTCTTGTATGGTAATGTGATTGTCAGAACTGGGTCCAGAATCCTTCACGCATGACATGGCATCAGAATCAACACATGCAGAACTGTACAAAAGGAAAAATAAAGAAAAATAAGGCAAAAGTGAAGAAACGGAAACTGCATTTCATTGATAAAAAGAACGAACAAAGTTCGGGATACATTTTGATTTTCTTTTCATGAGGGGGGTGGGATAACTATAAAAATAACAAATTTTGGGAAAGCAACGATGAAATTTTGGAGCTAACTACCAAGACTCCTTCCTGACAGGGAAAGGAGTAGCTTCCCAATTGTTCAACATGATTCCAGGTCCCACAAACTGCACATCCATTTTGCTTGTGCCTTTCCCCACTTCAACCATATTCACCTCCCAAAACATCTTCTCAAAACTCAGCACTTCTTCATCAGGTCGGGTCTCGATGTACTTTGTCGCAGCAGATGTCCGATATTTCGTACCAGGCTTGATGAAGGTGTCGGATAGTTTGGGTATAGGTTTAGGCAAGGTCCAGTTCTTTTTGGCTTTTGAGGCTCCCTAGATGTCGGCGAAGGTGGGTTTAAACCCTAAGCCGAAAGTACCTTTGTTTTCTGGAAGCTGAACCGGCTGAATAACTCCCTGCAATGCTTTGCCCAGTCCCTTCCCTGGCGCAAATCCATTTCTAAGCATCTCTTTGGCCACCATTACAGTAGTTGGTGCCACCATAGGGATTGGCAATTTCTCCCCTTCAGCAATTCTGTTTACCACAATAGCATCTGTCACTTGGTAGACCCAGGGACCTCTATCTCCGTCAGTATCATCAAACGGTGTCACCATATTGCAAGCATTTTCTTCCCTATGTACCACAATCTCCTTTTGCTCCCACTGGAATTTGACCATCTGATGTAAAGACGATGGTACTGCCTTGGCCGCGTGGATCCAGGGTCGGCCTAACAACAAATTATATGACACAGCAATGTCGAGCACCTGGAATTCCATAGTAAAATCCACAGGACCGATGGTAACTTCCAGAATGATGTCTCCCAATGTGTTTTTACCCCCACCATCAAATCCTCTCACGTTTATACTGTTCTTCCGGATTCTGTCCGGACTGATGTTTAGCTTTCCTAAAGTCGACAGCGGGCAAATGTTAGCGCTTGATCCGTTGTCTATCAACATTTTGGTCACTACCGACTCTTCGCTCTTCACCGTAAGGTACAGCGCCTTATTGTGCTCGGTTCCCTCAACGGGCAATTCCTTATCTGAGAATGTGATCCTATTAGACTCAAAAATCTTGTTGGTAATCTTTTCCAGGTGGCAAACTGAGATCTTTTCTGGACCATGGGCCTCGTTCAGTATCTTCATCAGAGCCTTCCTATGTTCTTCCGAGTGTATTAGCAAAGATAGCAAAGAGATCTGTGCAGGGGTCTTTCTCAGCTGTTCAACTACGGAATAATCTTGTGACTTCATCTTCTTGAGGAATTTCTCCGCTTCCTCTTCTGACACTGGTTTCTTCAATTGGTTCTCTTTTACTGCTTTCATCTTTCTCAATTCTTCTGGAGCAAAGCATCTTCCGGACCGGGTGAGACCGTGGGTTTCGTTAATTTCCCCAGACACCTCTTTTCCTTTGTAAACCACTGCTACCTTGTTGTAATTCCAAGGTACAGTCTTTGTGCTCACCACCGGCATCTGCACCACCGGCCTTATAATTACTGGCTCCGTACTCACGCCTTTCACAGTCACAATCGGCTTTACGCCTGGCACTACCACTTTCAAACCCTCCACCACTACTGGCTTTCCTGTTGGTTCTTCAACAATCGCTTTTTCTTTCACGGCTTCCTTTTTTGCTTTGCCACTTGACTTTATCATCATCACAGACTGAGATGGTTTCTGACTGCTATCACCTTGCACCAATTCTATCATGTGTGTCTCATGGTGATTTGGCAGTGGATTCTAGGTGATGTTCGGAGCTTCTGGAGCCTGAACTTCAATTCTCCTATCATCAATGAGATCCTGAATGGCATTTTTCAACTGCCAACATTTTTCGGTATCATGGCCCAATGTTCCCGAACAATATTCACACCTAACAGAAGGATCAAGGTTTTTCGGGGGTGGGTTTGGAACTTTAGGTGCAACCGGACTTAGCATACCCAACTCTTTCAATCTATGATAAAGGCTGGTATATGATTCCCCAGTGGGGTGAATGTTTTCCTTGCCTTGTTTCTCCACTCTGAGTCAGGTCTGGGCCTGTTTTGGTTTCTGTAGGGTTTAGAGGTTGGGTATGTGTTCTGGGTATGGTAGACATTGTGTGGGGTTTGGGCTCTCCACACATGTGGTGGTGGTGGTGGGTAGGCTTGGGCTTGTGGGTGGTGGTAATGTGGGACTGTTGGTGGGTATGGTGGTGGTGGGTTATATGGAGTTGATGTGTTGTATGGGTTTGGCGGGTAAGATGGTGGTGGTGGATTATATGGGGTTGATGGGTTTGGTGGGTGCTGGTGGTAGGGTCTTGGTGGGTGATGATGCGGGTTACGGCTCCATGGCCTGCTCTCTATAGTTGCTACCTCTTCCTTCTTCTTCTTTCCCATTGCTCCCCCGTTTCCGGTTTGTATTGCTTGATTGGTGGCCTTAATGGCCGAAAAACTCATGATTTTATTTGTTTTCAAACCTTCCTCCACAAAGCTTCCCATCTTCACGACTTCATTGAAACTCTTCCCAATCGCCGACACTAAATGACCGTAGTATGTAGGCTCCAAAGCCTGTAGGAAACAATCTACCATCTCCCCTTCCTTCATGGGTGGATCTACTCTTGCAGCCTGCTCCCTCCATCTGAAACCGAATTCCCTAAAGCTTTCCCCTGGCTTCTTCTCCATTTTTGTAAGGGATAGTCTGTCAGGTATGATCTCTAAGTTGTATTGAAAGTGATTTGCAAAGGCTTGTGCAAGGTCATCCCAGACGAACCACCTTGTATGATCTTGTCGGGTATACCACTCTAAAGCTGAACCACTCAGACTCTGGCTGAAGTACGCCATCAATAACTCATCTTTACCTCCTGCACCTCTCATTTTGCTACAGTATCCTCTGAGATGGGCCACCGGATCTCCGTGTCCGCTATACATGTCGAATTTTGGCAACTTGAATCCCACGGGAAGCTGCACCTCAGGGAATAGACATAAGTCCTTGTAGGCCACACTCACCTGCCCTCCTAGTCCTTGCATAGTGCGAAAGGCATTCTCCAGACTTTTCACTTTTCTGGCCATCTCTTCCTGCCCGGCACTCTTAGCAATTCTTTCTTCACTTGTTTCTATCAACGGAGCATGAGACTCATGTTGTCGGAAAGTTGGTTCTGGAGGGTAGTAGTGAGGATCATGTATATGAAACATCGGTTCACTGGAGGATTTGTGTATGGCAGCGGGCGGGGGTGCGACATACACTGGAGCAACTTGGGGTATGTGAGGTGGTGCTTGTTTGACTGGAGGTGGTGGTACCTAGGAGGTGGAGGCATAATAGTGAGGGTAGTCGGGGTATGTAGAGGATGAATTCATTGTAGGTGGTTCAGGATTGGGGTTGGCTGGAGGGATATATGCGGGGTTGGCGGGGTAAGCTGGCAGGGGTTGACCTCTAGACCAGGCCTGGTACATCTCGGCCATCTGTTGCCTCAGTTTGTACATTTCCTCCTTCATTCCTGCTACATCCACAATCTCCTCTTCATGAGCAGGATCCACGATAGTTGCCTCAATTTCTTGGGACACAGCTTTCGTCATCTTTTTGTATCTTGTGTTGTATGGATGGGTAGCCAGAATGCCAGTTGCCTAGAGGATCTGGACTCACAAGCATCAACACCCATTAGTTGTTAGCGCATGCATAAAATGCAAAGACTTTAAAAACAAACACATTTCCTCGAGTCGTCATGCATCGTCCCGGCCGCTGCTCATTTGGACCAATCACTTTTCTCTTTTTTCGCTCTTTTTCTTTTCTTTCCTTTTCTTTCCTTTTCTTTCCTTTTCTTTCTTTTTTCTTTTTTTTTCTTTTTTTTTTCTTTTTTCTTCTTTTTCTTTTCTCTCTTTTTTTTTCTTGATTTTTTCTTTCTCTCTCTTTTTTCATAATTACGTTCCTATTTATTTGCCTAGCGAATTCAAAAGAAATGACATAAAATAAAAGAATTGATAACAACACTTGATTTTCCATTGATAATTCAAAACATTGATTACAAGGTGATGTTATAAAAGAAAAATATAAAAGATGATGCATGCCCTATGAGTACATTAATGCTCCTAGTGCCCGCGAGGCATCGTTCGGCCTTGCCGCGGGCCTATATGCTAATCCTCTTTGGAGCCTATCTAGGTCAGACATGACTTGTTGCACGAAGAACTTCACTGCTGATACAAAGGTTCCTCGAGACATATCTTCACACTGTTGACTCTTCCGGGTGATGTATTGGGCTATGCGAACAATCTTTTCTCCGATGACCCCCTTTTCTTGCAATAACCGGCTTATTTGTTCAGTGCGATCATCCAAGGTATGTTGGTTATCTTTTTGCACTTGCTGCAGCTCCAATTCTAATCTAGCCATAGTTGTGTAACAATGCTCTCTCTCTTCTTCAAGATTCTTGATAATCTTGTTACTTTTAACGGTGGCTGAAATCATTTTCTTTCTAAGCTGAGCTACCTCAAAATCGTGCTTGTCTTGTATTTGCCGAACCAACTTGGCTCTTTCCTCAGCATCTCTGTCTATTTGCTTCCGAGCCCTGACTAACTCTTTTTCAGCTTTGTCCAAATCGAAGCTGTAGTCATTTACTTTGCGCCGGAGAATTTCAATTAACTTTTCATCCCGGGCTGAACGAACTGGGGTCTCGGATGCAATTTTCATTTGAGCCATTTGAGCCTTCAACATCTCATTTTCTTTCTTCATCTATTTCTTCTCCACTTCATCGGATGCTGCCTGTAAGCCACTTTCGAAATGGAGATTTCTCAATTTATCCTCTAACAAGCTGATTTTGGCCTTGTATTCTTTTTCCTTGGCCACCCAGTTCTGATTCTCCTTGGATTGCTCTATCAGATCTTGCAAGTGAGGTCTCTTCGAAAGACGTTCGTGCTCAACCCCTCGTCGGTACCATGTGGAGTATCCAGGCGACATTTCCCCCTTTGCTCTATTCGGCACACAAGTATCAATTTTCAAATTTTGGCACTCATTCCAGATTTGCCGGATCTTTGCTTCCGGGAATTGCCCGTCCGGACCAATCTCCACAGCTTGCACACTGAGGTCCCCATCTATCGGAATAATTTGACATCGACCCAACTGTCGCAGGGCCCTGTATGGGGCATAAGGTTGTATACTCTTCAAACCCATGATCAAAAATGGCGATCCCTCCGTTGGCATATACATTACCTCGTCAAGAGGTAGCCAGTCATACGTCCAATCGATTTGACCGTCAGTTAGTGATCGAAGATACACAATCCAACCTTGGACTCCCTCCAGCAATTTTACTTCTTTTGTTCTCGTCCTGAACTCTTCAAAACATGTCCGTTCAGCCGAACCATAACTCGAGAACGAAGGATGGCGGCATAGATGTTCAATTAGCCAGATTTGCAAGATCAAGTTACATCCTTCAAAGAAGTTGGCTCCCGCTTTGCACGCAGTCAGAGCACGGTAGATGTCCGCGACGATCATTGGGGCCAGAGTACAATTATCTTGTACTATCAGTGTGGTAGCTACCCCGGCAACATTTATATTGATACGTCCATCCTTCCTCGGGAATACGACAACTCCGAGAAATGCCACCAAAAATGCAAACCTCCGGTGTTCCTCCCATTTCGCTCGGTTGGACTTGCAGTATAACTTGTTTGTGAGGTCGTTGAAACCTCCGACGTGTCCAAACCTGCTATAGATGAAGCTTAAGGAACAAAACCCGTTTGCCAGATCTTCGTTGTGAACATTCCGGGCAATTTTCAAAGAGTCGAGGAAGCGATGTACTGTTACTGTCCTCGGAGATACCGGGTATTTTCCTTTTAGCGGGACCTCAGTCTTCCCGATATAGAAGGCAATCTCCTCTAAAGTAGGGGTAAGTTCAAAATCTGGGAAATGCAATACATTGTGTGCCGGATCCCAAAACGTGACCAACGCTCTAATCACATCGCCTCGGGGAACCATGTCTAATAACCCCGTAAGGCCTTTTAGGTAACCTTTGACCCAGTCTTGACCATCTGATTCCATGTCTTGCCACCATAATTTCAGCTCCAAGGGGATTTTATTTAGGGAGAAATGTTCATTCATCATTGTGCTCGTCCTGCACATTTATTAAGGAGATTTTATTTAGAAAAAAGGAAAATCTTTTTCAATGCAAGTTTTCATTTTTGAAGGAAAGGAAAGAAAATGACTTTCGAAGTGGCCATTTTTGCCAAAACAGCCTTCCGACGTCCTTTCGGAACATTCGGCCATTTCCAAAAATAGCAATCACCTCGATTATTTGAAAGGAAAAAATCTTTTTGGTCTTTTTCAAAAAGAGTGGTTGGACCCGTTTAAGGGTTGCCTACGTATCCCACCTAATGGCGAGAATCAAACCTGCGTAGTTCGGTCAGATTATTTAACCAATTATTTCAACAAAAACTGTTCCACCTCTTTTTTTTCAAATTTTCAAATTTTTCGGATGCCTATTTCCTAAAAATCTTATTTTTCTCTTTTTTTTTTCTTTTCAACAATTTTTCTACCCTCGAAATTTCCGCCGGTCCGCATAATGATCAAGGACAATAAAAATGCAACACATAACATGCTCGGTCTTTCCAATACGGGTCACCTGTCCTAGACGGACCCAACCCCTGTGTTGAGTCCCCTAAGTCAAATATGATGCAAATAATCGTCCTAGACCTATGTTCAAAATCTTACGGTTTCATAGAGTGCTAGACCGTGTATCCGAGCGGACAACTCGAATCGAGGAGGGGGCTACGTACCGGTGACCCGCGGAGTCAATCGGCTTTGTAACTTATCCGGCCTCTGTTTTCTTAATTTAAGGTGACTTTAACAGAAAGGGGAGTCTCAACCAGTAAGCACATCCCCGGGGGTGAAGAGAGAAAGGTTTTCGGCACAATTTTATATACAATTCACACAATATCAAAGCGATAAAGCACATAGCATGTTGTTCAAATCATATAATGAAGTTAAACAATAGCGCGAATGGCAATTCTAAGGAGCTCGAGTTCTTAAACCCTGAAACCGAAGTTTAGGGTTGGATCCCCAGCAGAGTCGCCAGAGCTGTCACACCTCCCTTTTTACTACCCCACAATACATATAAATTCGCTCGTAGGATATACCCCGCGCTCAAATATCCAAAACGGATAAAATAACGTAAGGGAAAGAGTTTTTCCAATTAAAGGACAATCGGTTCGGGATTTTATTGAGATTAATCAGAGTCGCCACTTGGGAATGATAATGGTGTCCCAACTCACCGGTTAATCCCGAATCCGAGGAATTTGACTCTTCAAAATGTCTGCGAAGCAGAGATCCGGATAAGGAACTCTATTAACCCGGGAGAAGGTGTTAGGCATTCCCGGGTTCCGTGGTTTTAGCACGGTCGCTCAATTGTCGTTCCCGACTCTTGTTTGACTCACTTACAGATTTTAACAACATATTGTGCTTTTTACTTAAATATTATTTTAAAGAATTTGCGGCATCGCGAAAACACGCCTCGAGTCATACCGCAACCAGTACGCCTATGACTTTCGGTGTATTTCGGCTTTGCCGAGATTTGGATTTGAGTCGCACCAAGGGCACACTCGTTCAATGGAAAGTATTTCAAAATCGTGCCCTAAAGTAACGTCTATCGGCTTTTAAATATTTTGGGAGAAGCTATAGAATTTGCTATTAGCTTTCCCGGGTCTATTTGTGTTATATCATTACTAAATGGGGGCCCCGCTTGTTTGACATCGGGCGAGGCTCATCCCAAGTATTATTAAGGTTTAATCCTAGTATTTTAGCTATATTTTCTATGAATGTTTTTTCCTTAGCCGATTCGAAATTAATAGACCTATGCAGCCCTTGTCTTTTCTTCATTGGGCTTAGGATCTTGGAACAAAACTCAGGATAACAACCACATAAGTCCAAGTCTTAACGACCCGGACAGGCTTAGGCTTTTAGCCAATAGCCCAGCAGATTCACGAGTACAGTCCAGGCCCTCGTTGTATAACAGGCCCAGACCAGATTTAAGGAAATAATAACAAAAGCAAAATACAAGATTCACAGTAAATGGACACTTAAGATTAAGAACGAAATCAAACTACTCTTTATTTATCAAAAGAAGAAAATTACTATACAAAAATGATCAATGTTAACTCTAAATTATATCTAAAGTACATGAAAGCTTAATAAACTGACTATCTCTGATTTTTGTCTTTTACTAGTGAATTTGCACGGTCATTTTTAGTTGTTTACTAGTTGAGAGATTATGAAGCTAACTGTATGTAAAAATATGAAGATTATTTAAAGATAAGATGAGTGATTTATGACTATATTGTTAACCTACTGATTTCAATACGAATTAACCCAATTTGATAATCTCTAAGCTAGTCTCATCCTGATTATTACTCCATCTACTCACTTCCAACTTTAAACTCGCTCAACTCTGGATAATTGACCTCTAATCATGCTAATTACATGAGCAAGATTCATAGTTCTGATTACTTGATTATAATAACCTGAGTGTCTACATTTAAATGATTCAATGCTTAAACACAATTACACCACTGATTCTATTATGACTTAGCTCCCCACAGCATTGTTAACTCAGTTATACTCGACTTGAACTGACATTTTCCTTCTTAAAAAAAAACTTATGCTAAAGTGCAGATCTACACTATATGAATATCTACGTGATTATGGCTTCTGAGACTACTGTGAAGAACAATTAATGATTTAAACCGTGATTAGCTAACTTGTATTTTAAAGTTTTTTGACTAATTAAACTAAGTGATACGCTACTGCTACTATACTACTACTATTATACTACTTATTCTATCACTAAGCTATTACAATATTTTTGTTTCTGTTTTTGTTTTTCAGCTAATGTATGCTACAATAAATGAACTGCAGATCCTAAACTAACAACATTGAACTACAAAAACTATATAATGACATAACATGAAGGATTGGATCTTCATTCTTATTTAATCAACTTGATATTACAGCTTCAAGTAAAAGATCAGTGTACCTGGATCAAAAAATAGAGAAAATCCGATGAGTCCTAAGGGAGACAAGAGCAGGTAACAACAAATGACTCAAACAAAGCAATGCAACAGTGACTGAAGATCCACAAGGCAAAACCACAGCAACAATAAAAGAGAACCCAGCAATCAAGCAAACAAGCAGAAGCCCAGGTAAACAATCGAGCAGAGAACCCAAAACCAGAAGCAATTGACAGATTCTAACTCAAGAAATCCCAGAAATCCTACTGTTATCTTAGTATTTTTTATCTCTGAAGCTTGTCTATTCAATGAAACCAGCCTAGATGTATTTCTAATTGTTAAATTTCGAACCCCTTTCAGCCCCTTTTTAGGATGTATTTATAGCTAGGATAAGGGCTGAAACTTGGGGAGAAAGTTATGGGATTAATCCCACTTCTCCCCCTCTAAATTTTATGAAATGTTCACTTAAATCCCCAATTCAGTTAGCAGAAACCCTTCCAGCATGTGCTGGAAGGTTCCAAAGATTCTTTTTATGGGTCTTTTACCAATGTAGCCCTAAGGGTTATAGATTTTTACAGATTTATCATTTTAGGGAGACCATTATACCCTTAAATCTCTGCAAAATTACAGAAATCAAGGGTACAAATGACTCCCTTACCCTCTTATGTTCCAAACTATTCACTATTTTACCAATTTGGTTTCCAATTATGCCCCTAATGCCACTGCTGATTTACTTGACTGCCTAGGTCAAGTTTCAGCTTCTTTTGGACTTATTTAACTAATAGCCAGCCCCTGCATTGGTATTTAATGGCTGGCCAATACTACTATTAAGAACTATTTCAATTCTAGCCTCTTTTAATTAGTTTCCAGTTAAATAAAACCAATTTATTTCAATTTAAAACTAATTGCAGGACTAGCCTACTTTATTATTGAAATTAAACTATTTAAAAGTTAGCCAGTCTCAAGTTGAGACTTGGCTTGGGTATTAAACCCAATTACTGAACAGCTGGGCCCCAAAACCTTTACAGGTTTGGCCACTTTGATGTTTAGGGCTCAAAAGAGAGCCTGGGCCAGTCTGCATTTGCAAACTTAGCCATTTTGCACAACCAGCCCCTTTTAAAGGTGGTCTGTGTGTTAGGGCCTTATAGAATTGGTCAACCTTTTGCAAAGTTAACCATTCTTAGGCCAACTATTTCTTAATAACCTATTTTTTGTGATTTTTAGGTCAATTAAACTAGAGTGCAGGACTAGCCTGCTTAATTACCTATTAAACTAATGGCCAGTCTCAAGTTGAGACCTAGCCTGGGTAATTAAACCCAATTACTGAACATAGCTGGGCCCAAAGCCGTTGCAGGCCTGGCCATTTTGATGTTCAGGGCTCAAATGAGCCTTGGTGAGCTTGCATTTGCAAGCTTGACCAGTTTTTGCACAACCAGCCTTTTTTGAAGTGAGCTGGTGTGTTTGGACCTTATAGAGTTGGTCAACCTTTACAAAGTTGACCACTTTTAGGTCAATTATTGAACCTATAGCCTATTTTTGTTCATGTTCAGTTTTAACCTATTTAAAAACTAGCCACTTTGATGGAACCTAATACTATCAGCTATAACCAATCCCCTAGGGTTCAAACATTGTTAATCAAACACTTACATTTGACATGAACTAGCAAAACTTAATCATTCTCAACATTTGTTGCATACAGGAACACATATGATCAAATAAACATGCATTAATCAACTCAAACTCAGAAGAAACAATTGATATGGTTGAATTTCAGTCAATTAACTCATATCATCAGACTACATGTGACACAGTATGAATTTATGTTAGTTCAGACCTAATTACTACCAATTCAAGTCATATGACAGTTTGAAGAACTTCAAAATTCACCAAGGTTCATGACATAGGCAGACAGAAGCATAGGCTAACACAAACAGTCAGAGAAGGGTTTGAACATGGCTCACAGAAACTATGGATCTATATTATCAGTCAAACCAAGGCATTTTTCACACAAGTCATGACAAACAGGATGAAGCATGTAGAATAGGAGGACATGGAGAATATAATGCAAGAAGGGCCCTGAATCTACCATGCCACAGAACAGGAGAAAGATATTTGAAATGCACGTGAAGAACAGTCCTAAAATCTATCATGCTAAGTAACAGAAAGATAAGCAATCACTGAAAAATGCAAATAAAAGAACATGAAAATGTTATTAGAGCAAGAACCCTCGAGTGAATATGAGAATCAAATTGCTAAGCCTAGAATCAGAACTAAATCATGTAGAGGGGAGAAAAACAATAAAGACATTGAGAGCTAAGAGAAGAAGCCCTAATCAAGGATCAAACAGCTAAGCTAAACATGAGAAAAACATAATACATATCTAAGTTAAACAGAGGAGATGTTGAAGGCCAACAAATAAGAAAACCCTAGAAAAGGGTGAAGAAGAAACAGGGATGAACACTCAAGATATTGCTAAAACAGCCTAAAAGATGAAGAAAAGTGAAAGTTAAGTAATTAAACTGTTGCTAAAGTTAGACATGCGAAAATCAGAAAAGGAAAACAGTCAGGCTATGGAAAGCTAACAAATCATGACTCATAATAGAAGAAATGAAAAAGAACGGGAAATGAACAAGTTAAAAACTTAATCTTAACAGAAGATGAAGATGCACAGGGGAAAAAGAAATAAACAGAACATCAAAATGAAAGATACAAAACAGAAGAAAACATGAACAGGCGAAAGAAGGCAAGCAAAGCAAAAAACCCTAAAACTAACATGAAGAACAGACAAAAAATAAAAAGACTAAACCTAAGGGAAAGAGGGAACTTAGCTTTGCGGGGTCTGTCCCCCAAGCTTTCCTAACCCTCCTATTCACAGACTTCTTTCATCTCTCTTTCTTTGCCTCTTTTTTTCTTTTTCTCTTTTCTCAGACTTGCAGAAATCTTTTTTCATTATTCCCTTGTTTCTTTTTTTCATTTTTCTTTCTTTTGTCACTCTGGTTTCCCTTTTAGACTTCAAGGTGAAGTCTTTTTGGATTCATGTTTGGCTCGGGGTGTTTGGGAAGGTAGAAAGATTGGATCTTTCAAGGGTTTGAGTTTTGGAGTCGCCGGAGTTAGGGTTCCGGCGACCTTCTTTGGGATATTCGAGAAGTTCAAGGGAGATTCGAAGGGTGTGGGTGGTATGGTTGGATAGATCAGATGGAAAGGGTTCGAATGGCATTGGTTTGAAGGAAGTTCTTGTTGTTTGGGTGATTACCGGCGGAGTTCCGGTGATCGGAGCTTGAAGAACAGGGTCGGTTTTCTAGGGTTTCTGGGTATTTTGAGGTGAAGAAGAAAGAGAAGAGGGCGAGGGAGATGAAAGGAGGTGATAAAGATCACCGACGACCACCGTAGAGAGCGGTGGCCGCCATGGTCGGCTAGGGTTCTTAGGGATGAAGATGAAGATAGAGAGGGAGATAAGAGATGATCTCAAAGGCGGCTAGGGTTATGAATTTGCAAAAATGAGCGGCTTCTTCAGACATAAGCTATTTATAGTTGGGGAGGTTGAGGTGATCTGAGCCGTTCATTTGATGGAGATCAACGGCTCATAGGTGCATTACTAAAACGGCACCGTTTGGCTATCCAGGAGACCAAAGTCTCCTCCGTCAGATCATCTTAGACGGACGACTCGGATTAATCCAGGAATTTCAATTAAACCATTAATTCAACTAATTATCTCAGCCATTGGATCAAGCACGATGGACGGCTAAGATCGTGCCTTCTACATAAACCAGACGGATCACCTTTGGGCCAATACATCTGGGCCTTTCAATTCAATTCAATTGGCCCAGTCTTATTATACACAAGCTATTTTTGTATTTTCTGATTTTAATGATTTTTATGTATTTTCTTTTATACTTTTTTTTCTTTTTCTTTTATGAAAAATTATAAAACCTAATTTCCTACTTACTCAAATTATTTAGTATTTTTTGGCAATTTTCTACTATTTTTCCTTAATTTTAACTATTTTTGTGATTTTTCTTAAAACCTAACTAATTAAACAAAGTAATTACCTAGCCTAATTTTTTTTGATTTTTTCTAATTTCTGCTTATGCAAATACACAAAGTATATCTAATTTCAAACAAAGCAAGTAATTGCACTCAAAAATATATTTATTTTAATTTTGGAATTATTTGCCCGGTGCAAAAATCACATGCTCACAGAGATACCTTTATAGGCAGGCGATAGGGCAACTATTAGATTTTATTATTTCAATTCTAGTCCCTTTCTAATTCTTATTTTGCTACTTGATCCCCCAAATTTTGGCTTACTTGCCAAGAAAACCCCTTTTCCAGCTTCCAAGAAGCTTCTTTAGGTGGTTACTGATAACTAGAAATTTTGCATGCTTTTGAACCCTTTCTTACCTTAGCTTTGTGCATAAAATATGATCAAATGGCTTTGAATTACTTACAAGTGCGCTATTTTGTAGGTTTGTGCGAAAAAAAGGATGAATATCATCAAAGCGGCTCAAAAAGGAGTAAAACAGCAAAGCGTCCACGAAGAAAAGAAGGACTTCAAGGAAGCCTGTGCGGAACACACTATTTTGGTGTGCGGCCGCACATGATGATTCAGAGACACTCAAAGTTCAAGTTCTATCTGCGGGGACCGCACTGGTTTGGTGTGCGACCATGCAGGAGAAGATCAGAGAAGCCTAAAAGTGCAGACAAAACCCACGCGGACGGCGTCCAAAACTATGCGGTCCGCGATGAAGAAGACCAGAGCAGGAAATGTTTAAGGAACAAGCCTCACGCGGCTACGTGCCATATCAGTGCGGCCCGCGTGGGTAAAGGATCAGAGACTGTACATGCAAGGGATTTATGCAGTGCAGCCGCATGACAATTGTACGCGATCCGCGTTAATGTACACACACGGCCGAGTGACAAATGTATGCGGTCCGCGCACATGTTCCAGCAGCAGACCTTCAACAACCTAAATTACCCTACGCGGCCGCACGACAAAAGTGTGCGGTCCGCATGAGTCCCACAGGGTCATTTTTGTCCGGAAATTTTATGGTAGTTTAAATAGCTTCTTTTTATTTTTTAGGTTACGCTAGACACTACACAGTGACGGCTGAGCTCGTGAGAAACTTGGATACGCCTATTTTGGGCAATTGCGTACTAGATTAACATTAGATTTCATTTCCAATTAATTATTATGTCAATTTTAGCTTCAATTTCTTCATCTTCTTCAATTTTTATGGCTAGCTAAACCCATAGCTAGGGTTGTAGCCCAACCCTAGTGTGGGTAATTGATGGGTTAGATTACTAAATGCAAGGATGATTGTGGGTGATTGGTTTTGGGTTGATTGAATGTATTTAATTGGGATTTTGTGGTTGCAAACATGAAATCTATTTTTGTGGGTTTGGTCTCTACTTGAGAAAGAGAGTCTAAAACCTCTCAATCAATCCCAACAAGAACTTGGGATGGACCCATGAGAATGGTAGTTCCAAGTAACGGGTATAAACCTCGAGAGAGTAATTATCCAACTTGAGCCTAAAGTTACTTGGGCAAATTAGCCTACCCAATTGGTCGAGAGAGTCAATTGGGTAAAATTGTTCTCTCTTGTGAGAATGAATGCATAGAGCAACGGCTATCCGATAATCCCATGCATCATCTTCGCGTTGAATTTCTATACCCATTAGTTATTTCACCTAGGTATAAGCTACTTCCCTAGTCCCCTTTTCCCATTAGCAAATCACAATTAGAGATAGCCTTAGCATAATTTAGATAACACAATAGTAGTAGATACAATAGTTTATAAATCGAAAATACAAAAAATGTTTGAAGATAAACTAGAAGCCAAAACTCAATACTAGTGCAACATAATTATTCACTCCAAAAATCTAACTCCCTGAGGAATTGACCCTGAACCACTATTTGGGTAAGAGTAGTAGTGCCCGCTCATACCTTCGGGTTGAGTTTGCCACGATCACGTTTTGGCGCCGTTGCCGGAGAGGTAAACGGTGTTGATTAATTGCGTTGCTAATGTTGTGTTTTGCTTCTTCTTTCCTTCTTTTACTAATTTTCTTGATTCAATTTTAATAGGTACAAATGGCGGCAAATGCTAATCTTCCCCTTAGCGATGCCATGGCAGGGGAGGAGGTAGAGGATCTTGAGCAAGATGATTTTTCGGTGCAAAATGTACCACGAAGGGCTCGAAATGCTAATTCTAATCAACGTGACCGAATTCCAGACCCTCCTCTCCACCGCCAAGTGTTGCACCAAGAGGTATGACAAATCAAGGATATGCTAGTGCCATTGTTCCTCCCCGAATCCGGGCGGGGAATTTTCAAATTACAAATGTGATGCTTACACTATTGGAGCAAAGAGGGTATTTTACGGGCACCTCCAATCAAAATGCCTACAAGCACTTGAAGGGGTTCGTAGATACTTGTTGGGGAAGCAAACAAACCAATGTGTCTGAAGATGCTTTGCGGTTGCGGCTTTTCCCTTTCTCATTGAGAGGTAAGGCGCTAGATTGGTTGGAGAGGTTGCCAAATTATTCAATCACTACATGGGACGAATTGGCAGATAAGTTCATTGCCAAGTTCTTTTCCCTGACTCATATGGCGGCATTGATAGATGAGATTCTAGCCTTCAAGCAAGAACCAACGGAGTCGTTGCATGAAATTTGGGAGAGATATAGGACTATAGTGAAAGAGTGCCCTAACAATGACATGACCGATGCTATGGTTCAACAAACTTTCTATAGGGAGATCAACACGGCGAACCAATGCATTGTGAACCAATTAGCGGGAGGCAATTTCATGAAGTTATCTTTGGAGGAAGCATGTGAAGTAATGGACCAAATGGCCGACACTTCATCGGCATGGCAAAGTCGGGTGAATGTACCTCAAGGAGATCCGAATGTTATTCATCTACATAAAGAGTCACATGACCATGGACAAGTCATTGCCGAGCTCACTACAACCATGAATCAATTGGCGAAAGCTCAACTTCAACAAGTGCAAAATCCACGCCAAGTGAATTCTATGGAGAATGTGTCAATGTTGAAAAGAAGGAATAGAGGGAAACAAGTGCAACAAAGCCAATATGATCAAAATGAGAACAACAATGATGGAGGATTTTCTAATGATGGCTTTGATGATCAAGATGAAGATTGTCAATATGTGAACAATTTCCAAGGCAATAGAGGTAATCAAAACAAACAACAATGGCGCTCCCAAGGCAATTGAGGGAACAATCAAGGAAGAGGTAATTGGAATAATAACAACAATAGGAATGATGGTGGAGAGTGGAACAATCAAGGAAATAATTGGAACAATCAAGGAAATAGTGGTGGCAATAGGAGTGGCAACAATAACAATTGGGGGAACAATAACTATCAAGTTGGGTGGAACAATCGTGGAAATCAAAACAATCGGGGGTAATGTTTTCAAAGTGCTCCTATGTACCAACAACCCAACAATCCTCCCCCTTTCCATTCACAAGGATCAAGTTCTTCGGGCAATGATATGGGTCACATTGAAATCACGTTCGAGCAAATGATGAAAAAGAATCAAGATTCGGATGCCCAACTAGCTTCTCATATTACGTCAATCTGGAATTTGGAAGTGCAAATCGGCCAACTTTCTCAATCTTTGAACTCCAGACCTAAAGGTGCACTACCAAGTGACACGGTGGTGAACCCAAAGGGAGGGAACAATCATGTGATGGTCGTGACAACTAGGAGTGGAAGAGGTGGTGTTGTAAATGCCTTAAATGAGAATCGAGTTGTGGATGCGGAAGCCTATTTGAATGATGATGACATGCAAATGAATGGTGACCGTGTGGTTGAGCCTATTGCAACAAATGATGTGAGGATTGAAATTGAGGAATTGACCCCGAACCACTATTCGGGTAAGAGTAGTAGTGCCCGCTCATACCTTCGGGTTGAGTTTGCCACGATCACTTTTTGGCGCCGTTGTCGGGGATTGAGTCCCAAGATACAGTGAACCCGTCTAGGGAACACATCATTGATATTCCCGAGCCATCTATTTCAAAGGCCAAGGCATCCTTGCCAAGGCCTCCTCCACCGTATCCTCAAAGATTGGCAAAGCAAAAAGGAGATAATCAATTTAAGAAGTTCCTAGGGATGATGCAGAGCCTGACCATTAATGTGCCCTTGGTGGAGGCACTTGAACACATGGCCGGGTATGCAAAAATTATGAAGGATTTGGTGACGAAGAAGAGGTCGATGGATTATGAAAAGATAACGATGACTCACCAAGTGAGTGCCATAGTTCATTCCATGGTTCATAAGCTAGAAGACCCCAGAGCCTTCACCAGCCCTTGTACTATCGGAAGTGCTAATTTTGCCAAAGCACTTTGTGATTTGGGTGCTAGTATCAATCTCATGCCATACTCCGTATTTAAAACCTTGGTATTGGACAACCCCGTCCAACGTCAATGAGGTTGCAAATGGCAGATCGTTCTATGAAGAGGCCTTTGGGAATTATTGATGATGTGCTAGTGAGAGTTGACAAGTTTATTCTACCGGCCGATTTTGTCATTCTTGATTGTGAAGTTGATTTCGAAGTGCCTATCATTCTTGGTAGGCCATTCTTGGCTACCGGGAAAGCTCTTGTGGATGTTGAAGTGGGAGAATTGACATTTAGGGTCGGTGATGAGAAGGTGATTTTTAAGGTGTGAAAATCCATGCGTCAACCAAATAGCACCGAAGTGTGCTCGTTTGTGGACATTGTCACGGCGGTGATAGTGGATGACACAAGCGCCATGATCAATGTTAAGGATCCACTTGAGGCGGTACTTTTAAACATGGATACCAACAAAGATTCCGAACTTGTGGAATGTGTGAATGCCTTACATGGTATGGGCTCGTACTCTTATGAGCCAAGGAAGCTATCATTGGATCTTGAGAACCGCAAAACTCCTCCTATAAAGCCATCTATTGAAGAGCCGCCGGTGTTGGAGTTGAAACCACTTCCTCCTCACCTCAGGTATGAGTACTTGGGTCCCAATTTTACTTTGCCAGTCATTCTTTCTTCTTGCTTGACTAACATGCAGGTTGACGCCACTTTGGCGGTCTTACAAAAGAGGAAGCGATCGATTGGATGGACATTGGCGCACATTCGGGGAATAAGCCCTGCGTTTTGCATGCACAAAATAATATTGGAGGAGAATGCTCGACCATCACTTGAGCATCAAAGAAGATTGAACGAGCCTATGCAAGAGATCGTCAAGAAAGAGATTATAAAATGGTTGGATACCGGGGTGGTTTACCCCATCTCAGATAGTTCTTGGACTTCCCCGGTCCAATGTGTTCCCAAGAAAGGTGGCATGACAGTTGTCACCAATGCAAAGAATGAGCTAATTCCTACTCGTACTGTTACGGGTTGGAGAGTTTGTATGGATTATAAAAGCTTAACAAGGTGACGAGGAAGGATCATTTTCCATTGCCGTTCTTGGACCAAATGTTGGACCGATTGGCGGGCAGAGCTTATTATTGTTTCTTGGATGGTTATTCGGGGTATAATCAAATCCTCATTGCCCCAGAAGAACAGGAGAAGACAAACTTTACATGTACCTATGGCACATTCACTTTCTCTCGAATGCCATTCGGATTATGTAATGCCCCAGCCACGTTTTAGAGGTGCATGATGGCGATCTTCACCGACATGGTGGAAGACATTCTCGAGATATTTATGGATGATTTCAGTGTAGTTGGAGATTCCTTTGATGATTGCTTGGCAGATATGGACCGTGTTTTGGCTAGATGTGAAGGTACAAACCTGGTGCTTAATTGGGAAAAATGCCACTTTATGGTGAAAGAAGGAATTGTCTTGGGGCACAAAGTATCGAAAGATGGTATTAAGGTCGACAAGGCAAAGATTGAAGTCATTTCAAGGCTCCCTCCCCCTAACTGTGTCAACGGGGTGAGGAGTTTCCTAGGACACGCAGGGTTCTATCGATGATTCATCAAAGATTTTTCCAAGACTGTGAACCATTTGGGTAAACTTTTGGAGAAGGATGCAAAGTTTATTTTTGATGAGAGATGCATGGAGTCTTTTGAGTTGTTAAAGCATAAATTGACAACTACCCCCATCATCACCACACCCAACTGGAATTTTCCCTTTAAACTAATGTGCGATACTAGTGATGTAGTGGTAGGTGCGGTACTTGGTCAAAGGCTCAACAAGATGTTCCACCCAGTGTACGATTCAAGTAAAACGATGAATGAGGCTCAGCAGAATTATACCGTCACGGAAAAGGAGTTATTAGCCATTGTATTTGCCATGGAGAAATTTCATCCTTATCTTATGGGGGCTAAAGTGATAATCCACACCGATCATTCCGCCCTTCGGTACTTGATGACAAAGAAGGACTCCAAAGCAAGATTGATGAGATGGGTACTTCTCCTTCAAGAATTTGATCTAGAGATTGTTGACCGAAAAGGGAGTGAAAATCAAGTGGCGGACCACTTGTCTCGTCTAGAGGAGGAGGGGAGGCCATCCAACGGCCATGAAATCAATGATTCTTTTCTGGATGAGCAACTCCTTGCAATGTCAATGAATGATATGCCATGGTTCGCCGATGTAGCCAATTACTTTGTGTCCGGTATGGTTCCATGTGAGCTCTCTTCCGACCAAAGAAAAAAGCTAAAGCGGGATAGTTTGGACTTTTATTGGGTTGATCTGTACCTGTTCAAAACTTGCACGGATGGAGTGATTAGGAGGTGTGTCCCGGAGAGCGAACAAATGAGCATCTTGGAGGCTTGCCACTCCTCTTCCTATGGTGGTCACCATGGGGGAGTGAGGACGACCTCCAAAGTCTTGAGCTGTGGATTCTATTGGCCGACAATTTTCAAGGATTCTAGTGATTTAGTGAAGAGATGTGATGCATGTCAAAGAGCTGGTGGAATTTCAAAGAGAGATGAGATACCCCTAAACACCATTCTAGAAGTTGACATTTTTGATGTGTGGGGCATTGACTTCATGGGACCGTTCATGAGTTCTTGTGGAAACACATATATTTTGGTAGCAGTAGACTATGTTTCGAAGTGGGTATAAGCCGTGGCTCTTCCTAACAACGAAGCCCGGAGTGTTGTGAACTTTTTGAGGAAATACATCTTTACAAGATTTGGGACCCCCCGTGCCATTATTAGTGATGGGGGCTCCCATTTTTGTAACAAGGCTTTCGATTCATTGTTGACCAAGTATGGTGTTAATCACAAAGTTGCTACCATGCCATCCCCAAGTAAGCGGTCAAGTTGAAGTTTCAAATCGGGAAATCAAAAGCATCTTGTCTAAAACGGTCAATACTAATAGGACCGATTGGTCGAAGAAACTAGATGATGCGTTGTGGGCTTATAGGACGGCCTACAAAACGCCAATTGGTATGTCTCCCTACCGATTGGTGTTTGGTAAGGCTTGTCATCTTCTGGTAGAGCTTGAACATAAAGCGATGTGGGGCTTGAAAAAGCTGAACTTACAATGGGATGTAGCGGCTAATCTCCGTGTTAATCATTTGAATGAGCTTGACGAGTTTAGATTTCATGCATACTCCAACTCGTCCTTATACAAGGACAAGATGAAGTACCTTCACTATAAATATGCTCGAAGCAAAGAGTTCAAGGTTGGTGACATGGTTCTTCTTTTCAATTCCCGGTTGAGATTGTTCCCGGGAAAGCTCAAGTCAAAGTGGAGTGGCCCTTTTGAGGTAGTAGGTGTGACCCCGTTTGGAGCTTTAGACTTAAAGAACAAGAATGGTGAAATATTTCGAGTAAATGGGCATCGGGTGAAGCACTATTTGGGGAAGTCGGATGACACCCAAGTTGTGGCACTCTTGCACTTGAAGTGATGGAATGGTAATTTGCGTCATGCCGCGACGTTAAATCAGGCGCTTCTTGGGAGGCAATCCATGTCTTTTTCTTTTCCTTTATTTTCTTCATCAGTAGGATAGGATTTTTGAGCTAACAGTGTGTGAAGTGTTGCAGGGAGTATGTTGAAATAATGTAGTAAAATACAGGAGTGAACAGTTGTCTGAAGTTTGGGCCACGCGGCCGCACCACAAATCAATGCGGTCTGCTTGGTTTGTTGAAAGAGATGATCTGAGGCCAAGGAGAACCATGCAGCCCGCGTACAAAAAGTGTGCGGTCTGCATGGGTTGGACAAGAGAGAATGCAATTTAACAAGTCTCTGAAGATTGGCCACGCGGCCGCATACCAAATCAGTGCGGTCCGTGTAGAAATTGGTCAACTGAGCAGTTCTCTGAAGTTTGCCACGCGGTCGTGTAACAAAACAGTGTGGTCCGCGTGGAAATACATCAAGCGAGAAGGTTTCTGAAGTTAGTCACGTGGCCGCACACCAAAATAGTGCGGTCCGCGTGACTTGCAGGACAAAATGAACACAATTCAAAACCTGTGCGGTCCGCGTGCCAAAAGTGTGCGGCCGCGCAAGCAGGTAAGTGATGGGTCCCACACTTTTTTCTATAAATAGGGACCCCTGGCCTTCATTAAACCTTTTGGCCAAATTTCCTTCTGAGTTAAAATTCAACTGTTCATTCCCACTCTTTGTGCTTCAATTACAACTTCAACCACTCTTGGTAACATTTCATCTTTAGTTCATTATCTTCATTATATTTACAGTGTATATAAATTAATCATTGTTAGTATAACTTCTTAATTTCTTTATTTTTTTTCTTTTAATTGATAAAATTAGGGTCAAGCATGCTAATCACAGAACTAGGGCTAAGATTTCTTGTAAAATAACTAAGTAGGGACACCTAGGACACATGATAGTGAACACAATGGATTGAATTGAACAAAAGGGTAACCTACCAGTTTTGGTTTCTGCCCTACGCGGCTACACACTTTTGTTGTGCGGACCTCATGACTTTCTTAGTGATCAACCACACCTACGCGGCCGCAGTCCAAATCAGTGCGGACCGCGTGCCCGAGGTTCAAAGAGTGGAAAATGTGGTGGTTTCTTCTGTGCGGACCGTGTCCATATCTGGGCGGTCCGCATTGACCTCACGCGGCCATAATGCAAATCAGTGCGGTACGCGTGGGTCAACTTCAGAGAGTCTGTTTGTTAGTTTATCAACCTCTGCGGACCACGTGGCAAAAATGTGCAGTCCGTGTTGACCTCACGCGGCCGCGATGCAAATCAGTGCAGCCCGCGTGGGTCAACCTCAGAGGATACTACATGTTGTTGTTTAGCTTGTGCGGACCGCGTGGAAAAATTATGTGGTCCGCGTGGCCTCTGATCTTTACTGTGCCTGTTTTATTTATGATCTTCTGTCATTGTATATTGCTCACATGCTTCGACTAACCAATATAGATTGTATTTTTGCAGGCAATGACGAAGAAACACTTAGCACAACGTGGGGGTAAACAAACCGGGAGGGGTGGTCCCTCCCGAGGGGCCAAAGGAAAAAGGATAGAAAAACTCACCTCGGAGGCCCGGGAAAATAGCAAGAAAAACCGATAGATAATTCGGGAAGCTGACAGAATGGCTTCTCATTCTACGGGGAGTGATTACGTTCCTTGTAGAAGTATCACCTCAGAGTCTGCCCCCTACCACATGTCCGTCTCAGTACCAATCATGACCTTCTCATCTCCAGAAAAAGACCAACCCACAGAAGCCACTTCTAAGGCCACTTCCAAGCAAGTAAATGTAGTCTCGGACTCGTCTGATGAGTCTCGAGCTGAGAAGTAGAATAGTGATGATGAGTACTCCACTTCTCCCACAGCCTCACTATCAGGGGAGAGTGGAGGTCAAGCAAAGAGAGGTGAGCCACAGGTGGGTGGAACAGAGCGGACCAGGGATCCTAATGTGTGGTCCGATAGGTTTGTCAGTCAACTAGCATGGCATAAATTCAGAGAGTGGTGGCCAAAAAGGAGATTGATCCCGGAGAGGAGATTTATAGATGTGGACTTGCTTCGGCACAACCCTCATGTGCAAGCACAGTTCCACACGAGAGAGGGTTGGAGCTTCTTTAAGGAGCGGGTGGAGAATGCAAATGAGTACATGGTGAAAACGTTTTATGTCAATATCCACCATCTAGTCTGGGATTCACCGCCACAAAAGTGAGGGACCAAATTGTGTTATTTGATGGGAAGTCACTCATTGAGTTCTTGGGATTCGCGGAGGAAGATGAATCTCGGTATCTGGAGAAGTTAGCCCAGAAGGAGGAAGCCCGACCTTGGTTAGTAGAGGTGCTAGCGGCTCCCGGAACTGTTCCAGTGTGGCAAAAGGCACAAGAGAAGAATTACAGGAACACCTTCAGCTTCGAGGCAAAATGGTGGTTGACCTTTGTCTGCAACCGTCTGGATCCCACCACTCATGACCATTCAGTGCCGATTGATAGAGCGGTGTTGGTAGCTTCGATCATGGCAGGCTTCCCACTAAATGTGGGAAATATCATGTATAGGGTCATCTCAAATGTGGCCCACGAGACCAAGACGAACTGCCCCTTCCCCAACACATTGACAATGTACTTCAGAGAGTTGAAAGTGAAAAGGAAAAAGTTTAATGTTCTGGTGCCTCCTGCGGGGGCGTATTCGTGGTATGATCAAAAGGGTCCGGACAACCCTAAGACGGCCAAAAAGGGCCAAGCCACCACTTCCACCACAGCTGGCCAGTCTGAGGAGCCAGCTGTCACTACTACTGAGCAGGCCACTTCACTCCTTTCAGGTCCATCTACAGTACCCTCCTCATCTACAGCTGATCCGGAGATTCCAGTCTCTAAAACGCACCAGTTCACTACCAACCAGTTGCCCTACACATTGAATAGTTTAAACAACTAGATGTCAGCTGCGACATCCAAGTTGTCCACTTTGACGATAGTGGTTCAGTCCCATGGTGCACCAGTGACGGTGGAGGTCCCAACTTCTATTGGGGACACATTAAAGAAAATTCTGGAAAACCAGGAAAAGATGATGAAGAAGCAGGATAGTTTCGCTGAGGCGGTCGATTCACATAGCAAGGCACTCAAGAGCCTTGCTAGGGAGCATAGGAAGCTAAGGAAGACCAAGGCCTCGACGGAGTCGGTTGCAGCTCTAAAGGAGTAGGTGGAAAAGATGGTAGTTGATCAGTTGCCCCTGGATCTATTATTTGGTGAGCCGGCCGTAGAGCCACAGGCAGAGCAGCCATAGGAGGAGCCCAAGCCACACAAGAAGAGGAAGCTCCCCAACACTGAGGGAGTGGATATCATGGTAGCCCTTGAGCAGCAGGAGGGGTCCTCTAGTGCACCCACAGCAGCAGATGAGCCTTCTCCAGAGTAGGCACCTGTCCCAGTAGCACAGCAGCAGGTTGGGGACCAGTCTGATGTCCCCACCACTACATCGGATAAGGGATCCAGTCAGAGCCATCCTGTTGATCAGGCTTGAGGGGCCATCTATATCCTTTCTTTGTGCTTTATTTGATAGTTAGCATTGGGTAAAATGCTAGCTCTTATTCGTGGGGGTGTGCCCTATTGTTTTTTATTTTGGGACTGTATATATTTGACTACATTCAGTACATTCATAGACGTAGTATTTGTATATATTTAACACTTTGATCTACCTTAGTTTCAATTTGAACACTTTTTGATGTATATTCGGATCTATCTTTGATCATAGTTCATTTGCTTTTTCAATTTTTGGTTATTCTCATAGAATCATTAAATTTTGTTTTAGGCTTTCAATAAACCCTTGATTTTCTTAATGCCATGGTTCTTTCCAAGGGTAAAGTGTTGTGTGAACCGGGTGGCTCTTCCCTATGATAGATAGCGTGACAACTTTCTTAAGGGTTGAGTCAGTCAGTTTTTTTTCTTTTTTCTTCTTGATTTTCAAACTTTTTGTTGGTTAACGGTACCTCGGGAAAACTTCACTTGGGCCTAGCACATTTGTCTCCGATATTATGGTCAAAGACATCAAGTTTTGTCTTGATTGGTGAAAGTTGTGGCATTGAGAGTCTTGGGTTGATCGAACAACCATCGATTGGTCATATGGACCAAAGTGTGCTCGAATCTATTTCGAGGTTGTTGTGGGCCTTCGACTCCATTTCTTGGTGATCTCTGAGTGTAAGTGTGGTGATAAAATAGAATTGTGAGCCCAAGCACCGTACCAATGGTCTAGAACGTGCCCCGAATGTTTGTTGAGGCGAAATCCTAGGTGAAACTTGACTTGAGAAGTGAGTGTAGGCCACCTTTGATCCAAATTATCATGAATCATTCCTTCCAACCTACCAACAAATGAATCCCTAGTCACCCCTTTTGAGCCTAAAACCTTATTTCTTCATAAACCAAAGTGCAAGCCTATACCCAATTTAGACCTTCTCTTGGCACCCGAAGATCTTCCCTTAAAGTGATTGCAAAAGTATAAGTATTGGGGGGGGGGGAAGAAAAGATCAGAACAAGAAAGGCACCAATGTGGCAAAAAGGCACAAATGCAATAAGAAAAAGAAAAGGCGTGAATAAAAAGGAAACAAAGAGAAAAACAAGCGAAAAGTTGAAAAAGACCCAAAATGGGGGGACCAAAAAGAGTTGATAAGTGAAAAAGGGAAGAAGGAAGAATGAGAATGAAATGATCAAAGAAAGAAGTGTCAATTGCAAAATGGAAGAGTGCCATGGTGCCTCTCTTTCACCCCTTAAAAGAGTAAATGCCAAAAAGAGTCAAAAAGGTATTCCATAAATGAATCAAAAGAAACGCTTTAGGGAAGGTTGAACGACTAAGAACGAAATTCCTACCCTACCCAAAAAGCTTTCACAATGACTCCCAAAAAGCCCTATATGATCTCAAGTCGAGAAGAGCCTACATTAGTGGATACTTAGATAAAGAGCAAGCCTATGGTACCTAGTGTCGTGCTTAGGGTCTCTTCTTTGAGAGAGCGGGTGTGAAATTCTCCACATTGATTTGAGTGCAAATACCCTAAAAGGTGAGATGCACTTAGGGAAAGCCGAAGGTGTATGTGTTTGGGGTCCAAAATAACCAAAGTGCTTGAGAAAGGCTCCTTGATGGATCGAGTCAACCCTCGAAGCTCTAGTGTCACACTTGAACCACAATGCTTAAAATTTTTCAAAAAGGTGTCAATGATACTTTTGCATTAGCGGCAATTGTTAGTCCCAATTGATGTTTGTGAGGTTACCCCCGGACAAGTAGGGGTGTTTTGGTGTCTTTTCTCTGAAGGTTAGGTCTTAGTTTTGATTTGCTTAAGGACAAGCAAAGGTTTAAGTTTGGGGGAGTTGATAACTAGGAATTTTGCATGCTTTTCAACCCTTTCTTACCTTAGCTTTACATAAAATGTGATTAAATGGCTTTGAATTACTTACAAGTGCGCTATTTTGCAGGTTTGTGCGAAAAAATGGATAAATATCATCAAAGCAGCTCAAAAGGGAGTGAAACCGGCAAAGCGTCAACGAAGAGAAGAAGGACTTCAAGGAAGCATGTGCAGACCGTACTGTTTTGGTGTGCGGTCGCACATGATGATTCAGAGACATACAAAGTTCAAGTTCTATCTGCGCGGACTGCACTGGTTTGGTGTGCGGCCGCGCAGGAGAAGATCAGAGAAGCCTAAAAGTGCAGACAAAACCCACGCGGACCGCGTCGAAAACTATGCGGTCCACGATGAAGAAGACCAGAGCAGGAGATGTATAAGGAACAAGCCCCACGCTGCTGCGTGCCATATCAGTGTCGCCCGCATAGGTAAAGGATCATAGACTGTACATGCAAGGGATTTATGAAGTCCGGCCGCATGACAATTGTACGCGGTCCGCGTTACTGTACACACGCGGCCGCGTAACAAATGTATGCGGTCCACGTAGATGTTCCAGCAGCAGACCTTCAGCAACCCAAATTACCCTACGCGGCTGCACGAGAAAAGTGTGCGGTCCGCGTGAGTCCCGCAGGGGCATTTTTGTTCGAAAATTTCAGGGTAGTATAAATAGCTTCTTTTTCTTTTTTAGGTTATGCTAGACACTACATAGTGACGGCTGAGCTCGTGAGAAACTTGGATACACCTATTTTCGGCAATTTTGTACTAGATTAACATTAGATTTCATTTTTAATTAATTATTATGTCAATTTTAGCTTCAATTTCTTCATCTTCTTCAATTTCTATGGCTAGCTAAACCCATAGCTAGGGTTGTAGCCCAACCCTAGTGTGGGTAATTGATGGGTTAGATTACTAAACGCAAGGATGATTGTGGGTGATTGGTTTTGGGTTGATTGAATGTATTTAATTGAGATTTTGTGGTTGCAAACATGAAATCTGTTTTTGTGGGTTTGGTCTCTACTTGAGAAAGAGAGTCTAAAACCTCTCAATCAATCCCAACAAGAAATTGGGATGGACCCATGAAAATGGTAGTCCCAAGTAACGTGTATAAACCTCGAGAGAGTAATTATCCAACTTGAGCCTAAAGTTGCTTGGGCAAATTAGCCTACCCAATTGGTCTCGAGAGAGTCAATTGGGCAAAATAGTTCTCTCTACCGAGAGGTGTGAGAATGAATGCATAGAGCAACGGCTATCCGGTAATCCCATGCATCATCTTCGCATTGAATTTCTATACCCATTAGTTATTCCACCTAGGTATAAGCTACTTCCCTAGTCCCCTTTTCCCATTAGCAAATCACAATTAGAAATAGCCTTAGCATAATTTAGATAACACAATAGTAGTAGATACAATAGTTTATAAATCGAAAATACCAAAAATGTTTGAAGATAAATTAGAAGCCAAAACTCAATACTTGTACAACATAATTATTCGCTCCAAAAATCTAACTCCCTGAGGAATCTATTCGGGTAAGAGTAGTAGTGCCCGCTTATACCTTCGGGTTGAGTTTGCCACAATCAGTTACCAAAAGATTCCCAAGATGAACTACCTAAAATACCCTTCAATGATCCATTTTTACCATAAAACCACCCGGGTCAACTAGTCAAGCTAAATGGGTCACAGGCCTAAATTGCATCCCTATTTAGGCCTGTTGCCATTTACAAATCAATTAAACTTATTAGGGGCCCCAGAATATAACTTGACCCTATAATTTCCCACATAAAGAAACCCAAAATCATTTTACAAAAATGGCCAAAACAAGACCAAAATTCACCGACTACACATTATTGTAATCTAATTAAATCAGAGCCCTAAGTTTATTAGTTAATGATAAAATGTGATAAGGAAACTAAGGAAGTACTCATGCCATGACTAAAATTTGATTGAATAACAGACTAAAGAAAAACAAACATCAGCTACCAATACAGACAAATCAATCTCAAGAAAAAGAAGCAAAGGGGAAGAACATAAGCTTGAGTATCACGATAAATCGAATAGAAGAAGAAAAGGAGAAAGAAGGTTGGAAGAAAAAAACACATAAGAATAAACAAAATGAAAGAAAGAAACTCATCAACCTAGCTTGAACTTAAGACCTTACTCTCTGATTTAAACCCCAATATAATATCAGTCGCCTGCTCTTTGTTAAGAACGGGCAAATAATATTATCTTGTGGTAATATCAGTGACCTAACACTCATGGGCACTAGAGAAAGGACCTTGCATGAATGGATTTGGCCTTGGCTTCTAGGGCTCCAAAACCAGATTTATTGTTCGAGAAGTTCTAGCCATATTTAAGTGAAGGGAGTGACAGATTTGGTATGAGGGATCCTATTGTGTTAATTTTGTGTTGAACAGAGGTGGTTCCACCACCGGAGAAACTGTAGCGGGGCTAAGGTTTCCATCTTCAATTGGATATTCGAGGAATTTTAGGGGGGTTTGAGGGGAACATAGTGGGGATCTGGGATGGGGTGATGGAGAGGAATGGTTGGTGTTATTTTCATGGCGATTGGACGTCGGATGTCGCCGTAGGCGAATTCTGGCAGGTGGCGGGCGGTGGTTCAGGGTGGTGTTAGGTCGGGATTCTCTAAGGTGAGAGGGATGAGAGATGGGGGTAGGAGGTAGGGGGCGTTTGGACCATATTATATTAAGTGACCCTAGCTTCAGGTCTATTGGATCAAAGATACTCGACAGCTAGGATCGAATGGAGGGGAAAAGGGGTCGTTTAATCTCAACGGAGACTGGTCAGGCCAAGGGGAAAATGGGCTGGGTCTTGGCCGGGTCTTGATGGGTAAAGTTTTGGGCCCGGAGAAATTATCAAGACAGCCGAACTCTGATTCTAATTGTTCTTATTTCTAGTTTGATTCCTTTTCTTTCTTTTTTTTCTTTCAAAATTAAACTCAAAATCAAAGTTTAATCCTTAAACCAAACTAACCTGAAAAATTACTAATTAAACATAATAAAAATTATCACAATTAATTAAAAATATACTAAAAGAAAAACTACTCAAAAATCAAAGTTAAAATCAAAAGGTACAAATTAAACTATTTTTGTGATTTTCCCCTTTTTATAAAAATGACTTAATTACTAATTAATCCTAAAATGTTAAATTAAATACTAAATACAAATGCATATTTTTTTGTATTTTCATTAATTAAACAAAAATAAAAATGCACAGACAAATTCAATCAATTAATAAAAAATGCCATAAAAATCCACAAACTTGCAAATAATGAAAAGAAACTATTTTGTTTTGAAAATTCATTTAGGGCAAAAATCACGTGCTCACAGGTGGGAACAAAGAATGTCCCATCCTCTCCTCCCACTCTGTCCATGCAAGCACATAAGCCTTGCACACTCAAATGCACACAGGAAAGCCTCAATTGAAGGGCAAAAATAACTTTGGCACAACTGAAATGCCCCATGTCGGCAACCTCTATAAGGCGGATGACAGAAGCCAAAGATGAAAATGATAAGGCATACACTGCATGCACCTTGAAACAAAACATTAACACCTTATATTCGCCAGATTTGCATCATATGGCACAAATAATACAAAATAGTGCTCCCACAAACAATGCCTAGCTCCTCGGGAGCTGGAACGACGACAGACTGCTATTTCGATAAATTCGAAATAATATCCTCCAAGGCTAAGGGACTTTGCCAAATAAAAAGAAGATTTCAACACCAATCGAACGACGACAGGCTGCTATTTTGAAAAGTTTAAAATAGCACACATTAAGGCTACGGGCGTTCGCCAAATAAAAAAAGGAGTTCGACCTCGATCGAACGACGACGGACTGCTATTTTAATAAGTTCAAAATAACATCCTTTAAGGCTAAGGGTCTTCACCAAATAAAAAGAAGAGTTTTACCTCAATTGAATGACGATGGGCTGCTATTTCGATAAGTTCGAAATAACACCCTTTAAAGCTACAGGCATTCGCCAAATAAAAAGAAGAGTTCGACCTTGATCAAACGACGATGGTTGCTATTTTGATAAGTTTAAAATAACACCCTTTAAGGCTAAGGGCCTTCGCCAAATAAAAAGAATAGTTCGACCTCGATCGAACAACGATGGACTGCTATTTGATAATTTCAATATAACACCCTTTAAGGCTAAGGGCCTTTTCCAAATAAAAAAAAGAGTTCGACCTCAATCGAATGACGACGTGCCGCTATTTTGGTAAGTTCAAAATAATACCCTCTAAGGCTAAGGGCCTTCACCAAATAAAAAGGAGATTTTGATCTCGATCGGATAAACGACAAGTTGACATTTTGATAAAGCCGAAATAACACCATTTAAGGCTAAGGGCCTTCGCTAAATAAAAAGAAGATTTTGACCTTGATCGAACAACGACGGGCTGCTATTTCGATAAGTTCGAAATAAGACCTTTTAAGGCTACGAGCCTTCGCCAAATAAAAAGAAGAGTTCAACCTCAATAGAACGATGACGGGCTGTTATTTCGATAAGTTTGAAACAACACCCTTTAAGGCTAAGGGCCTTCCCTAAACAAAAAGAAGATTTCTACCACGACCGAGTGACGACGGGCTGCTATTGTGATAAGTTCGAAATAACACCTTTTAAAGATAAGGACCTTCACCAAATAAAAGAAAAGTTCGATCTCGATCGACCGACGATGATCTACTATTTTGTTCAGTTCGAAATAACACCCTTTAAGGCTAAGGGCCTTCGCCAAATAAAAAGAATATTTCGATCTCAATCGGATAATGACGGGTCGAAATTTCGATAATGTCGTAATAAGACCCCCAAAAGTCAACAACCGCTGAAAGAATAGAAAAACTGGGACTCATCAGGCAAGCCTCTGTCTCACACTAAAATCATGAACTGGAAAAACAGAAAGTAAAGTACATGGCCGATAAAGGAGAAAAGTACTCTTATTTTATACAAACTCATAAATGCGGGATACCATCGCTTACATACGCTCCAGGCCAATTTGAAAGAAAAAAAAGCGAACAAACAAACAACAGTCAACAAATGAAAAGAAAATATAAGAAAAATGCACAGAGAACCACATCTTTCATTCGGCGTCATCACTGCCATCATCATCACCACCATAATTTCCATACACAAGAGAATCTCTATCACCGTTATCAGCAACTCCATCAGCTTCGGCCGTCACTGCATCATACCCACAGTTGACACGAGCCTCTCGAGCCTTCGCTCACACTTCTTCATAAACAACCTCAGCCACGATGCCTGTCTCCCACAAACTATTAAAAATTTCCCATTAAGCTTTGGTTTAAACCCAGAGCTCGTGCATTTGACGAGGAACAACAGAGAAGACACTTGATTTGAGCATGTAACCACTCATTTTCTACCTCTAGGGTCATGACCCGGTCTCTGAGAATTAAGGCCTCCTAATTAATCACACTTATGCGACATTTCCTGTTCTAATTCCTGTTCGAACACGAGTACGCGGATAGTGTTTTGTAGGGCTGCCGCACTCGCCAAAGCCTAAGAGCAGGCCCTCTCAATATTTTCCAATCCAGCGACTTTGCTCTTCATTGCGGCCATTTTTCTCATCCATTCCATGCTCATCGTCTCGATCCTAACCAAGTTCTGGTCCATCTCCAACTGTATTGACCTTAACTTACCCTGCAACTGCTCGCACTCAATAGCAATTCCCTTAGCCAACTCAAACTCCTCATCCTTAATGCAAAGCTGCTCCTCGTCGCTCTTGCTGCAGATGGTTGTATCAATTACGGATACCTTTTCTCAAACTTCCTCACCAAGAGCCCGATTATGTGGGTTCGTTCTTAGTTGCTCATGCATCTCACAGCACCTGCCAAGGTAACAATGGTATTTTTCCAACATCTCAAGAAGATCCTCGCCCAAATATTGGACCTGATAATGCTTTCCACTTCCACCATGTACGTCTGAAAAATGAAAAACCAGAGTTGAATAGATATTTTCAAAAAGGGCGAAAGTATAAAGCATAAACAAAATGTAACGTACCTTTAGGCCCATGACAATCACTTTTCCTCTCAACTTATCATCAAGAACATCCCGAAGGGGCTCGTTCTCGGTCTCAAAGCATAATAGGTTAAACTGCGTCACCAACTCTTGCCCCTTCGCCAAGAGATTCAAGCTAGAGGGGATCTGAAGAATATGGGCTGATCCACCCGCACTAACCACCAAACAAGTAAGGCCCTCCTCAAACATTCTGACATTATCGGGGTCCAGGTCTGACTCCGACTCATAATCATCAAGCACCATGCCTTTTCCCCTCTCTGCCGTGAAAGATGAGGCTCGACCCGTCACAGAAGATGTGGGCATGTCTGTAGTAACAATAGTGGGTGCCGAATTCTATTTCTCTACCATAATAATATGTTGATTATCAACAACAACATGGCCTTCTGATTGATCCAAAATAGTAGCAAAAGTTTCCATATGATGATCACTGTCACTAGCAATCCCAAAATGGATTGTTTCGCCCCTATAGGAGGAGCCACCATAACACCATCTCTGGATTCCGTTGGGGGAGACTCGTCCAGACAGATTTACTGTCGGGGGCGTCATTTCAAATTCTACTATCTGTCTCTTCGATGACACCTCTTCCTCTCTAGTAGACGATGACTCGTCTGTTGGACGAACAACATTGGTCGGGACCTCATCCTGGGAAGAGGCCCTCGGTGGAGTAACCAGGGCCACATATTCATCTGAGGGTGCCCTCGAGGATGGTTGTGCGATGGATACTGAGATAGGGCAAGCAGATGCGGCCGGTTGGTAAAAATCTAATTGAGGGGGCCTTGCTCCTCACGCCCTCCTTGGAAATGATACACGATGCATTAGAAACTAAACAAAAAGAAAAAAGAAGAGAGGATAGTAGATGAAGGAATCATCTCATATGTAAGCGGCCTGCGTCCAAACCTCTCGTGGAAGGTCGACCATATGTGAATTCCCATTGTAAGGGGAAGAATGGCCTCCACCTATTAACGAATTCCTTCGACAGGCGATGGAGGCAATCTCTTAGCTTCAAAGACGGGACAGTTTAGTACTAGTAGAAAATGGTTGAACATTTCACTAAAAAAGCAAACTTATGTGCAAAGTTCCATTTCTTGGGGAACCCCGATGGATCCGCCACAATGTGCTCGGTCCGCACGTAGAAGAAGTTCCCATAGAAATTATGATTGGTCTGGTCAACATATTGACCACCATACCCTTCGACCCCCAAGGACGTATATGAATCATCAAATCACAAATCAATTGAGGAGCAAAAATACTGAGCATGTGGTTCAGGGTGACCTCACGACTGGCGAGCTCGACATACTTGAGCAGCATAAGTTTGTATAAATAAGGTGAAAGCTGTGCGGGGCACATATCGTATAAACGACAAAAATCTACCACCAATATGGGAAGAGAGAGGGTGTGCCCTATAATGAAAGGGTAGGCATAGAACATGCAGTATCGGGGAAAATCGAATTGAACTATATCATCCCCCTCTACTGGCCGCATATCAGCATAATCGGGAATTCCCCACCTTTCTTTCAGTTCTGCAATCCCCCTCTCCTTTACAACGAAACAAATAGGTTTCGGCTCTGCTCCACCGCCGGTGCTAAAGTCGATCACCTCTCTCCTCAGGCAAGGCAAGATCTATATCACCGAAGGACTCCCTTATCCTCCATAGTATCCATCTCTCCGATGACCTGAACGGAATTCTCTGGCACCGGATTAATGGTGGGAAAGATGTCTTGATGAGAATCACCAGTCATTTTTCCACCAAAGATTACTCCAGAAGGAGTGAAAAGAAGATGAGAAAAAGAAGTAGAAAATTAGACAAGCAAGAAGATAAGCAGAAGTTTGAGATATCAGTAAAAGCTATGTCTGAAGAATTCTCTCAAGTGAATGATGAACTAAATCCATCAAATGACAAGTCTCCTTTATTTATAAGACATAAATTCCCCAAGAACTAAACCCGAGTATTGCTATATCAGACCTGATCGGGCACAAAACATTTCAACAGCTAGGAAACGTGTGTCATAATGGTGGTAACCATAAACCAATGCTTTAGCTCCATCCGATGCCTCAATTCTGAGACAGTCGTAACGGTCCACAAGGATTGAAGAAACGCTAATATTCTGCCTTTAGCTCACAAAATGTGGTTAAGGAATAAAGGATTGTGAGTTATATTTCCTTCGACTCCGTAATTAACATGGTCCGTTTGCCGAGTATGACATGGGATGATCCGCCAGAGAGAGGGACTAATTGTATTGGTTAAAATCTGACCGTCATGACCAAACGGCATGGCACCTCTCTCTAATAACCAAGCGTAAATATTGATATAGCCCACACTATTTCTCCTCTAAAGACACCGACGAATCTGGAAAGGCGGTGCCTATAATCAAGACTAGGGTGTGTCAACGATGAAAAAATTGTCTAGTCAAGCAATATGTAAAATGACTTCAACTATATATAGTCACGAAAAGTCCTCAACAAGGGGGGGGGGGGGGAAGATCTAGATCTATCTCTTCCTTATATTTCTAGGAATAGAAAGAGAGAAGAAGAAAAGAATATCTGTAAACCTACTTTCTCATCAAACGATAAGGAAAACTATATTGATGAATAAGAGGATTTATCATGCATTTTTTTTCTGATATCCTTATCGATTTCATTTTAATATTTTGATTCATAAATGATTTCATCTGGCTAAAATTTAACCGCACATTAATGGGTGTCGACCCTGGAAAGAGAGGTATTTGGTAGCCTTGTGGTCTAGAGGGAGGTAAGGATGTGGCTTGAGCAAATATATTAGAGTATTCATCAAGAAGATGTTGGAGGTCAGGTGGTAGGTCAGTGGGGGGAGAAGATGTACGCGGCACTAGTTATAATTGGAAGAAACAAGAAATAGAGTATGTGGATTGGAGTCGGCGAAGTGCCTTCAATTGAACTTGTTCCACAACTGGACCAGCATTGCCAGTCCAAGTGACTTGTTGACTTTGGGCTTGGAACTCAAAGACCCGACTAGCATAATCAGTAACTGTGAGGCCCAAAGTTGCCAGCCAAACTACACCTAAAAAAATATCAGCACCTACGAACTCAAAATGAAAAAGTTGTCAGTAAGAGTGTAGTATTGAATTGTTAAAGACAACACCTTGACGACTCCCAAACATTCTAAGCGACTTCCATTGCCAACCATTGTAGAAGATTTGAATGAATCTTCAATTGTGAGCTTAAGAAATTTGGCTATTCTAGGGTGTATGAAATTGTGAGTACAACCCAATCCAAAAGGACCTGAACAACACTCCCATGCACGGAACCCGTAAAATGCAATGTTGTCAGAATTTGGCCCCCAAATAAAGCCATGTAGCTAATAGATGCGATAGGTTCATCTTCAAGTGGTTGTGATTCTTCTGTTGAGTCAGCAAAAGGATTATCAAGTGGGTCTACTGAAGGGTCCGAATGTTCTTCGTCACAGATGAGAAGAAATAATTGCGACGATTTGGTGCAACGGTGACCCTTGACCCATTTGCCATCACAATTAAAGAAACGGTTCTAGTCGAGTTTGCGTTGGAGCTCTACTGGGGATAATTTCTTGTAGGGTACACGACCTAGACCTAGGATCACGGCGGTTGTCGTTATGGTTGCTGGTGCTGCAAAGGTGTCGGGTAGATAAGTTGCTGGTTCGGGGGGAAAAAGGTTGTAGTTTGGGGAAAGAGTTAAATTGGACCTTGGAAAAAAGGTGGTGTAAGAGTTGGTATTGGGCCAGAAAGAAGACGTGGGTCTAGGAGAAGCAGTTGGGCTTGAAAGTTTCTGTTCTTGTAGAAAAGTGAGGCTGATAGCCTCATTTATATCTTTGGGCCTGAAAGAAAGGACTTTACTCTTAATTGCATGTCGAAGCCCAGAGGTGAAACTGTGTAGCAACATGTGCGGGGCCATATCAATGGTTTGATTAGCCAAATTCTCAAACTACGTCATGTAGTCTTTTACCGTTGATGTCATTTATAGTTTTCCCAATAAACTCTTTGGTTCTTCCAACGATTTAGGGCCAAAGCGAACAAGCAAGGCTTTGATATACTGGTCCCAGCTACAAATCTAATGATTTTTGTGCATCCAATGATACCATTCATGAAATAAAATGGACAAACACTTAGGCGTTGTTTCTTAAAGATGTTATTAAAATCAAAGTACTGATTCGCTTGAAAAATCCAACTCTCAGCGTGTGAACCATCGAACTTTGGTATGTCAATTGTGTGTGACTTGGTGCAAAAAGGGTCGAATGGGTTTTATGAAAATGGTGGTTGTCCTAGGTTGGGGTTAAATGGTGGAGCAAACTGGGGATAAGATAGCGGTTTATAAAATGGTTGTGTGGGAGGGGGTTAGTGGCCATAGTGATTTTATGGAAAAAAGTATTGTTATTGGTTGTATAAGGGTTGTTGATTAGAGGTTTATTGATTGTTGGTTGTTTGTGGTTAAACTGGGCTGGGTGACTATATTGGGGTTGGTTAGCGTATTGGGGATATATTGCTAGTAGTGATTGTTTAACCAAAATATGATAATTCGGTCAAACGTAAAATTTAATATAAGAAATCGGGTTACTGATAATCAAGAGACCAAAAAATATAATAGGCTTTCGTTAATAAGAATAAACAGCAAAGAAAATTGTATTTCAGTATGATATTAGTAATAATTTGTGTGTCTACAGATGATAGGACTTCCTCCTTTTAAAGTTGATTCTAGATAAAGGAATGAAACCTAAGATTTAATAAGACAATTATGAGTAATAAATGTCATTAAATAGGCCATTACACAATCATTTGTATTAAATACCATTTTCCTAACGTATCAGGTATTTTAATACTTGAATTTGGACTCCTTTTTTTGTCTTCATATCCATGTCTTAAATGTTTTTTGATCTGTTAGCCTTAAATGTCTTGAATTGATACGAGATCCATCCCTAAACTTCTTTTTGTATCTGTTCTATTTTCTCTCTCCATATCTTTTATCATCAGAATTTCATCCCGCTTCGCTTTAAACAGGTACGGGACTCGTATCTAAATTGTGCTCAGTGCCTATTTTTTAGTTCTTCTTCTCGTGTCTTTGAATTAATTATTGTCCGCTGACCCTTTGACCGATCTACATATCATGCCACGTCATAAAAACTTTTTCCCCAATACAGATAGTCCCCCTACTCTCCTTTTATTTATCAATTACATAATTAGGAAGTGTAAGTGGTATTTTTGTCATAATCGATGCTAATGATAATACTGACGTCTCAGTTGTCTTGCTCTTTTAATGCTTCTTACATGTGTCATATTTTGATTAGTTCTGCAACTCTACTTCCTTCTTTCTAGGCTACTTCAACCTTTCTTTTCACGAAGTGACAGTTCCCTTTAATAAAGTTTTTTCATCATTATACCTCTTAGTTCGTCAGTTGCTTCCATATACCCTTTCGATTCCTTCTTCCTCAGTTATCTTTTTCATCAAGTGATTTCTTGCTGCCTTTTACATTTCATTTGTTAAAATTCATCCAACAATGACATCTTCAAACCCCCAACCCTATAAAAGTTCCAATTCTTGATCAATTTCCTAATGCCTCTACTACGATTAGGCATAGTAGAGACAAAAGGGGAAGGCTTCCAAGTTTAAGATCCATACGCGGAGGCTCAACCGGTTCTGCTTCTCCTTCTCCGAGTTCAAGCATCAAAGGTTCTTCCTCTAAAATCCCTTCTTCTAAAATTAAAGAGGTTTCTGACCCTTCTCAATAACCCTTAGTTGAAGATATTATACCAAATAATTTGACTTTTGGGGGTTATAGAACGTCTCTTCAGAAGCAAGTTAAAAAATTGGAAAAAATTGATGCTTACCATTCTCTTATAATTGAGCTTTCAATCCCAACTATTAGGAAAGATTGTAATTGGAAAGAGAGTCTTCGCCTGTCAATTCCTGCTATTAATCAAAGGATTTCTTATTTTAGAAACAGGTACTCTTTCGTTTATACCTATCCCTTTACTTGGGGATTAAAGTCTTCCATACACCCAGTTATCCTTCATTTCTGTCGCTTCTTCAATATCTTCTTAGGTCAAGTTGGTCCTTTAGTATGGAGGGTCGTGGCTTGTTTGAGATTTTTATTTACCAAAGCCAAAATTGACTTCACTTTTGCTCATCTTATTCATTTATACCATCACAACCTGATGCGTCATGGGTTTTTCACCTTAAATGCGAGGAGTAAAAAAGTTTTGGTAAACCTTGATGATGTCAATGACCATGTGTGGTTTCTTCGTTACATTTGTTCGCACAGTGGATTTGTTAGGTGAAACAAACATTCCCTTCCCCGGGAAGTGGAACTTTGCACGTAAGCTTCTATTTACTTTATCGTGCCTATTTTTAGAGATTTGATTTTCTTTTAAATTTATTCCCTTGTTGGTTTTTGGTAGAAACCATGGGAGATGTGGAGCCTATTCCCAACTTCCGTGATTGGGTAGATTCAATTTTAAAAACTGCTCCCAAAGAGGAAAGAACTTGGAAATCTATTTCATGTTTACATGAATGGAAAGTGAAAACACACGGTATGTTTATTTTTATTTTAAATACATACGGTAAACCCAATTCTTTAAAAAATTGAGTTCATATCCCCTTTTTTTATATCAGGGTTTGGCATGAGGGGGATGGTGCCTGAGGTAGCTTTGTCTATGCGCACTGCTGCCAATGCCTCCCTTGGTTTGGATAAGACTAAAGTTATGATAGCAAAGAGAAAATCAATGGTAGGTGATGTGAGATGAGGAAGAAGGTGGTACCTCGCGGATATCTAGGCTTAGAGCTAGGAGACATGTTATTATGGAGAGTGAGATTGAAGATACTTCTGCTCGTATCTCCCCTACCTAGCATGTTCTGATTAATGAAGATGTTGCACCAAGAGACCTTAATAAATCTGTTCACTGTCTCTCTGTTGGTGATCGTGAAGGTGGAGATTCTGGTCCTATTTTAAATGAAATTCCCTTATCTTCCTCAATTCCCATTTCTCCTATCTCTTTTATGTTATCTTCAACCCTGAGTGTTTCCGCTCCTGTGTTGACTTCTTTTATTCCTTCATTTATGGTGAGTGCTTATGTTCCCGTACCAATGTTAGCTCCCGTGCATAATTTTTCTGTTCCTATTTTGGCTCTCGTACCTACTTCTTCTGCTCCTGCTTTGTCTACCGCACCTCCTACTATTTTTACCTCTTCTATCACTCCTCTTTTCACTGCCCCTTCCTCCTCTGTCGTGCATTCAGAAAATGGCCCTAGTAACAGAGGTATGGCTGTGAGAAAAGTCACACTTGAAGTACTTGTTACTCATAGCCTTTTGAGGAAGACTGGTAGTGCTGATGTTTGGCTTGAGCCTTTAATCGGAGATGTAGAGAGGAGGAAGATGCAAAGCCATAGCTGCTTGACTTTGATGAATGATATAGTTCATTCGACCTTGAAGGTAACTCCTTTTAACTTAGGCATTCGCTTTCCTTTTACTTTAGGTTCTTGTTTTTGTGCCTTATATTTGTAGGCTAACCTGATTGGCACTGAGCTAATGGGAAGGATTTCTACTTTGGAAAGAAAAGCTCGGGAGTCTACAAAAGCCATTGAAGACTCAGCTTGAGGCTAAAAATTGGAAGGAGCAATTTAAAAGTGCTTTAATGAGCATTGATGAGCTACGAGATAATAAAGCCCATTTGGAACAACAAAATCGTACTTTATCTACTGATTTAGGAATCTCCCCGGCTTCCTTAAGTCACGTAAAAAATGATAAAGTTATTTTGAGTGAATCCTTGTCAAGGGCTAATGAAGAAATCAATGGGCTCAAATCACTTATGAAGAAAAAAGAAGAATATGCTAGAGAGCTGGAACAGAGCTTGAATCAGACTCGGGCTGATTTGAAGATTTCTTCAGATAAAATTTGCACTTTGGAGTTCCAACACCACACTTAAGATTTCTCTTAATTCCCATCTAGATGAGCAAGACTCAATGAAAAACTCCCTTGCTATATGGGAAAGGGATTATGAAAATTTGGAGAAGGAATATAATTCTCTTATGGAGAATTTTAATTAGGAAGTCAATTAGGCTTTTCTAAGATCGCGTCGTGATGCTTTATTGGAGGCTACTCAAGAAAATTTTAACTTGCAATCCCAGTTAGTCAAAATCTTAGTTGTGATTGAAAAGAATAACTAACCTATTGACACTCTTTCTCCAGAGCAACCAATTGATATTTTTCCTTCAGCGTGTGGAACTCCTGAAGTAACAAAGCCGTTGGAGTGTGAAGCAGTTGCTGAAGCAGCTGAAGTGGTGATTCAAGTGACCGAGGGTGAATCATTTTCATCACAGTCTATGGGATTTGAGGTTCCCATGACTACTTATTGCCTCGATGATATTAATACTCCAAGCTTAGTTGAAACAGCTCCTGTTGTTGCTCCTGCATAAGCTATTATCGAGCCTTTTGTTATTTTTGAAAATGAGGCTATAACTTCTGATGCTCCGACTCCTCTAGTAACTAACTAGAAGTGTTCCAGTCTTTTCCCTTTTTTTATGTTTGGTGGTATAATCCTTTGGTTATTTTAAAGGATCTTTCTGGTGAAGTCCCAAGTTTCCATAATGGGGCACTTGTTTAAAGACAATTATATTTCAATGACTAAGTTTTTTTTTTCTTTAGTCTTTTATGTTTAGAGGTTTTTAATTAATACCTCTTTGTGTTATATTCTAGCCTATTTTTGTATTTAGGACTTGTAGAATAGCTTTGCATTTTTATCCTTTGAAAATGCTTTATGATTCTTTTCATGGAATATCAACATGAAGTTTATAAAAGAGGGCCCTTTTATTTTATTGACACGTAATGAAGAAGACGTCTCAACATCATAATGGTGTTATAATATGACGAAAGAAATAGGAATACACACGTTTGGTATGCATCTATTGTGATATGTTTTTATTCATAAACTTTGACTATTACATGTGTTAGAATACATCTATAACTTTCTCATATCTGTTTTTCTTGTAACAGATTTTTTATATAAAATATACAAGGGTTTTCATTTTAACCTGTTTTAGCACATATCCATAGCCATGTCTTTACATATTTATAAAGGGTTTGGAAGGTGTTTCCAATATTGAAGAATGTTTTATGCTAAGTGACTTTATTTTCCTCGTAACACTTGGCTATTTGCAGCTAAATCTTGATACGTGGCTATTTGCAGCTGAATCTTTATACGTGGCTATTTGCAGCTGAATTTTGATCAATTTTTGCTCGATACTCGTATCTTTTATTTTTCTACATGATTGCTTGATACCCATAGTTGTTTCTCTGCATGAACACGTATCTGTTTTTCTACACGATTGCTTGATACCCGTATCTGTTTCTCTGCACAAGGCTATGTATAGTGTATAGTCCCCCAAGTGTTTGAGCGTTGAAGAATGAAGACTTGAGCACTTGTTTAATCCTTAAAATTTGGCCCTTTTCCTGAAACAGAAAATATACGAAACTCGGAGGTACAATTATAGATGGAGACTGCCTACACCGCGTGTATTTCCATCATATTAATATAACCCTAGGCTCAGAATTTAAGAATATTTCATTTTACCGTGCAGGTCATGACTCATCATTTCGCACGAGTTAGGGTTTTTGCCTAGCATCTAAAATTGTTATTAAAACTTTGATAATTTAAAAGAAAAAAAATTTAACATGAAGATACCTGCCATGTCCACTTCCTTAGAAGTAATATCTTTTTAGATAGACAGCATTCCAATGTGAAGGTAGAATTTTCTCATCCATAGTCTCTAGCTCATACGCTCCTTTCCCTGGAATGTTACGGATTCTATACGGTCCTTCCCACGTTGGACTTAGCATTCCAGAATTAGCAGCCTTCGTAGATTGAAACACCTTTTTGAGCATAAAGTCCCCAATTTTGAAAAACCCGAGACGTGTTTTTCGGTTATAGTATCGTTCAATTAATTGTTTTTGAGCCACCATCCTTATCAATGTTGTTTCTCTCCTTCCTTCAATCAAATCAAGATTAACCCGTAGCTCTTAGTTGTTTGAGTCTTCCGTTGTTTGAACATATATTATACTCGATTCTTCTATCTCTACTGGAATTAGAGCTTCTGCACTATAAACCATCGAAAATGGTTTTTCCCCCGTACTTGTTTTCATTGTTGTTCGATAGGCCCATAACACAACTGGTAGAACTTCAGGCCAGTTGCCTTTTGAAGCTTGCAACCTTTTCTTTAAGTTGTTGATGATTATCTTGTTTGTAGATTTCCCTTGTCCATTACCCACCGGATGATATGGTATTGATGTTATTCTTTTGATTTGCCAACTTTGAAAGAATTTTGTAATTTGTGCTTCTATAAACTGCAGACCATTATGCACACAATTTCATTTGGTACCCCAAAGCGGCATATTGTATTTCTCTAAAGGAAGTCTTTAATTTCTTTCTCTCGTACCTGTTTAAATGCCCCTGCTTCTACCCATTTAGTGAAATAATTAGTAAGCACAAGTTGAAACTTTATCTAACCTTTTGCCTGAGGTAGTGGACCCACGATATCCATCCCCCATTTTATGAAGGGCCACGGAGCTATGACGGGGTTTAATAATTCAGCTATCCTATGCATATTGTTACCATACCTCTGACATTTGTCACATTTAGACACGAAGTCGTTTGCTTCCTCATCAATTTTAGGCCAATAATATCCAGCTCGTATTAACATTTTTACTAGTGACCTACCTCCCGCATGATTTCCACAATGTCCTTCATGTATTTCCCTCATTACATACTCCATCTGTAAAGGTCCGAGACACCTTGCTAAAGGACCTCCGAACATTTTTCGATAAAGATTTCCTTGATATAAAAAATAACGGGCAACTTTCTTACATAATGCATGAGCCTTTGTTTTGTCATTAGGGACAGTTCCATACTGCAAGAAAGCAACAATTTCATTCCTCCAATCCCATGTTAATTGACTAAAATTTACCTCATTCTTATCGGGTTCGAGAATAGAATGAAATAAGTGTACAATCGAAGCATTTGCATCATTTGCTACGTCTGCCACGGATGCGAGGTTGGACAAAGCATCAGCTTCTGCATTTTCATCTCTTGGGATCTATATTACCTTCCAAGTTCTGAATTGTCTTACCAATTCTTGTACCTTTACGAGGTATTCCTATATTCTTGTTTCCCTGGCTACATAAGTCCCCAGTTTTGATTTACTACTAGCTGAGAATCACTTTTGATTATAATTTGTTTGATGTCGAGTTCAAGTGCCAATTCCAAACCTGCAATCACAGCCTCATACTCTGCTTCATTATTAGTTGTAGGGTGACATTTTATAGCATGTCTAGTTGTTTCACCCGTAGGTGGTATAAGAAAGATTCCTAAACCTGCCCTCTTTACATTAGATAAACCATCAGTAAATAATGTCCAAATCCCAAGGTTTTCACCAATTAAAACTTCTAACTCTTTTTCTACCTCTAAATGCATTCATTGACTAAAATCAGCTACGAAATCGGCGAGTACTTGGGATATGATAGCAGTTCTAGGTTGATAAATTATTTCATATTCACTTAATTATATAGCCCATTTTGCTAATATGTCTGACAGTTCATGTTTATGCAAAATATTTCATAATGGGAAAGCAGTAACTATAATAATAGGATGACACTGAAATAAGGCCTTAATTTTCTAGATGCCATGATTAAAGCTAATGCTAACCTTTTCAGATGCGGATACCTTGTCTCATGTAACGACCCAGCAGGTTGTTTTTGAAAATTACGCCTCGATCCCCAATTTAACTGTTCCCCTAAGTTCATTTCTGCTATTGTGGTTTGCCGGGAGAGTCGGTTCTGAAATTTGGAGCATTTTGGGACACTTAGTCCCTAAATGAGAGTTTTGAAGTTAGAAAATGGCTCGTAGCCGAAATACTGTTAAGATGACCGCGGAACGGAAATCTGATGGTTCCATTTCGGTGTTGGGAGCATGTTCGGAATATATTTTGGAGGTCCGTAGTTCAATTAGGGTTGAAATGCCGAAGCTTGAAATTTTGGCGAACACGAACGATAGGCGAGATTTTGATCCAAGGGTCGGAATGAAATTCTGACAATTTCTGTAGCTTTGTTATGTGATTTTGGATATGGCCGCAAAGTTTCAGGTCATTCGGACGTCGTTTGGTCGGGTTTTAGATGAAATGTGCAATTCGGAAAGTTTTAAGAAATTTAGGCTTGAATTCGATGTGAATTTCGGGTTTTGATGTTGTTAGACGTGTTTTTATGATTGGAATAAGTTTGTATCATGTTTTGGAGTAGGTTGGTGGTTTTCGTTGGGGACCCGGGGGTCTCGGGATGAATTCGGGGGTCCAATCGGGCTAATTCATGCATTTTGGAAATGCTGTTAACTGCTGGTGTGTGCTTGCAGACGAATGCTCTATGCGATCGCAATGGGCTGATGCGATCGCATAGAAGGTTTTGAAGAGGCCAAGTATTTGTTCTATGCGATCGCGGGAAAGGATATGCGATCACATAGTGTATAGAGAAGGGGGTCCCAGGCCCAGCTTTTGTACTATGCGATCGCGGAGCAGGGTATGCGATCACATAGGTATATTTTGGTGAGCATTGCGATCGCATAGAGTAGTTTGGCGAGGGTCAAAAATTTGTTCTATGCGATCGCAACAGTGTTCATGCGATCGCATAGAGTAAAAATGACTGGCAGTGGATTTAAGTCCAAAACAGTCCAGTCGCGGGGCTCATTCGCAAAAACGCCGTTTTTGAGCTCCAAGAGAGGAAATTGAATGGGAAACGCTAGGATATCATCGGGAAATCATTGGGTGGTAAGTTTCTTGACCTTAATTCGTTAGTTTGTCATGAAATCCTCGATTATTTCACTAAAAATGGGGGATTAAAGGTGGGTTTGAGAACTAGGCCTAAATTTTAGAAAACCTTTGATTTGAATGGGGAAACGGAGTTCGATTTCGATAAATTTTATATGCACGGACTCGTATTGAGATAAGGAACCCGAATATATAACTTTCGTGATTTTTCGATAAGCATACTGGAAGTCGGGTTTTGGCAACTTGTGGATTTTGGTGTATTTTGAATTGTTTTGGTTGGGTAATGCCCAATTGGCCTATTTTGATGTGATTCTATTGATTTTTATCAGATACTACACCTGTGGAGGCCGACATTCGCGGCAAGAGAGTTGTCTCTTAGCGGTTTTGTACCGGAGTCGAGGTAAGTGGCTTGTCTAACCTCGTGTGGGGGAACTTTCACCCCTAGAATATTATGTGATAGTTTAAATGCCTTGTACGCGAGGTGACGGACGTGTACATGCGCTGGTTGTTGTAACACACACTTTACTTGAATTGTCCAATTAGTAATATTTCCTGTTCTTAGCTGATAAAAGCGTTACCTTCCCCGGTATTAGTTAGAAAAGCATGATTAGCTAGGATTCAACATGTCTAATTGTCTAGTTGACTTACTTGAACTTCTTGATAAATTGTTGGCACTAGTTTCGGTGAAGTTGTAGTTAGACATATTATATTCTCTCTGTGTGTTTTCTTTATTTGATGTGTTAGTGGACTACGGGTTCAATTCCTGGAGATCCCAGGGCTGAGGGTTCGATTCCCAGACACCCGGAGTGATATTGTTGTGGACTGCGGGTTCGATTCCCGGAGATCCTGATGTTATTAAGATATGGACTGCGGGTTCGATTCCCGGAGATCCCGAGATACTGAGATATGGACTGCGGGTTCGATTCCCGGAGATCCTGAGCTATTGATATATTATTGAGATGTAGACTGCGGGTTTGATTCCCGGAGATCCTGAGATTTATTGAGACATGGGCTGCGGGTTCGATTCCAGGAGACCTAGGGGTACAGTTAATGGGACTGTGGGTTCAATTCCCATAGGTCCTGGACTTGTTAAATGAGTTTGTTACTTGTTGTTAGCTTAATTGTAGACGGTTACAGTAATTCATTTTATTGTCGTTATTTCGGAATTATTATCATTTAAACTGCTTATTATTGTTATTATCATTTTTGTATTGTTTCTCAGTAGGGCCCTGACCTTCCTCGTCACTACTCCATCGAGGTTAGGCTTGGCACTTACTGAGTACCGCCGTGGTGTACTCATGCTACTCTTCCGCACACTTTTGTTGTGCAGATCCAGGTACATCAGGACAGGCCCGTACTAGGTGATTCAGCAGCACTTTGGGAGACCTCGAGGTATGATCTGCTACGTCCGCGGATCCGGAGGCCCTTCTTCTATTCTGATAGTATTAGTAGATGTTTTCCTTCCTTTCGTTGTTAGTTACTCTTTACATATAGAGCCATAGTTGTCTACTCTCTTTTAGTCTGTGTTGCCCGTGGGATTCCGGGTCTTGGTGGTGTTTTATACGGTGTGTTTGACGGGTGTATGTACCAAGCGGCACAGATTACATTTCCTTTTTATATAATTTTTCCGCTATTTCTTATTTAACGTTCATAAACTTATATATTCCGCAATGTGTTAGGCTTACCTAGTCATGGGGACTGGGTGCTGTCATGACATGTTCACGATTGGTGAACTAGGGTCGTGACAAGTTGGTATCAGAGCTCTAGGTTCATAGGAGTCACGGGACACAGACCGGTTACTTAGAGTCTCGCTGATCGATACAGAGACGTCTGTATTTATCTACGAGGGGCTATGTAGCTATTTAGGAAACTCTTCATTTCTTTTGGATTCTTTGTCGTGCGACATTTTTGGCACCAAATCTAAACTATTGCTTTCTATTCTCTCACAGATGGTGAGGACACATGCTACTCGCGATGATCAGGTACCTGTGCCCCCTTTTGCCGCCGTCAGAGGCCGGGGTCGAGGTAGAGGACGAGGACGCACCCGAGGTGCAGCCACATCACCCACGCGCGCTGCCGCTGAGGTGCCACATTTGGATCATGTTGGAGCACATGCACCTGGTACACCGACTACAGCTGCTTCTACTCCAGCACTACAAGAGACCCTCGCCCAGTTCATGAGTATGTATACCACTTTGGCTCAGGCAGGGTTGCTTCCTCTCACTGCAGCTACATCTCAGGCTGGGGGAGGGGCCCAGACTCCGGCAGCAGCTACACCTAAGCAGCAAGTTCCAGTGGGACAGGTTCCAGAGATTATGATAATGCCTCCTGCTGCCCCAGCACAGCCCGGAGGAGGGCCAGCTGCCTCTGAGGATGAGTAGCGTAGATTGGAGAGGTTCAAGAAATATGACCCTCCAGTGTTTAGTGGTTTAGCTTCAGATGATGCATTGGGTTTTCTGGAGGAGTGTCATCGTATTCTTCGTACTATGGGGATTGTGGAGACCAGCGGGGTTTCCTTCACTACTTTTCAGTTTCGTGGGGCCGCTTATGATTGGTGGTGCACGTATGAGTTGGATAGTCCGGAGGAGTCTGCTTCATTGACCTGGACGTAATTTTTAGATCTGTTTTTGAGCGAGTTTGTTCCCCAGAGCATTAGGGATTTTTGGCACTCGGAGTTTGAGCGATTGCGATAGGGCCCCATGTCAGTATCGGAGTATGCTATCAGTTTCACCCGTCTCGCTAGGCATGCACCAGCTTTGGTGGCCACGGTCCGGGAGAGGGTGCGGAGATTTATTAAGTGCTTGATTCCGCCGATCCGATCCAGCATGGCCAGAGAGTTAGAGACAAATATATCTTATCATCAGACCGTGAGTATTGCAAGGAGGATTGAGAGTATGCTCCCTAGAGAGCGGGGAGAGAGAGAGGCCAAGAGGTCTCGTGAGTCGGGCCATTTCTCTGGTGCCCGCACTTGAGCATCTGGTCGTTTTGGCAGAGGTTATTCTGGCCGACCAGTTCACTCAGCCTTACTAGCAGTCGGTAGCACTCCTGCTATTCCAGCACCTCAGGAGCCTTATTATGCTCCCCCAGTTTCCAGTGCACCTCCTGCGCAGGATACCTCCAGGGGTCAGACTAGTGGGGGTGAGGCCGGGAAGTCAAAGCCACCGCGTCGTCCCAGAGCTGGCTTTGAGTGCGGGGATACTTGCCATCTGGTTAGGGAGTGCCCCAGGTGCATGAGGGGAGCACCTCATCAGTCTTCGCAGCCTCAGCGTTGTTCTCAAAGTCAGCAGGCCATCATTCCAGCTCCAGCTGCCACTCCACCTGCCCAGTCAGCTAGGGGAGGGGATCAGGGTGCCAGAGGCCGCCCTCGAGAGAGGGGACAGGCCAGATTCTATGCTATTCCTGATCGCGCTGCGGCTGTTGCATCCGATTCTGTTATCACATGTATTATTCTGGTTAGTCACAGGGAGGCATCGGTTCTATTCGACCCTGGTTCCACTTTTTCATATGTGTCTTCTTATTTTGCTTCTCATCTGTGTGTGCCTCGGGATTCTTTGAGTGCCCCCATTTATGTTTCCACTCCGATGGGTAATGCTTTGGCTATGGACCGTGTGTATCGGTCGTGTTTGGTTACCATTTGTGGTTTGGAGACCAGAGCAAATCTATTATTGCTCGGGATAGTCGATTTTGATATTATTCTAGGCATGGACTGGTTGTCGCCCCATTATGATATTCTTGATTGTCACGCTAAGACCGTGACGCTGACTATGCCGGGCATTCCACGCATTGAGTGGAGTGGTACTCTAGATCACACCCCTAGCTGTATTATTTCCTTTCTAAGAGCTTAGCGTATGGTTGAGAACGGGTGTGCTGCTTATCTAGCTTATGTGCAGGATGTCAGTATTGACACTCCCTCTATTGATTCCGTTCATGTGGTACGTGACTTTGCTGATGTATTTCCAGCTGATCTCCCGGGCATGCCGCCCGACAGAGACATTGATTTTGCTATTGCTTTGTTGCCGGGCACTCAGCCCATTTCTATTCCACCGTACCCGATGGCTCCTCTTGAGTTGAAGAAGTTGAAAGATCAGTTACAGGAGTTATTGGATAAGGGTTTCATTCGACCCAGTGTTTCGCCTTGGGGTGCTCCTATGTTGTTTGTGAAGAAAAAGGACGGTTCTATGCGTAAGTGTATTGACTATCGTCAGTTGAACAAGGTTACAGTGAAGAACCAGTATCCTTTGCCTCGCATTGATGATTTGTTTGACCAGCTACAGGGCGCACATGTGTTTTCTAAGATTTATTTGCTCTCTGGTTATCATCAGCTGAAGATTCGGGAGCCAGATATCCCAAAGACTTCCTTCAGGACTCGGTATGGTCACTCTGAGTTCCTCGTGATGTCTTTTGGGCTGACTAATGCCCCAGCAGCCTTTATGTATTTGATGCACAGTGTGTTCAGGCCATACCTGGACTCGTTCGTGACTTTTTTCATTGATGATATTCTAGTATATTCCCGGAGTCGGGAAGAGCACGAGCAACATTTGAGGATGGTGCTTCAGATTCTGGGGGAGAAGCAGTTATATGCCAAGTTCTCTAAATGTGAATTCGGGTTGAGTTCAGTGGCATTTTTGGGCCACGTGGTGTCGAGTGATGTTATCCGAGTAGATCCGAAGAAGGTGGAGGCCGTGCAGAGTTGGCCCAGACCCTCATTCGCTACTGAGATTCGCAGTTTCCTTGGTTTGGCGGGCTATTACCATCATTTCGTAGAGGAGTACTCTTCGATTGCAGCACCTATGACCAGATTGACCCAAAAGGGTGCACCTTTTCAGTTGACAGATGGGTGTGAGGTGAGCTTTCAGAAGCTCAAGACAGCTTTAACTTCGGCCCCTATATTGATGTCGCCTACAGGTTCAGGGTCCTATACTATGTATTGTGATGCCTCACGAGTTGGACTCGGTGCAGTATTGATGCAGGACGGTAAGGTGATTGCCTACGCGTCCAGACAGTTGAAGATACATGAGAAGAACTATCGTATTCTTGATCTGGAGCTAGTTGCCATTGTTCACTGCCTGAAGATTTGGCGTCATTACTTGTATGGGGTTCCTTGTGAGATCTACACTGATCACCGGAGCTTGCAGCACTTGTTAAAGTAGAAGGACCTGAATATGCATCAAAGGATGGTTGGAGCTACTGAAGGACTATGATATTACTATTCTCTATCATCCAGGCAAGGCTAATGTGGTTGCCGATGCCTTGAGTCATCGGGCAGAGAGTTTGGGGAGTTTGGCATATCTACCAGCTTTGGAGAGGCCTATGGCTATGGATGTTTAGGCTTTAGCCAGGCAGTTTGTTAGACTGGATCTTTTGGAGCCCAGCCGGGTTCTGGCTTGTGTGGTTTCTCGGTCTTCTCTATTTGACCGCATCAGGGAGCGTCAGCTCGACGACCCTCATTTGCTTGTCCTTCAGGATAGAGTTCGGTGTGGTGATGCTTGAGATGTTACCATTGGGGATGATGGAGTTATGAGGATGCAGGGGCGTATCTATGTGCCCAATGTAGATGATCTTCGAGAGCTGATTCTAGCAGAGGCCCATAGCTCGCGGTATTCCATCCATCCGGGTGCCGCGAAGATGTATCAGGACTTGAGACAGCATTACTAGTGGAGGCGGATGAAGAGAGATATCGTTGATTATGTTTCTAGATGCCTCAACTTCCAGCAGGTGAAGTATGAGCATCAGCGTCCGGGTGGCTTGATGCAGCAGATAGAGATTCCAGAGTGGAAATGGGAGCGCATTACCATGGACTTTGTATCTAGACTTCCACGGACTGTTAGGAAGTTTGATTCCATTTGGGTCATTGTGGATCGGCTGACCAAGTCCGTCCATTTCATACCGGTGAGCACTACTTATTCATTGGAGCGACTAGCGGAGATCTACATCATAGAGATAGTTTGGCTGCATGGTATTCCAGTTTCCATCATTTCAGATAGAGGCACTCAGTTCACTTCACGGTTCAGGAGAGCCGTACAGCAGGAGTTAGGTACTCGGGTGGAGTTGAGCACAACATTTCATCCCCAGACTGATGGCCAGTCCTAACGCACCATTCAGATTTTGGAGGATATGCTTCGTGCGTGCGTGATTGAGTTTAGGGGTTCAAGGGATCACTTCTTGCAACTGGCGTAGTTTGCTTATAACAATAGCTACCAGTCCAGTATTCAGATGGCACCGTATGAGGCCCTATATGGTAGGAGGTACAGGCCTCCTGTGGGTTGGTTCGAGCCGGGCGAGGCCAAGTTGCTAGGTACTGATATGGTTTAGGATGCTATGGACAAGGTCAAGGTGATTTAGGACAGACTTCGTGCAGCCCAGTCTAGACAAAAGAGTTATGCGGACAAGAAGGTTCGCGATGTGGCTTTTATGGGTGGTGAGCGGGTTCTGCTTCGAGTCTCGCCCATGAAGGGCGTTATGAGGTTTGGGAAGAAAGGAAAGCCGAGTCCTAGGTTTATTGGCCCTTTTAAGATTTTGAGGTGTGTTGAGGAGGTTGCTTATGAGTTGGCCTTACCTCCCAGCCTAGCCGGAGTTCACCCCGTATTTCATGTCTCTATGCTCCGGATATACCATGGTGACCCGTCGCATGTGTTGGATTTCACTTCTGTTCTGCTAGACAAGGATTTGTCTTATGTTGAGGAGCCAGTAGCCATTCTAGACAGGCCAGTCAGGAAGCTAAGGTCAAAGGACATCGCTTCAGTAAAGGTGCAGTGGCGGGGTCAGCCAGTCGAGGAGGCGACTTGGGAGACCGAGCAGGATATGCGCAGCCAGTACCCTCACCTTTTCACCACTCCAGGTATGTTTTCTATCCTCGTTCGAGGACAAACGAATCTTTTAAGTGTAGGAAGATGTAATGACCTGGCCGGTCATTTTAAAAAATTACGCCCCGATCCCCAATTTAACTGTTCCCCTAAGTTCATTTCTTCTATTGTGGTTTGCCGGGAGAGTCGGTTCTGAAATTTGGAGCATTTTGGGACACTTAGTCCCTAAATGAGAGCTTTGAAGTTAGAAAATGGCTCGTAGCCGGAACAGTGTTAAGACGACCTCAGAACGGAAATCTGATGGTTCCATTAGCTCCGTTAGGTGATTTCAGGGTTGGGAGAGTGTTCGGAATATATTTTGGAGGTCCGTAGTTCAATTATGCTTGAAATGCCGAAGTTTGAAATTTTGGCGAACCCGAACGATAGGCGAGATTTTGATCCGGGGGTCGGAATGGAATTTCGACAATTTCTGTAGCTTCGTTATGTGATTTTGGATATGTACGCAAAGTTTTAGGTCATTCAGACGTCGTTTGGTCGGGTTTTAGATCGAATGTGCAATTCAGAAAGTTTTAAGAAATTTAGGATTGAATTCGATGTGAATTTTGGGTTTTGATGTTGTTAGACGTGTGTTTAATGATTGGAATAAGTTTGTATCATGTTTTGGAGTAGGTTGGTGGTTTTTGTTGGGGACCCGGGGGTCTCGGGATGAATCCGGGGGTCCAATCGGGCTAATTCATGCATTTTGGAAATGTTGTTAACTGTTGGTGTATGTTGCAGATGAATGATGTATGCAATCGCAATGGGCTGATGCGATCGCATAGAAGGTTTTGAAGAGGCCAAGTATTTGTTCTATGCGATCGCGGGCAAGGATATGCGATCGCATAGTGTATAGAGAAGGGGGTCCCAGGCCCAGCTTTTGTCCTATGCGATCACGGAGCAGGGTATGCGATCGCTTAGGAAACTTTTGGTGAGCATTGCATTCGCATTGAGGACTATGCGATCGCATAGAGTAGTTTGGCGAGGGTCAAAAATTTGTTCTATGCGATCGCAACAGTGATCATGCGATCGCATAGAGTAAAAATGTCTGGCAGTGGATTTAAGTCCAGAACAGTCCAGTCGCGGGGCTCATTCGCAAAAACGTCGTTTTTGAGCTCCAAGAGAGGAAATTGAATGGGAAACGCTACGATATCATCGGGAAATCATTGGGGGTAAGTTTCTTGACCTTAATTCGTTAGTTTATCATGAAATCCTCGATTATTTCACTGAAAATGGGGGATTAAAGATGGGTTTGAGAACTAGGCCTAAATTTTAGAAAACCTTTGATTTGAATGGGCAAACAGAGTCCGATTTCGATAAAGTTTATATGCACGGACTCGTATTGAGATAAGGAACCCGAATATATAACTATCGTGATTTTTTGATGAGCGTACCGGAAGTCAGGTTTTGGCACCTTGTGGGTTTTGGTGTATTTTGAATTGTTTTGGTTGGGTAATGCCCAATTGGCCTATTTCGATGTGATTCTATTGATTTTTATCAGATACTACACTTGTGGAGGCCGAAATTCGTGGAAAGAGAGTTGTCTCTTAGCGGTTTTGTACTGGAGTCGAGGTAAGTGGCTTGTCTAACCTCGTGTGGGGGATCTTTCACCCCTATATTATGTGATAGTATAAATTCCTTGTACGCGACGTGACGGGCGTGTACATGTGCTGGTTGTTGTAACACACACTTTACTTGAATTGTCCGATTAGTGATACTTCCTGCTCTTAGCTGATAAAAGCGTTACCTTCCCCGGTATTAGTTAGAAAAGCATGATTAGCTAGGATTCAACATGTCTAATTGTCTAGTTGACTTACTTGAACTTCTTGATAAATTGTTGGCACTAGTTTCGGTGAAGTTGTAGTTAGACATATTATATTCTCTCTGTGTGTTTTCTTTATTTGATGTGTTAGTGGACTACGGGTTCAATTCCTGGAGATCCCAGGGCTGAGGGTTCGATTCCCAGAGACCCAGAGTGATATTGTTTGTGGACTACGAGTTCGATTCTCGGAGATCCTGAGTTATTAAGATATGGACTGCGGGTTCGATTCCCGAAGATCCCGAGATACTGAGATATGGACTGCGGGTTCGATTCCCGGAGATCCTGAGCTATTGATATATTATTTAGATGTAGACTGCGGGTTTGATTCCCGGAGATCCTGAGATTTATTGAGACATGGGCTGCGGGTTCGATTCCCGGAGACCCAGGGGTACTGTTAATGGGACTGTGGGTTCAATTCCCACAGGTCCTGGACTTGTTAAATGAGTTTATTACTTGTTGTTAGCTTAATTGTAGACGGTTATAGTAATTCATTTTATTGTCGTTATTTCGGAATTATTATCATTTAAACTGCTTATTATTGTTATTATCATTTTTGTAATGTTTTCTCTCAGTAGGGCCCTGACCTTCCTCGTCACTACTCAATCGAGGTTAGGCTTGGCACTTACTGAGTACCGTCGTGGTGTACTCATGTTACTCTTCTGCATACTTTTGTTGTGCAGATCCAGGTACATCAGGACAGGCTCATACTAGGTGATTCACCAGCACTTTGGGAGACCTCGAGGTATGATATGCTACGTCCGCGGATCCGGAGGCCCTCATTCTATTCTGATAGTATTAGTAGATGTTTTCCTTCTTTCCGTTGTTAGTTACTCTTTACACATAGAGCCAGAGTTGTATACTCTCTTTTAGTCTGTGTTTCTCATGGGATTTCGGGTCTTGGTGGTGTTTTATACAGTGTGTTTGACGGGTGTATGTACCAAGCGGCACAGATTACATTTCCTTTTTATATAATCTTTCCGCTATTTTTTATTTAATGTTCATAAACTTGTATATTCCACAATGTGTTAGGCTTACCTAGTCGTGGGAACTGGGTGCCATCATGACATGTTCACAATTGGTGAACTAGGGTCGTGACATCTCAGCATCTAGCAAAGTCTTATTTACATAATAAATAGGAGATTGTTTACCTTGGTCTTCACGAACTAAAACAGCACTTACCGCTACTTCTGAAACTGCCAAGTAAATGAGTAGCTTTTCGCCTTCTTTTGGTTTTCCAATAGAGGGGGATTTGACAAATAGATTTTCAAATCTTTAAGGGCTCGTTGGCAATCTTCATTCCACTCAATATAATCCTGCTTATTGAGTACCGAGAAACATTTGAAGCATTTTTCTGAAGATTTAGAAATAAATCTCCCTAGGGCAGCGATTCTTCCAATCAATCTTTGAACCTCCTTTTTATTTGTAAGGATATTGGGTATTTCTTCGATTGCTTTAATCTGAAAAGGATTTACCTCAATACCATGGTTAAAACAAGAAAACCCAAAATTTTACTTGAGGGTACTCCAAATGCGCATTTTTTTGGGTTGAGTTTCATATTGTAGTTATGTAAAATTTTAAATGTAACAGATAAATGAGAAGTATGATTAGTAGAATGCTGGGTTTTGACAAGCATATCGTGTATATATACCTCCATAGTTTTTCCTAAATGTTCTTGAAACATTTTAGTGACTAACCTTTGATAGGTTGCTCCAGCATTTTTTAGACCAAAGGGCATTACTTTGTAATAGTAAGTCCCCCGGTCTGTGATGAAAGAAGTCTTTTCTTCATCACTAGGGTGCATTTTAATTTGGTTGTACCCCGAATATACATCTAAAAAACTTAAAAGTTCATGACCTGCAGTTGCATCTATCATTTGATCTATATGGGGTAAAGGAAAAGAATCCTTCGGGCAAGCTTTATTTAGATCTGTATAATCCACACAAACCCGCCACTTACCATTCTTCTTAGGTATGACCAGCGTGTTGGCTAACCAATCTGGATATTTTACCTCGCGGATTGACCCAATTTCTAATAATTTTTGAACCTCATCTTGAGTTACTTGATTCTTGAAAGTTCCTTGCTTTCTTTTCTTCTGCTTGATTGGAACAAAAGACGGATCCACATTGAGTTTATGAGTCATTATGTCTGGTGGTATACCTGTCATATCAGCATGGGACCAAGCAAAACAATCCACACTAGTTTTTAAAAATTTAATTAACATACCTCGCATGTCTGGCTTTAGATTAATCCCTATGTAAAATTTTCATTCAGGACATTGCTCAAATAGTACTACTGCTTTGAGCTCCTCTATTGTCGTTTTGGTGTTTTCATTTTCATCGGGTTCCTGAATTACATCAGGTCTCGAGTCTAAGTCTGTTTTTTCAGTTGAAGTTTGATTGCTTACGCCTCTAACTATTCCCTATAATTGCTATTTTACTTTACCTATGGTACTCATATCTGCCACAATGTTGATACTTCATGTTGATTGTTCATCCTCTCGAATTTGACATATACACCAGGGTGATGGAAACTTGATAACTTAATGCAAATTTGATGGGACAGCATCCATATCATGGATCCATGGTCTCCCCATAGTAATATTGTAGGCCATTTCCATTTCAGCTACCTGAAATTTAGTTTATTTAGTAACACCTGCAGCATAAGTTGTTAGAATTACTTCACCTTTCGTTATCACGTTTGAATTGTCAAAGCCAGACAACGTATGTGCTTTGGGTATCATTTTATCTTCAGCTTGCATTTCCCGCAGCACCCTTAGTAAAATGATGTTGACAGAACTTCCTGGATCAATTAAAACTCATTTTACATCGGTGTCGTGTACAAGTAAGGATATAACCAGTGGATCATTGTGAGGAGTAATTAATCCTTCCGCATCTGCATCATCAAAACTCAAGCTTTCATGCTCTAAGGTTTGGCGTACTCGCTTCCTATGTGTGATCGTCATTTTATAAATCTTATTTGAAGCCGTGTACGTTACTGCGTAGATATCCTCTCCTCCATTGATGACATTCACTGTTCTTTTTGGTGATGGTGGTTTTGGTGGTTCTTGTTTGTTTTTCATGTAAGTCTGCTTTCCTTTCTCACTAAATAACTCAGTGAAATAGCCCTATTTCAAAATATGGTCTACTTCACTCTGTAGAAATCGGCATTCTGAAGTCTTATTCCTGTGATCATTATGAAACTCACACCAATGATCTGGATTGCATTTGCTTTAATTTGAACACATCTCCTTCGGCCACCGTACCTTATCTCCCATGCTTCGCAAAACAACTACGAGCTCGGAGGTGGTGACATTGAAATTGTACCGACCAAATCTTTCCTTCAAACTTCCATTGTCATCACGTGGATCCTGCCTGTTTCTATCATTTCTGAATCTTTAGAAAGAACCGGATTCCCTATTTCTCAATTTTTGATCATATCGTTGATTTTCTTGTTTTGTTCATGAATCTTTTCCTGCAGGGCCCAAATATGGATCGTATCTATTCTTACCTCATCTTTTTCAGCTTCGAACCATCTGGATCTGCTCATTTCCTCATGATGATGTTGAGGTACGATATCTTCTTCAATTATAAGTTTTGTACTTTACCTATTATAATCAACGTTCCAAGTGTCTGCAGGATATTCACGAAGGCATTCTTTAAGCTTCTTCGTGGCTTCTGAACTTTTTTCGTTCAAATTACTTACAAAATCTATTGTAGCCTAATTATCTGGTACCCGAGGTAAAGTCATTCGTTCGCGTTGAAACCTATCAACGAAATCTCTGAGTAACTCCGTGTCTGTTTGTTTAATCTTGAAGATGTCCTCCATTCTTTTTTCAACCTTTTGTGCTCCTAAGTGCGCTTTTATGAAAGAATCTGCAAGCTCAGCAAAATAATTTATAGAATTTTCAGGCAAGAGAGAATACCAGGTTAGTGCACCCTTTTTGAGTGTTTCTCCAATTATTTTGACCAATACGGACTCAATTTCTTGCTTGGTTAAGTCATTCCCTTTGACACCTGTAGTAAATGCCATCACATGATCTCGTGGGTCGGTTGTACCATCAAATTTTGAAATGACAGGCATTTTAAACTTCTTGGGGATAGAAAGAGGTGCTGCTCTGGGTTTCCATGGTTGCTGAGAATATTTATCTTCCCTTTGATTATTGGAGGAACACCTGGTATTTACTCGATCCGCTCGCTTTTCTCCTTGAGCTCTGCCTGCAAGGTTAGTACCAAATTTTGTAAATAAGAGTTATTTGCATTACCTGTATCCATTTCTCGTGGTTCACTGGGGATCCTTCATTTGTGTTATATAGGCCAAGACGAGGATTCTCCAGTGTATAGTTATTAGGGGAAGGAGTGAGTGGCGCAGCAGGTAATCGGCTAACTAACGCTTGAAAAGCTTGGCTAACCCGTGCATCAATTATTCTTTGCAGAGCTTGCTCTAGCCCCTCAACATGTTCTGATTGCCCTTGTTCATCATCATGTGATGTTGGTGCAAGAGTATCTTCACGAGATTGGCGTGGAGAAGTTTGGGGGGAATGAATTACATCAACGTTGTGTAAATCCCCTTGAACTTGATGGGTTTGGTTTTCAACAACATTGTTATTGTTGTTGGTGGTGTTTGACATGATATTAACAATGAGTAGAATGTGACTTTTGGTAAGAATAAATTATCAAATCCCCGGTAACGGAACCAATTTGTTTAACCAAAATGTGATAATTCGGTCATACTTAGAATTTAAGATAAGAAATCGGGTTACTGATAATCAAGAGACCAAAAAGTATAATAGGTTTTCGTTAATAAGAATAAACAGCAAAGAAAATTGTATTTCAATATGATGTCAGTAATAATTCGTGTTTCTACAGATGATAAGACTTCCTCCTTTTATAGTTGATTCTAGGTAAATGAATGATACATAAGCTTTAATGAGGCAATTATGAGTAATAAATGTCATTAAATAAGCTGTTACACAACCATTCCTATTAAATACCATTTTTCTAACGTATCAGGTATTTTAATACTTGAATTTGGACTCCTTTTTGTCTTCAGATGTCTTAAATGCTTTTTGATCCGTTGGCTTTAAATGTCTTGAATTGATACCAAATCCGTGTCTAAACTACTTTTCGTACCTGTTCAATTTTCTCTCTCTGTATCTTTGTCATCAGAATTGCAACTCGCTTCGCTTTGAACAAGTACATGACTCGTATCTAATTTGCGCCACTTACCTATTTTTTAGTTCTTCTTCTCGTGTCTTTCAATTAATTATTGTCTGCTGACTCTTTGACTGATCCACGTGTCGTGCCACATCATAAAAACTTTTTCCCCAATACAGTGATGTTGTAGAGTGTTTAACCAAAATATTGAACTTTGATTAAAGCTAGAAAATAATAGAGAAATTGGGTTACTGATAAAAGAGACCGAAAAAATGCAGTAGGCTTTCAATAATCAGAATAGACAGTAAGAAAGGTTATATTTTATTGACTGTTGTGTTTGTTACAATAGGTATAACTTCCTCCTTTTATAGCCTACTCTAGATGGAGGGATAAAACGTAAGTTTTAATGGGCAATAAATAGCATTAAGTAAGTCGTTACACAATCATTTTCATTAAATGCCAATTCTTCAATGTATTGGCCGTTTAATGACTGAATCTGGGCTTCGTTCTGCCTTCAGATCCATGCTTTAAATGCTTGTTTGGCTCGTTACCGTTGGATGTCTTGAACAGATATGAAGCTCGTGTCTATTTTCTGTTTATGTCCTTCATCTCCATAGTTACATTCTCACATGTTCTAAATAGGTACGGGACTTCTTAATCGAATTTCACCCCGTGCCTAATTTACTTCTTCGTATCTCCTCCTCAAAATAATAAATTTTTTTGTTTGATATTCCACGTGTCTTGCCACGTCATAAAAAAAATTTTCCCAATACAGATAGTCCCCCCACTTTCTATTTATTTATCGTTTAAATATATGTGAAGTGGATTCTTACAAAAGGGAATTTTTGTCATCATAAATGTTGTGTCAGTGTTGGCGCTTCAATTGTCTCCTCCATTTAATGCTCTTCACACGTGTCGCCTTCTGATTCGACCCTGCAGCTCTACACCCTTTTTTCTAGGCTTTCTTAACCTTTTTTTCCGAGAAGTGACAGTTCTCCTTAATATAGTTTTCCATTTATACCTCTTTAGTTTTACTAGTTGCCTCTTTATCATACTTTGAATCTTCAACTTTCTTCTACGTCCAGTAATCCCTTTTTCCTTTCTTCCAAGAACCAATTTTAACCGGAAATGGAATCTTCAAAAACTAACCCTAGAAAGGTCCCGAACCTTGCTCAGTTTCCTAATGCCCCTCCTTCGCTTAGGCTCAGCAAAGACAAAGAGGGAAGACTTCGCTCTTTAAGGTCATCGCGCGAGGGGTCATCTGGTAATACCCCTTCTTCCCCAAGCCTGAATGTCATAAGTTCTTCTTCTAAAGTATCTCCCTCTAAAGGTAAAGAGCTTTTTGACCCTGCTTCAGAACCTTCGATTGAGGACATTGTTCCCAGTGACTTATCCTTCTCGAGTGATAAAACGTCACTCTTGAAGCAAGTAGAAAAGTTGGATAAACTTGATGCTTATGTTTCTCTTGTTACCGAACTCTCAATCCCAACCATTAGGAAGGAGTGTTATTGGAGAGAAAATCTTCGAGTGTCCATTCCTACTATTCAGCAAAGGATCTCTTCTTCTAGGAATGGATATTCATTTGTTTACACCTATCCTTTCATTTACCTGCTGTAGATCTGGTTATCCTCGATTTTTGCCATTTTTTCAATGTTTTCCTAGGTCCAGTCAGCCCATTAGTATGGAGGGTAGTGGCTTGTTTGAGGTTTTTGTCTACAAAGGCCAAGGTTGATTTCACCTTTGCTCACCTCATTCACTTGTACCACCCGAACCTGGTGCGTCCCGGTTTCTTTACCTTAACTGCAAGGAGTAAAAAGGTTTTGGTAAACTTGGACGACATTAATGACCGTGGATGGTATCTTCGTTATATTGCTATTTGCACGGTGGATTTGCTAGGTGAAACAAACATTCCCTTCCTAGAGAAGTGGAACTTTGCATGTAAGTTTTCTAGTTATCGTTTATTTTTGTCTTTAGAGATTTTGATTTTCTCTTTGATCCCATTTCTTTTGTGGATTTTGCAGAAACCATGGGGGACGTGGAACCTGTTCCCAACTTCCGTGGTTGGGTAGATTCGATTCTGAAAGTGGCTCCCAGAGAAGAAAGAAATTGGAAGTCTATTTCTTCCCTTAACAACTGGAAAGTGAAAACACACGGTGCGTATATTTTATGATCACATACGTGTAGTAGATTCAGTTTTCTACAACATGGACTTCATTTCTTTATATATCCTTTTGTTTTAGGTTTCGGGAACAAAGGAATGCAACCCGACGTAGCTATGGATATGCGAGTTGCTGCCAACGCTGCGCTTGATCTGGACAAGACCAAAGCTTTGATAGCAGCAAAGAGAAAGTTGTTGGCAGCTGATGATAGCACGGGTGTCACGCCCCAAATCGAGGGACATGATTGGTGCCTGACTGGGTAGCCCCAGTCAAGCGGACCTGGGTGCCTTTCTATCCCACGCGTTACCCATGTATTGATTATTTCTCATAAACTGAATATCTTACCAATTATTACTGAATTCACATTGTACAAACATAACCATATGATTAATTCATTAAAAAGTTTGTAATTTTTACAACGCCCGACATAATATATGCATAAGACTGAAATCCCACAGTTTACCTGACTACAGAGCCTCTAGGATACAAAAGGGAACACAATACTTGCCGGTAATAAGGCTCCGGCTATACCTTACAAAGCCAAAATGACGTCTAAACAAAAGTGGCATGAACCACACAGGGCCCCGAGGAAGAAAGGGGATCACCAAAACGGGCAGTGGAAGGTGAAGGATACTACTGCCGATGAGTTGAACTGCCTGCTACTGATCCACATACAATCATAACACAAATGTAGCTTCCCCGGCAAAAGGGACATCAGTACACTTGAATTGTACTGGTATGTGTGGACAAACTTTGTCCCAAGTAAATTAAAGGCGTTAAAGAATCACGATGACAAGACAACCAATAAATTACATCAAGGATCAATTAAGCCAGCTAACCATGTCTTCCATATTTTACTCATTTCAGATAAGTCTCAACACAAGCACGTTTAAGGTCAACAAGTAGAACAACAACCAATCAACCACATAAATCACAATTAGTCAAACATAGGGGCAATCAGTGCCCCACAGGTTGCAAACTCTCCTGCTGTCTCCTTTTACAATTTCATATCAATGATTTTTATATCATTTTCATTAGCGATTTCGATCGCTTTCCATCCTTATTACCTCGTCCACCCTTATTACCTCGGCCACCCTAATCACCCCAACCCACACCTTATTTCTTCATGTTGCGGCGCGCAACCCGATCCCACCGTACAGTTTCAAACACAACAATCACAAAAAGAAGATAAGGCACTACACACAATTTCAACAAGTTCAAATAAACAACTTACAAACTGGTTCATGTTCTCAATCACTTCTCAAACCAATAACACAACCAAATTACAATGTTTCCAAAATCGAGAATGTTCATACTATTATGTTCAACAACTTACCAAACCTCAAGTGTCTCGTTTATTTTCCACAAGGTACCATATATTCCATCATAACCATTATTCACAATTCGTTACCAAAATTTAACTCTCGTTTGTCTTCCGGTTCATATCCCATACTACATCACTCATAGTTCAATAGCAAATTTGAATATGCAACAACAACATCAATAATTTCACACAATTTGTCAAATTAACACGAACCAAACAAATTTCACACACGTGGGCGATTTTACAAGAATCAAAATTAGCCATACATACCTGGTATCGAGTTTTTCTTTTTTTAACTTCCTACTTTATGCTTACCCAAGCTATCCTAGCTTGCCTACCTTGTTTCGCAGATTCTTACGCCTATTCACTTCCTCTTTACTAAAAATCAAGTTCAATAATCATGCATGAGTATAAAATTCCAGTTTCAAAAGCTATTATACGCAAACCTCTCTTTTACCCATTTTAAAACTGAAAATCAAAGAAAACAGTTAGGGTTTTTACCTTGTAAAGATTGGGGAAGTTGAATCTTGGCCCAAGAATCCTTTGGACTAAATGGTTGGAACAATCTTTGAAGATAAAGGACTTCTCTCTCTAAAACCCCTCTCTTCTCTCTCAAATTTTGGTACACATATATGGTAAAATGAAGGAGAAAGGTGTTATATTAAAGAAGAGGTCGGGTCAAATTTTATAAAATTTCTAGGCAGGGTCAATTTTGCGGTCGCATCTGCAATCGCAGAATCGACATGCGGTCCGCATAATGACCGCGGAATTGCATCAAAATTTACACAAGTTCTGTTACGGAATGCGACCAGAATGCAGTCCGCATTCTTGATCTGCGGTCACAGAGTGTACCGCAGATTTGACTCTCAAAAACCTTCAACAATTTATGCGGTAGATCTGCGGTCCGCAGATCCATTCTGCGATCGCATATCGACCATATTCTCAACGCCAATTTTTGTAAACCTTCTGTTAAGCTCTGCGGCAGGAATGCGGTCCGCATAGCAGATCTGCTGTGGCATTCCTGATCGCAGAATTGGCACTTTTCTGGAAAAATCGATTCTTTACATTTTTTAATCTTAAATCACTACCAAGGGTCCGAACCACGGCGAGCAAGCTCGCTGTGAAATATTCTACGCATTCCTAACACATTATTCGGACCATGACACCACAGCTACTAGGTTTTATGCATAAAACTTTTACGGGGGTGTAACATCCTCCCCCCCCCTTAAGATCATTCATCCTCGAATGAGGATTTTGGAAAATGAGTTGGTTTTGAAAGACATGATATGCAAACTATCAAAATTTTAACTGACTCTTATATTTTAGAAATATTTCGCCAGAGTTTCCTTTGTATTATGGACATATCCACCTGTCGGAGGGCCCCCGAAACATATTACCAAACAACAACACATATTTACAATAATTTCCACAACTTGCATACACTTTCTTACAATGACTGCACATATTCCATCACATTGTTAAAATTTCACATAAACTAGTCACTTCATTGAGTCCTTACTTATTTAACCATTTCAATACACCTTATACACATAAACAAACAATTTCCAATTTTACACTTGTTAGTTGTTTAATTAACACATGAATCTTTATAAGGCTTTCATTTATCAAGAAAGGTTCAAGTGACCCAAGGTAACAACACATTTAACGCTTTACAACATGAAGGAGACTTTACTAATACTAAGAGGGAAACAACTTGGCAAGATGGAAGTTACTAGGAGCAGAAGGGTCGCCTAATTTCTTCTAAGCTTGATCAAACAAATGGGGGTACTTCTCCTTCATCTCTTTTTCTGCTTCCCATGTGGCCTCCTCAACTTGTTGGCTTCGCCACAATACTTTAATAGAGGCAACTTCCTTATTTCTCAACTTACGGACTTGCCTATCAAAAATGGAAACTGGAACTTCTTCATATGACAAATCTTCATTAACCTCAATAGTCTCGACTGGCATGATGGTAGATGGATCTCCAATCACTTTCTTCAACATGGACATATGGAATACCGGGTGCACTGATGACATCTCAGGAGGCAACTCCAGCCTATAAGCAACTTGACCAATCCTTTGAACGATCCGATATAGCCCAACATACCTAGGACTCAATTTCCCTTTCTTTATGAATCGCATAACTCCCTTCATAGGAGATACTCTCAACAACACCCAATCATCGACTTGAAACTCCAAATCCCTTCGGCGAACGTCTGCATAGGATATTGGACGACTCTGTGCTGTTTTCATTCTTTCCTGAATAACCTTAACTTTTTCCCATAGATTCGTACACCAGATCTAGCCCTAGCAATTCTGCTTCACCTACCTCAAACCACCTGATTGGCAACCTACATCTTCTCTCGTACAGTGCCTCAAACGGGGCCATCTGAATGCTAGCATGAAAGCTGTTATTATAAGTAAATTCTATCGGTGGCAAGTGTTCATCCCAATTACCTTTGAAATCTAAGACACAAGCCCGCAACATATCTTCAAGCATCTGAATAGTCCGTTTCAGCCTGACCGTCGGTCTGTGGATGGAAGGTTGTGCTGAGATTTACCTGAGTTCCCAAACCTTGCTGAAACTTCTTCCAAAAATTTGCCGTGAACTGAGCCCCGCGATCCGAGATAATAGAAAGTGGAGTGCCATGAAGCCTTACTATCTGCTTGACATATAACTTCGCATATTGCTCCACAATATCAGTGGACTTGACTGGCAGGAAGTGAGCTGATTTGGTGAGTTGATCCATTATCACCCATATTGAGTCGAATTTACACTGAGTGCGAGGTAACCCTACCACAAAATCCATATTGATCATCTCCCATTTCCACCTTAGTATTTCTATGAGCTGAGTTAACCCACCGGGCCGTTGATGCTCGGCCTTCACTTGCTGACAGTTCGGGCATTTAGCTACAAAGCTTGCCACATCCCTTTTCATACCGTTCCACCAATAAATTTCCTTAAGATCACGATACATTTTTGTGGAACCTGGGTGCACAGAATACCTGGAAATATGAGCATCTGCCATTAATCTCTCCCGAAGTTCATCTACGTCCGGAACACATAGTCTACCTTGACACCGTAATACACCATCCTCAATGCTGAGTACAAATGCTGAGGTCATGTTATTCATAACTGCTTCCTGCACCCGAACCAATGTTGGGTCCATAAACTGCTTTTCCTTGATTTTTGCAACCAATGATGATTCTGCTCCATTGTGCACCATGACATTCCCCTCATCTGACACCGAGATACGAACCCTCAAACTGGCCAATTGGTAAACCTCCCGAGCCAGGGGTCTCTGATCCATACCCAAATGAGCCAAGCTACCCATGGATTTACGACTAAGAGCGTCAGCCATCACATTTGCCTTCCCTAGATGGTATAATATGTTCATATCATAGTCTTTAAGCAATTCCAACCACCACCGCTGCCTCAGATTCAGATCCTTCTGTTTGAACAAATACTGGAGGCTCTTGTGGTCGGAAAACATATCTACATGAACCCCATAAAGATAGTGCCGCCATATTTCAAAGCAAAACACAACTGCCATGAGTTCCAAATCATGTGTCGGATAATTCTTCTCGTGATTTTGAATTTTTTCTTTTTGAGTTATCTGGAAGCATACGCTATAATCTTTCCGTGTTGCATCAACACACACCCCAAACTAACCCTGGAGACATAACTATCACCTTAACACTTTACATCATTAGCGGAACATCTTTATCATATTCCTATTACATAAGACCTTCCACGAATTGTGTTCTTCTATAATTTCCCTGATATGGTTACAATCCTTATGTGAACAATTGCTACTAACTCTTTACATTTCTTAACAAAAGGCATTACTGAGTGAGTTTTCTCATATGACCTTCTATCTCAAATGAATAGCACTGGCTAACTTGTACACATACCCTGAATAATACTAACTTGCACAACATTGCATCAAATGTAAGGTAACATTATGCTCTAACTTTTCTTAGCCAACCTCTTCTCCCCATATGTGCATTATAGAATTTAAGAAACTGCACTACTTCCCAGTGAAAATTCCTACCATCCCTCCTTATGGTTAAACACCTCTTAAAACGTATATCAACAACCTTTGTATGCATATGATTTAGGAAGGGTCACTAGCCCGAGAAGGGTATTCTCTGAATCGTTAAATCCTCCTCAATCCTTCAACAACAAATTTTGGTTTTACTCTTAAGTCTAAGGCTTAGTCCACCTGATTCTATCTCCGATGAGTAACTCGCCTTATTCCCCATATTATAGTTACCAATAAAGTTCCCCGATATTGCGGCTTAAGATTTTCCATACTAAACACGTCTGGTCCGTAACAAGTGTTCATCCTCTTTCAGTCTAATTCCAAACCTTTCATTCCCATTCTATTTTGAGGATAGTGCATAGTTAATAGCTTTATTGTCCACACATTTGTCTGCCTCCCATGAACTTGAAAAAAATCATTATGCCTTGTTTAATCTTTTTACAGTACCACAACTTCACCAACGATAATCTCACTTCCCATTGTATGTAGACATGAACTATCTCTAGACCCTTTAGTTGATATTCAGTACCACCAAGTCGGTTGCATTGCGGTTAGTCCCTTATAACTTTTGTTAACACTCGTGCTCCAAGTGAGTCCACCATTCTGATGCAAAAATTGTTTTTGATAACCATGACCATCTCAATTTAAAGGTTTTCTCCCCATTTCTTCTCACCTCATTCTTCCTAGTTAGTGAATAGCCACGCACTCTTCCATATATTATATGGTCTCTTACCTTAGGTATTTCATTCGGCTCAACTCTTAACTCTTTGGGATATGTGTAGCAAAGGGTGTTCGTCTGAACATCACTTAACACTTATCTGTTTGTAAGATTCTTTAGAGGCTCTCTATCAAGCCCCAATTACCATCTTGGTTGTTGTAGCAACACATTCATTTTTCCCACTCGCTCTAGCTTTCTTAGTATCCCGAAACTTTGATTAAATCACAAATCTATGATTAGCTCATTCTAAGAACTCGCAATCTTTCACATTTGACATATGGTACTTCCTTGGGTTCCATTTCTCCTGACCTTCTAACAAGTAAAAGTCTCTTTACAAACATACTATTATTTTCTAGAATCGTTGACCCTATCATTCACATTCCCATGCATGAAGAATTTACCTTCCTTAACCTTCTTGGGATGCTAGTTGTCTATCATTGATATATTCTTCCATAGAGCCATGTTACCCATTATCTCTTTTCTATACCACACATGTCTTCACCAAAATATTCAAATATCATAGCTACATGGTCTCACTATTGTTTCATTATATTTAAGTGGCCTCACGATGGCCCTCCCTCTCCCACATGGGGCGAATGTCCTGGATTTTGACACAAGTCTTGAGTTTAGAAACTTTAAGGACATATGCCTCATATATCTAACCCTTATATATATATATATATATACGCCTCTGCCCTGAGGGAGTAGAGAGGCTTGTTTCCAATAGACCATCGACTTAAGAAAATGAAAAGAGACAATATATCAGTACCAGCAACAGAAACTATAAAAATAATAACAATATCATAAGAATTAAAAAAATAGATAAAAAACAATAACAATAATCTGTAAATAAGGTCGAAAACTATGAAAAGGTCAGGGCGATAATACCCTCATTATCTTTATTTTTATCACCTCCCATCAATATATTCATCAGGTAAAATTGTCCATAAAAAATTAAACAAATGAAAGAAATTACTTAGCCTTTAGCATATATATATTTCCATTTTGCTCAAAAGAAATAATTTTTAGTGGAGTAGTATTTAAGTTTAGGGTTATTATATGAAAGCAACACCTAGCTAGCTGGTACCCTTTAAGAATTAGGTTCTTGTGCATGAATATTGTTTTTAGGACATCATGAACCATGAGACATATAATAAGTTAAATGGTTAACAAAAATAATTGTAAACTACTAAAATTGCAGCATGGTTTACAAAATTAAACTGGTAGAAATTAAATAATTCATTATTTATAATTATAGTGGTAGTCTGGTGGACTTATTTAGGTAAATAAAGAATGGTATATATATATATAATCACATCTTACGTGCAATATAAGTCCCATGTTTACCTAGTTAATTAAATTAGGAAACATATGGTTTCATATATATATATATATATATATATATATATATATATATATATATATATATATATTCGACTATTTGGGAAATTTAAGTCACCATAGTATTAATCTCATAAGTTCCCTACTCCTATTCAGCCACGCAGGTATGGGATTCCAAGTCCCCACGCATGTATCCTTTATGAGTGTAGTGCAACTTCGTACATTTCTGGGTCCTTATAAAGTTCGTAAGACAAGGGTCTTCTCGTCTAGGGTCCAATTGAGTCTCATTTCGTAACTTTTTACCTCATGTGAGAGACTTACACTCTCATCATTAATCCCTCGGTCATTCTCTCATATATCACGTGCTTATATAACCAATATTCTTTCACACCTTAAGATCATTTATATACTTCTTGCACTATCCACGTGTGCTATTCAAGCTTACATATCATTTATCAAATCAATGCCTCTTCGTGCGGGTAATCACTTTTAATCCTTTCCTCAAATAAAGTATACTTATAGTACTATGTACTTATACTGTATATATCCATACTGTTTATTCAACAAGATACATGTGCAATCTCCATAATAACCATGTCTTTTACCATTGGTCATGACATATGACAACACTACATGAAATAGACGAAAGAGCATTTAAACTTACCTTGAATCTCAACGCACGGGTTACAAAACAATCTTATAGTCAAGCTTTATCGCACGATTTGGAGTGTTGAAGAAGGGTAATATTCCTAAATGTCCGTGCAGCCCCCTAACTTATATGATGTGGTCGACAACACACCGATAAGAAGGGCGCTACTAGACACGGCTCCGAGACATCCTAGGATACTTTAAAACCTTAGGCTCTGATACCAAGTTTGTCACGCCCCAAATCGAGGGACATGACCGGCGCCTGACTGGGTAGCCCCAGTCAAGCGGACCTGGGTGCCTTTCTATCCCACGCGTTACCCCTGTATTGATTATTTCTCATAAACTGAATATCTTACCAATTATTACTGAATTCACATTGTACAAACATAACCACATGATTAATTCATGAACAAGTTTTGATTTTTACAACGCCGACATAATATATGCATAAGACTGAAATCCTACAGTTTACATTTCTATAGAGCCTCTAGGATACAAAAGGGAACACAATACTTGCCGGTAGCAAGGCTCCGGCTATACCTTACAAAACCAAAATGAAGTCTAAACAAAAGTGGCATGAACCACACAGGGCCCCGAGGAAGAAAGGGGTTCACCAAAATTGGCAGTGGAAGGTGAAGGATACTACTACCGATGAGCTGAAGTGCCTGCTACTGATCCACCTACAATCATAACACGAATGTAGCGTCCCCGGCAAAAGGGACGTCAGTACACTTGAATTGTACTGGTATGTATGGACAAACTTTGTCCCAAGTAAACTCAAGCCGTTAAAGAATCACGATGACAAGACAGCCAATAAATTATATCAAGGATCAATTAAGCTAGCTAACCATGTCTTCCGTATTTTACTCATTTCAGATAAGTCTCACCACAAGCACGTTTAAGGACAACAAGTAGAACAACAACCAATCAACCACATAAATCACAATTAGTCAAACATAGGGGCAATCAGTGCCCCACAGGTTGCAAACTCTCCTGCTGTCTCCTTTCACAATTTCATATCAATGATTTTTGTATCAATTTCATTAGCGATTTCGATCGCTTTCCATCCTTATTACCTCGGCCACCCTTATCACCCCAACCCATACCTTATTTCTTCATGTTGCGGCGCGTAACCCTATCCCACCGTACAGTTTCAAACACAACAATCACAAATAGCAGATAAGGCACTAAACACAATTACAACAAGTTCAAATAAACAACTTACAAATTGGTTCATGTTCTCAATTACTTCTCAAACCAATAACACAACCAAATTACAATGTTTCCAAAATCGAGAATGTTCATACTGTTATGTTCAACAACTTACCAAACCTCAAGTGTCTCGTTTCTTTTCCACAAGGTACCATATATTCCATCATGACCATTATTCACAATTCGTTACCAAAATTTAACTCTCATTTGTCTTCCGTTTCATATCTCATACTACATCACTCATAGTTCAATAGCAAATTTGAATATCCAACAACAACATCAAGAATTTCACACAATTTGTCAAATTAACACGAACCAAACAAATTTCACACATGTGGGCGATTTTACAAGAATCAAAATTAGCCATACATACCTGGTATCGAGTTTCTCTTCCTTTAACTTCCTACTTTATGCTTACCCAAGCTATCCTAGCTTGCCGACCTTATTTCGCAGATTCTTACGCCTATTCACTTCCTCTTTACTAAAAATCAAGTTCAATAATCATGCATGACTGTAAAATTCCAGTTTCAAAAGATATTATATTCAAACCTCTCTTTTACCCATTTTAAAACTGAAAATCAAAGAAAATAGTTAGGGCTTTTACCTTGTAAAGATTGGGGAAGTTGAATCTTGGCCCTAGAATCCTTTGGACTAAACGGTTGGAATAATCTTTGAAGATGAAGGACTTCTCTCTCTAAAACCCCTCTCTTCTCTCTCTAATTTTGGTAAGAATATATGATAAAATGAAGGAGAAACATGTTATATTAGAGAAGAGGTCGGGTCGAATTTTATAAAATTTCTGGGCCGGGTCAATTCTGCGGTCGCATCTACGATCGCAGAATCGACATGCGGTCCGCATAATGACCGCACAATTGCCTCATAATTTACACAAGTTCTGTTACGGAATGCGACCAGCATGTGGTCTGCATTCTTGATCTGCGGTCGTAGAGTGAATCGCAGATTTGACACTCTAAAATCTTCGAGAATTTATGCGTTAGATATGCGGTCCGCAGATCCATTCTGCAATTGCATATCGACCGCATTCTCAACACCAATTTTTGTACACCTTCTGTTAAGCTCTACGGCAGGAATGTGGTCTGCATAGCAGATCTGCGGTCGCATTCCTAATCGCAGAATTGACACTTTTCTGGAAAAATTGATTCTTTACATTTTTGAAACTTAAATCACTACCAAGGGTCCCAACCGCGTCGAGCATGCTCGCCGCGAAGAATTCTACGTATTCCTAACACATTATTCGGACCATGACACCATAGCTACTAGGTTTTATGCATAAAAGTTTTACGGGGCCTTACAGCGGGGGTAGAAGAGAGGCCAAAAATAAGAAGACATGGAAATGAGATTGAGGGTGCTCCCGCTCGTACCTCTTCAGCTGAGACTGCCTTAGTTGAGGAAGAAGCCGCTCCAGTAGACTTTAGTGAGCCCACACCCCATCTACTTATTGAAGGTAGCGAGTCTGGCCCCGCTTTAAATGAAGTTCCTTTATCTTCCTCACTTCCCATTTCTCCCAATTTGTTTTCTTCTTCTTTACCCGTAAGTGTTTTTGACCTTACATTGGGTTCCTCTTTATCACTTTCAGCGGGTATTTCTGCTCTCGTATCTATTCAAACTCCTGAGCCTGTTCCTATTCAAGCTCTCGTACCTTCTACCATTCTTCCTTCTTCTTCCACTCCTTCTTCCATTCCCCCGTCTTCCTCTTTAGTACACTTGGAAACCGGCCCGAGTAGCAGCGGTATGATTATGAGAAAGGTCACACTTGATGTACCTGCTACTCACAGCCTATTAAGGAAGACCGGTGGTGCTGATGTGTGGCTAGATCCTTTGATAGGGGATTTGGAGAGAAGAAAAATGGAAGACCACAGCTGCTTATCTCTAATGAACGACGTAGTTCATTCGACTTTGAAGGTAATTTCTTTTTGAATATTAATTTCACCTTCCTCGTAGGTATTTATTTTTGTACCTTTATATTTGTAGGCTAACTTAATCAGCACGGAGCTTATGGGGATGATCTCTTCCTTGGAGAGAAAGGCTCGTGAATCTTCTAAAGTTTTTGAAGAGATTCAATTTGAACCTCAGAATTGGAAGGAGCAATGTGAAAGTTCTTTGATGGATGTGCAGGAACTTCCTGACGAGAAAGCCCATTTGGAGCAAGAGAATCGTGCTTTATCAACCGACCTAGGAGTGTCCCATGCCGCCTTGAGTCAAGTTAAGAAGGCCAAGGATATCTTGAATGACTCGTTTTTAAAGGCGAATGAAGAGATCAAAGGGCTCAAAGAACTCATGAAGAGGAAGAAAGATTATGCCAATGAGTTAGAGCAAAGCTTGAGGCAAGCCCGGGTCGATTTGAAGACTTCCTCGGACAAGATCCACGCCTTAGAAGATTCCAACATTACTCTCAAGACTTCTCTTGACTCCCAACTAACTGAGCAAGAAGAAATGAGAAACTCTCTTGCTACGCGGAAGAAGGATTACGAGACTCTAGAGAAGGAATACAACTCTCTTGAGGAGAATTTCAACTATAAAGTCAACTGGGCTTTTCTTACATCACGTGGGGATGTATTATTAGAGGTTACTCAAGAGGGTTTTAATTTACAATCTAAAATAGCCAAGATTGTAGATGTGATTGAGAAAAGTAACCAACCTGAAGGCACTCCCGAGCAGCCTATCAATATTCCTTCTCCCGTATGTGGGACTTCTGAGGCAGTGACTCCGGTGGATGGCGAAGCTATTACTGAAGATACCAGAGTTCTTGAAAATGAAGCTATCCCTGCTCCCGCTACATCCTCCGACACTCCTTCCTTTCCAGTGATCAACTAATGGAAAAGTTTTTTTGTTTTGTTATGTTTTACTTTGGTGGTTTAATCCTTGTAAAAGGATTTTTTGTAATGAAGTCCCTAGTTCCTAAAATGGGGTGAACTTATTTAAATATAATTGCAATTTGAATGATCAAATTTGATGTGCCGTTTTAGGGGTTTACTTAATACCTCCTTTTGTTCATGCCTATCTGCGTATTTAGGACTTTATAGAATAATTTTTGCATTTTTATCCTTTTAGAAAATGCTTTATAATTCTACTCGTGGACTTGTCAATACGAGGATTATAAAAGAGGTCCCTTTTATATATTGGCACTTAATGAAGAAGACGTCTCAACTTCATAAAATGGTGCTATATGATGGAAGAGATAGGAAACACATGTTTTTCTTTTTCTCTGTATGAAATAACTTTGCCAAGTTTTTTATTCATGAACTTGGGGTAAAGTTTTTGAATGATACATGTGTTATAGTACGTCTATGACTTCCTCGCAACTGTTTTTTGTGCAACAGATTTTTTATAAAAAATACACAAGGTTTTGCTTTACAACCTATTTTAGCATGTAACCATAGTCCTATCTTTATGTATTCAGAAAGGACTTGGAGAGTATTTACAATATTGCGATTTTGCAAAATAGTGTAACTGAATCTTAGTTAGCTGGAGAAGCCTGTTCCCAAAGGTATTGTGTACGGTAAGCCCACCATCCAAGGCGTTACCCACGTACAAGTATTTTAAGGTTATCCTGGTTGACCAAGCCCATGCTTCCATCCGTAATGATCCAAGGATTAACAGGATTTGCAACCCAGTGCATAAGCACAGAGGACTTCATGGTCTTATTTCAGCTGGGAAGAAATACAGGGATCTCAACTGCTGCAATTAATTTGCTTGGTAGGTTCGAGCCATTGTTGTTTCCTAGTTTTGCCTTTAGAGTTGCAATCCTGCAAGTCCCGCTTACTTTGAATTCCCGTATCTCTTTTACAGTCCCTTGTCTGCTATATTGCACGAAGCTACACGTACCGTATAGTCCCCAAGTGTTCAAGCGCGGTAGGAATGAGGTCTTGAGCATTTGGTTGTTACTCGTAAGCTGACCCTTTCCCTGAAACAAAAAGTGTACGAGACTCGAAGATACGGTTTTTAGATGTAAACTGCCTACCCGTATTCATTTCCATCAAATCTGTGTAACCTTAGGCTTAGAATTTATGAGTATTCTATTTTTCCATGCAGGTTGTATCTCATCATTTGGTACAGGTTAGGATTTGTGCCTAGCATCTAAAATCGTTAGTAAAATGATAAAAGAGAAAAATTAATTCTATATGAAGGAACCTGAACGTATTTACCTTCTTAAAAGTAGTATTTTTTCAGGTGTACAGCATTCCAATGTGAAGGAAGAATTTCACCGTTCATGGTTTCTAACTCATACTCTCATTTTCCTGCCACGCTACGGATTCTGTACGGTCCTTCCCATGTTGGACTTAATTTCCCCGAATTAGCAGCCTTCGTGGATTGAAACACCTTTTTGAGCACAAAGTCCCCAGTTTTAAAGAACCTGAGACGTGCTTTTCGATTATAGTACCATTCAATCATTTGTTTTTAGGCTGCCATCCTTATCAATGCGGCCTCCCTTCTTCCTTCTACCAGATCCAAGTTAACTTGTAACTCCTCATTGTTTGCATCTTCCCTTGCTTGATCGTACCTTATACTTGGTTCCCCTATTTCAACGGGAATCAAGGCTTCTGCGCCATAAACCATCGAGAATGGGGTTTCGCCCGTACTTGTTTTTGTAGTTGTCTGATAAGCCCACAATACAGCTGGAAGCACTTCAGGCCAATTACCTTTTGAATCTTAAAACCTCTTTTTCAAATTATTGATGATTATCTTATTCGTGGATTCTGCTTGCCCATTAATGACTGGATGATATGGAGTCGATGTTATTCTCTTGATTTGCCAGCTTTGAAAGAACTCTATAATTTGTGCTCCTATGAATTGCGGACCGTTGTCGCACACAATTTCCTTTGGAACCCCAAAGCGGCATATTATATTTCTTCAGATAAAGTCTTTGACTTCTTTCTCTCGTACATGTTTGAATGCTCCTGCTTCTACCCATTTGGTGAAATAGTGAGTAAGCATGAGCAGAATTTTTACCTGACATTTTGCTTGTGGTAGTGGACCTACAATATCCATCCCCCACTTCATAAAGGACAATGGGGCTATGACTGGTAACAGCTCAGCTGGCCTATGCATGTTGTTCCCGCACCTTTGGCATTTATCACATTTAGATATGAAGTCGTTTGCTTCTTCTTCCATTTTGGGCCAATAGTACGTGGCCTGTATCAATGTTTTTACCAATGATCGACCTCCCGTATGATTTCCACAGTGTCCTTCATGTATTTCCCTCATTACATACTCTGTTTGCGAGGGACCGAGACACCTTGCTAGAGGACCTCCGAACATCTTTCGATAAATATTTCCTTGGTGTAAACAGTAACGGGCAGCTTTATGTCGTAATGCATGAGCCTTTGTTTTATCATTAGGTACGGTTCCAAACTGCAAAAAGGCAATTATTTAATTTCTCCAATCCCATGTCAGATGATTAAAATTTACCTCATTCTTATCAAGCTCGATAATGGAATGAAATAAATGTATAATTGAAGCGTTTGCATCGTTTGTTATATCTGCCACAGATGCAAGATTGGATAAAGCGTCAGCTTCTGCATTCTCATCCCTTGGAATCTGTGTTATCTTCCAAGTCTCGAATTGTCTCACTAATTCTCGCACCTTCTCAAGATATTCCTGCATTCTGGTTTCTCTGGCTACAAAAGTCCCCAGCACTTGATTTACTACTAGCTGCGAATCACTTTTGATTATGACTTGCTTGATGCCGAGTTCGAGTGCCAACTCCAAACCTGTAATCACAGCTTCATACTCTGCTTCATTGTTAGTGATAGAAGGACATTTTATAGCTTGTCTAATTGTTTCTCCTATTGGTGGGATTCAAACAATTCCTAAACCTTCCCCCTTTACATTAGATGAGCCATCAGCAAATAATGTCCAAATCCCTGGGTTTGCACCGTTAAAAACCAGTAATTCTTTTTCTGCCTTTAGGTGCATCCCCTGACTAAAATCAGCTACGAAATCTACGAGTACTTGGGATTTTATAGCGATTCTAGGTTGGTATTTGCTAATCTACCTGACAATTCATGTTTATGAAAAATGTTTTTTAGGGGAAAAACCGAAACTACAACGATAGGGTGACATTGGAAATAAGGTCTTAGCTTCCTAGATGCCATAATTAGTGCTAATGCTAGCTTTTCCAATTGTGGATACTTGGTTTCCGCATCTGTGACGACCCAATGGGGTCATCACTTGTTTTCCTCGCTTGTTCCGCACTTCCAAGGCCTTGAAAACCTTATTCTATATTGCCTCAATTTACGTGCACGATCCGGGCATGTAGCCGGAAAGATTTGGTGATAGAAAATATGAATTCTATGAGAAATTTGAAGAAAAATGATATTAATATTTATATAGATGACTTTGGTCAACATTTTTGGTAAACGGACCCGGACCCGAGATCGGACAGTCCCAGAAGGTCCGCAGGAAAATATGGGACTTAGACATGCGTCCGGAGTCGAATTCTGAGGCCTAGAGCCCAAGTTATGAATTTTTCCAGTGAAATTGTTTTTGCTGTAATTATTAAAGGTAAATGAATTAAATGACCCTGGTATCGGGCTCGTATTTTGGTTCTGATGCCTGGTACAAGTCTTAAATATTATATATGTGCTTTCTACAAAGTTTGGTGACATTTGGATGTCGTTTGATATGTTTTGGACCTTGAGTTCCAAGTTTGAAAGTTTTGAAAACCAAAAGTATGAATATCATGAACTTGAGGCTTGATTTGATGAAAACGATGTTATATTGGCGATGTGATCGCACGAACAAGTTTGTAATGTATTTTTGATGTTGTGTATATGTTTGGTTTGGAGCCCGGGGGCTCGGGTAAAGATTTGGTAGGTCGTTGGTTCAAATTCTGAATTTTTACACTGCTGGTTTTTCACCCAGCTGTTGGCTTCGCAAATGCGAAGAATTTCTCGCAATTGTAAAGGTGACAGGTCAAGGCTGGGTTCGCAAATGCGAACCCTTGATCGCAAATGCGAAGGGGTGTCCAAGACTACTTGGTTCGCAATTGCGAACATAACCTCGCAATTGCGAGGCCCTCAATAAACCGCCTGGCTTCGAAAATGCAAAGCTTTTGTCACAAATGCGAAGACCCCTTGATCCAGCCTTGTTCGCAAATGCGAACATTATGTCGCAAATGCGACCGTGACAGTCCTCAACCCTGTAGTGTTCGCAATTGCGATACCGCAGCTGTGCAATTTTATACTTAAACGAATTTTTCAGTTCATTCTTCACTTTTTTCAAAAACCCACACACTACACACGAGCTCTCAAGGCCAAATTCACTCCAAAGCAATTGTAAGTCACTTTTCACTTAATTCTTTCAATTCCTAACAACATTAAACATGTTTTTCAATAGAAATCAAAGGTTTTCATGGTAGAAATTCATGTTTTTGGGTAGAACATGGGGTTTTCATGAATTGGGTAATTGGACCTCGAATTGAGGTCCGATTTTGAGACAAATCATATATTTGAACACGTGGGGGAATGGGTAACCGGATTTTGGTCCGAACCCCGAGTTCAGACCATGTGGGCAAGGGGCGTTTTGGGAAATTTTGGGGTAAACATTGAAAAAAACAATTTTTAAGCATTTAAACCAAGTTAATTAGTATTTATTAAAGTAATGGAATCAATTATGATTAGATTCGAGCTAGTTGAAAGCGGAAATTCGGGAAAAAAGCTATAATTGAAGAATAAGTTGGACTTTAAGGCTAGAGGTAAGTGTTTGTTCTATCCTAGCTTGAGGGAATAGGATTATGTGCTATGTGCTATTTGATCGAGTGCGGTGTATGGGCTGTGGTGACGAGCATCCATACACTGGCATCTTGCATGACCGTGAGTCGTTGTTAAGACTTATTGTGAGACATATTTAAAGATAAATTGCTGAATCCTTGCCGGGTTGTAAAATTGTTATAGTTCTCCCCTGCCGGGACTTTTTGTGAAGTGAGATATTGATTGCCCTTGCCGGGACTTTGTTGTGATGATTATTGTGTCCCTTGCCGGGACGATTCATGATTTATTGTTTTCATTCTCTGCCCTTAACTGTGATTATTACTTGGGTGATAAAAAGTGATAATGCACGTAGGGTGATGCCGTGCCTTTTTATTGATTATGCATGAAGGTTAATGCCGTGCCTTGTTATTGATGATGCACGAAGGTTAATGTCGTGCCATGTTATTGATTATGCACGAAGGATCATGCCGTGCCTTGTTATTGAACCATGTACGAAGGATCATGTCATACCATGGATGTGAGGATGAGAGTAAAAGCACGAAGGGTGATGCCGTGCACTTTATTTGCTTATTTTGTGAGGATGAGAGTAAAAGCATAAAGGGTGATGTCGTGCACTTTATTTGCTTATTTGGTGAGGATGAGAGTAAAAGCACGACGGGTGATGCCGTGCAACTATTTGCTATTTCATTGACTTGATATTTCCTATTTTCTATTGTACTTTGGTTTCCTTGTTGGTTTAATAACTGTTGTTAACTGTTGAGTTCCTCTGTGTTATTCCTTGTTGAGTTGTTACTTGATTATTTCTTGTTATCTTGTAGTGTACACATGTATATATATATAAATGCACAGGTTTATGTGGGTGTCTGGTCCTAGGCTTGTCACTACTTTGCCGGGATAGGCCCAGGCACTTACCAGCACATGGGGTCGGTTGCGCTGATACTGCACTTCTGTGCGTTTTTGCACAGGTCCAAGTTTCGATCAGGAGTAGATCTTTTGCGTGGGAGTTGATCATACTTGAGACCGACGTAGCTTGCAGGCGTCCGCTGGCCCGGCGTCTCTTCTTTTTACTTATGATATTAGCTGTAGTCTCTTTGTTTCGAGACAAACAGATTATATTATATTTCTTTTAGACCTTTATGTGTAGTATTCAGTAGTAGTTCGTGAGTTGGTGACTCTACGTCTTGGGTAGAGGATTTCAGTATTGTTTTACCTTGAAACTGCTTATCTCTATTTTGATAAAGTCTTCCGCACTTATTTAATTAAGGTTATGGTTTTGTTGATAAATTGAGTATGAAATATTGCTAAAAATAGGATAGTGTGAATATAGTGGCTTGCCTAGCTACCACGAGTAGGCGCCATCACGATCCCGATGTTGGGGGGAAATCCGGGTCGTGACAAGTAGGTATCAGAGCTCTAGGTTACATAGGTCTCACCACTCACGCACAGGCTTAGTAGAGTTTGAGAGGTAGGTATGGAGACGTCTGTACTTGTCCTCCAGAGTCTATTGAGTTAGGAAAGAGTCTCTCATTTCTTCCTTCTTGTCGTCCGATTTGTTCCTCATATACTGATTGAACTTCTACTATATCCTTTCGCAGATGGTGAGGACACGCGCTTCTTCGTCCGTTGACCAGCAGCCTGAGCCCTAGGCAACGCCCGTGAGGGGCAGGGGCCAAGGCCGTATCGGAGGCCGTGGTAGGGGCAGAGCTCAGCCCCCGGCAGCTATTCCAGAGGTGGAGCCTCATATTGAGACTGGCGAGGAGGTTCCAGTCCCAACAGTTCTAGTGGGCCCAGCTCAGGTCCCAGGAGAGGCCTTATTTACCCCGGATCTTCGGAAGGCTTTGGTCAGGATAGTGGGATTTATGGATAGCGTTGCCAGAGCAGGTTTATTACCAGTTGCACCAGCGACTTCTCAGGCTGGAGGAGGGCCCCATACTCCTGTTGCTCGTACTTCGGAGCCAGTAGCTCCTCGGCCTCAGGCACCAGTGGTTCAGCCAGCTGTGGCCACTCAGTCAGGTACCACAACTCAGGCCGGAGATGGAGCCGCCATGACTTCTGATTCTTTTTGGAGACTTGATCGGTTCTCCAAGATGTTAACCACTACCTTCAGCGGTGCCACATCGGAGGATCCTCGGGATTTCTTATTCGGTTGCCATGAGATTCTCAAGACTATGGGGATCGTGGAGTCCAATGGAGTTGACTTCTGTACATTTAGGCTTTCAGGATCCGCCAAGACTTGGTGGAGGGATTATTGTTTGACTCGACCAGCAGGGTCCCCGGCTTTATCATGGGATCAGTTTGCAGAGTTATTTCTGGAGAAGTTTCTCCCTGTTACTCAGCGGGATGCACTTCGGAGGCAGTTTGAGCGCCTCCGAGCAGGGCACTATGACTGTTACTCAGTATGAGACGAGATTTGTTGATTTGGCTCGTCATGTAGTGGTGATACTTCCCACGGAGCGGGAGAGGGTCCGCAGGTTCATAGATGGGCTTAATCAGCCAATTAGACTTCAGATGGCTATGGGAGTGGGGAGTGATATATCATTTCAGGAGGCAGCTAATGCAGCACGTAGAGTTAAGATGGCTCTTGCTCGGGGAGGTGGTTATTCTTCAGACAAGAGGGCTCGTCATTCGGGCAGGTTTAGTGGTTCTTCTTCCGGTGGCAGGGAATCTTTTGACAGGGGCCAGTCTTCCAGGCCTTTTCATTCCGCCCTTCAGGCTTCACAAGGTGGACCAGGCGATCGTGGGTTTCGTGAGCAGTATTCAGATCAGTCTCCTATTAGTGCCCAGCCTCTTCAGAGTGTTCGTGGAGGCCATTCAGGTCGTCAGGGCCAGCAGCCCCAGCAGCCTAAGAGTTGCTACGGTTGTGGTGATCCAGGTCATCTTGTCAGATTCTGCCCTCGAGCGACGGGCAACACTCAGCAGCGGGGCCCTCGTCCCATGATTTAGGCCCCAACTGACCCTCAACCTGCCCAGCCAGCTAGTAGTGGGGGTAGAGATCATAGAGGTGGAGGTCGAGACCGTAGAGGTGGAGACCGTCAAGCCAGAGGTAGAGGTCAGCCAGTTGATGACCGTCTTAGAGATGTAGCTCAGAGGGGAGGTGCTGATCCCCGATTCTATGTTTTACCAGCCAGGCAAGAGGAAGAGGCATCAGATGCCGTGATTACGGGTACCATTCTTGTTTGTGGCAGAGGTGCTTCAGTATTATTTGACCCTGGGTCTATATATTCATATGTGTCTTCCTACTTAGCACCGTATTTGGCCGTACCTAGCTGTGCTTTAGGTATTCCAGTTTATATGTCTACACCAGTGGGCGACTCCATTGTAGTTGACCGGGTGTATTGTTCGTGCGTAGTTATCTTTGGGGGTCTTGAGACCCGTGTTGATCTGTTGCTTTTGGACATGGTGGATTTTTATGTCATATTGGGGATGGACTCGTTGTCCCCATACTATGCTATTCTAGATTTTCATGCCAAGACTGTGACATTGGCCTTGCCAGAATCACCCCGACTAGAGTGGAAAGGTACCTCAAGCCACTCCGTTCGCACTTTTATTTACTATGTTAAGGTTCGACACATGGTCGAGAAGGGGTGTCTAGCTTATCTGGCTTATGTTCGTGATTCCAGCGCAGAGATTCCTTCTATTGAATTAGTCCCTATTGTACGGGAGTTTCCTGAGGTTTTCCCTTCAGACCTGCCGGGCATGCCACCCGACAGGGATATTGATTTCTGTATTGATCCGGTACCGGGCACTTAGCCCATCTTTATTCCACCATATCGTATGGCCCCACCGGAGTTAAAAGAGTTAAAAGATCAATTGCAAGACCTTCTTGTGAAGAAGAAAGATGGCTCGATGCGGATGTGTATTGATTACCGACAATTGAACAAAGTAACAATAAAGACTAAGTACCCACTGTTGAGGATTGATGATTTGTTTGACTAGCTCCAGGGAGCGAGGGTGTTCTCAAAAATAAACTTGAGGTCAGGCTACCATCAGCTGAAGGTCAAGGCGGCTGACATTTCTAAGACAGCCTTTCGCACTAGATATGGGCATTATGAGTTCTTGGTCATGTCCTTCGGGTTGACCAATGCCCCAGCAGCATTCATGGAGTTGATGAATCGGGTGTTCAGGCCTTACTTAGATCTGTTCGTGATAGTCTTTATAGATGACATCCTGGTATACTCCCGCAACCAGGAAGAGCACGAGCAGCACCTCAGAGTGGTTCTTCAGACTCTGAAGGATAATCGACTATATGCCAAATTTTCGAAATGTGAGTTCTGGTTGAGTTCAGTGGCATTTCTGGGCCACATCGTATCAGTGGAAGGTATTCAGGTGGACCCAAAGAAGATTGAGGCAGTCCAGAATTGGCCTCGACCAGCTTTAGTGACCGAGATCCGGAGTTTCTTGGGATTAGCAGGTTACTACCGTCAATTTGTAGAGAGTTTTTCTTCTATTGCAGTCCCGATGACTAGGTTGACCTAGAAGGGTGCCCAGTTCCAGTGGTCATAGGAGTGTGAGGCGAGCTTTCAGAAGCTCAAGACAGCCTTGACTACAGCACCAGTGCTGATACTACCTACGGGTGCAGGGCCTTATATAGTTTACTATGACGCATCTCGTACAGGGCTTGGAGCGGTATTGATGTAGGACGGTAAGGTTATTGCTTATGCTTCGAAGCAGTTAAAAATACATGAGAAGAATTATCCAGTTCATGATCTTGAGTTAGCAGCAGTGGTTCATGCCTTAAAGATCTGGAGGCATTATCTATATGGTGTGACGTGTGACGTGTACACTAATCACAAAAGCCTTCAGTACTTGTTCAAGCAAAAGGAGTTGAATCTACGATAGCGGAGATGGTTAGAGTTGTTGAAAGACTATGATGTTACTATCCTATATCACCCAGGTAAGGCCAATGTGGTGGTCGATGCATTGAATAGAAAGTCCACCAGCATGTGTAGTCTTGCATTAATTCCGGTCAGTCAGAGACCATTTGCTCTAGATGTCCAGACCTTAGCTAACCAGTTCATGAGATTAGACATTTCTGAGCCTAGCAGGGTGTTGGCCTGCACGGTCGCTCGTTCATCTCTATTAGAGTAGATCCGTGAGAGGCAATTTGACGATCCTCATTTACGTGACTTGAGAGATACAGTACAGTGGGGAGGTGCCACGAAGGTAAATCTTGATGATAATAGGGTATTGAGATTGCAGGGTCGAGTTTGTGTGCCCAATGTTGAAGGGATTCGAGAGTTGATCTTAGCAGAGGCCCACAGTTCGCGGTATTCTATTCACCCGGTCGCCGCAAAGATGTACCGGGACTTACGGCAGCACTATTGGTGGTGCAGGATGAAGAAAGATATCGTTGCGTATGTCGCTCGGTGTCTAAATTGTCAGCAGGTGAAATATGAGCACCAGAGGCATGGTGGTGTACTCCAGAGAATCGAAATTCCCGAGTGGAAATAGGAGAGGATCACTATGGACTTCATTATTGGACTTCCTTTGACTTGGAGGAAATTTGATGCTATTTGGGTCATTGTTGATAGGCTGACCAAGTCAGCACACTTCATTCCAGTATTTTTCTCCTACTCATCGGAGAGGTTAGAAGAGATTTACATCAGAGAGATTGTTTGACTTCATGCAGTGCTGCTATCTATTATCCCTGATCGGGGTACGCAGTTTACTTCACGGTTCTAGAGAGCGGTCTAGGAGGAGTTAGGCACCCAGGTTCAGCTGAGTAGAGCTTTTCATCCTCAGATGGATGGTCAGTCCGAGAGGACTATTCAGATTCAAGAGGACATGCTTCGAGCCTGGGTCATTGATTTCGGAGGCTCGTGGGACCAGTTTCTGCCATTAGCAGAGTTCGCCTACAATAACAGCTACTAGTCCAGCATCTAGATGGCCCCGTATGAGGCATTGTATGGTAGGCGATGTCGATCTCTAGTCGGATGGTTTGAGCCGGGAAAGGCTCGGTTATTGGGAACAGACTTAGTTCAGGAGGCCTTAGATAAGGTCAAGACTATCCAGGAGAGATTGCGTCCAGCTCAGTCTAGACAGAAGACTTATGCAGATCGTAAGGTTCGAGATGTAGATTTCATGGTTGGTGAGCGAGTATTGCTCCGAGTGTCGCCTATGAAGGGCGTGATAAGGTTCGGGAAGAAGGGCAAGCTCAGCCCTAGGTATATTGGCCCATTTGAGATTCAAGACCGAGTGGGAGGGGTGGCTTACAGACTAGCTCTGCCGCCTAGTTTATCAGCCGTGCATCCAGGTTTTCATGTATCTATGCTTCGGAGATACCACGGCGATCCCACACATGTGTTAGACTTCAGTACTGTCCAATTGGACAATGATTTATCCTACGAGGAGGAGCCGGTGGCCATTCTAGACCGGCAGGTTCGACAGTTGAGGTCGAAGAGTTATCCTTCTGTGCGTGTTCAGTGGAGAGGTCAGCCTCCTGAGGCATCAACCTGGGAGTCCGAGTCTGATATGCGGAGCCGCTACCCACATTTGTTCCCCGACTCAGGTACTTCCTTCTCTTGTCCGTTCGAGGACGAACGGTTGTTTTAGAGGTGGAGGATGTGACGACCCAATGGGGTCATCACTTGTTTTCCTCGCTTGTTCCGCACTTCCGAGGCCTTGAAACCCTCATTCTATGTTACCTCGATTTATGTGCATGATCCGGGCATGTAGCCGGAAAGATTTGGTGATAGAAAATATGAATTTTACGAGAAATTTGAAGAAAAATGATATTAATATTGATATAGATGACTTCGGTCAATATTTTTGGTAAACGGACCCGTACTCGAGATCGGACGGTCCCGGAAGGTCTGCAGGAAAATATGGGACTTGGACATGCGTCCAGAATCGAATTCTGAGGCCTAGAGACCAAGTTATAAATTTTGCTGTGAAATTGTTTTGGCTGTATTTATTAAAGGAAAATGAATTAAATGACCCTGGTATCGGGCTCGTATTTTGCTTCCGATGCCTGGTACAAGTCTTAAATATTATATATGTGCTTTCTGCAAAGTTTGGTGACATTTGGATGTCGTTTGATATGTTTTGGACCTTGAGTTCCATGTTTGAAAGTTTTGAAAACCAAAAGTATGAAAATCATGAACTTGAGGCTTGATTTGATGAAAACGATGTTATATTGGCGATGTGATCGCACGAACAAGTTTGTAATATGTTTTGATGTTGTCTATATGTTTGGTTTGGATCCTGGGGGGCTCAGGTAAAGATTTGGTAGGTTGTTGGTTCAAATTCCGAATTTTTACACTGCTGGTTTTTCACCCAGCTATTGGCTTCGCGAATGCAAAGAATTTCTCGCAATTGCGAAGGTGACAGGTTAAGGCTGGGTTCGCAAATACGAACCCTTGATCGCAAATGCGAAGGGGTGTCCAGGACTGCTTGGTTCGCAATTGCGAACATAACCTCGCAATTGCGAGGCCCTCAATAAACTGCATGGCTTCGCAAATGCGAAGCTTTTGTCGCAAATGCGAAGGCCCCTTGATCCAGCCTTGTTCGCAAATGCGAACATTATGTCGCAAATGCAACCATGACAGTCCCCAACCCTGTAGTGTTCTCAATTGCGAACAAATGTTCGCAATTGCGATACCCGCAGCTGTGCAATTTTATACTTCAACGGATTTTTCAGTTCATTCTTCACTTTTTTCAAAAACCCACACACTACACACGAGTTCTCAAGGCCAAATTCGCTCCAAAGCAATTGTAAGCCACTTTTTACTTAATTCTTTCAATTCCTAACAACATTAAACATGTTTTTCAATAGAAATCAAAGGTTTTCATGGTAGAAATTCATGTTTTTGGGTAGAACCTAGGGTTTTCATGAATTGGGTAATTGGACCTCGAATTGAGGTCCGATTTTGAGACAAATCATATATTTGAACTCGTGGGGGAATGGGTAACCGGATATTGGTCCGAACCCTGAGTTTCGACCACATGGGCCAGGGGCGTTTTGGGAAATTTTGGGGTAAACTTTGAGAAAACCATTTTAAGCATTCAAACCAAGTTAATTAGTATTTATTAATGTAATGGAATCAATTGTGATTAGATTCGAGCTAGTTGAAAGCGGAAATTCGGGGAAAAAGCTATAATTGAAGAATAAGTTGGACTTCAAGGCTAGAGGTAAGTGTTTGTTCTATCCTAGCTTGAGGGAATAGGATTATGTGATATGTGCTATGTGATCGAGTGCGGTGTATGGGCTGTGGTGACGAACATCCATTAACTGCCGTCTTGCATGACCGTGAGTCATTGTTAATACTTGTTGTGAGACATATTTAAATATAAATTGTTGAACCCTTGCCGGGTTGTAGAATTGTTATAGTTCTCCCTTGACGGGACTTGTTGTGAAGTGAAATATTGATTGCCCTTGCCGGTACTTTGGTGTGATGATTATTGTGTCCCTTGTCGGGACGGTTCATGATTTATTGTTTTCATTCTCTGTCCTTAACTGTGATTATTATTTGGGTGAGGAAGAGTGATAATGCACGAAGGGTGATGCCGTACCTTATGCACGAAGGTTAATGTTGTGCCTTGTTATTGATTATGCACGAAGGTTAATGTCGTACCATGTTATTGATTATGCATGAAAGATCATGTCGTGCCTTGTTATTGAACCATGTACGAAGGATCATGCCGTACCATGGATGTGAGGATGAGAGTAAAAGCACGAAGGGTGATGCCGTGCACTTTATTTGCTTATTTGGTGAGGATGAGAGTAAAGGCACGAAGGGTGATGCCGTGCACTTTATTTGCTTATTTGGTGAGGATGAGAGTAAAAGCACGAAGGGTGATGCCGTGCAACTATTTGCTATTTCATTGACTTGATATTTCATGTTTTCTATTGTACTTTGGTTTCCTTGTTGATTTAATAACGGTTGTTAACTGTTGAGTTCCTCTGTGTTATTCCTTGTTGAGTTGTTACTTGATTATTTCTTGTTATCTTGTAGTGTACACATGTATATATATAGAACTGCACAGGTTTATGTGGGTGTCTGGTCCTAGGCTTGTCACTACTTCGCCGGGATAGGCCAGGCACTTACCAGCACATGGGGTCGGATTGTGCTGATACTGCACTTCTATGCGTTTTTGCACAGGTCCAGGTTTTGATCAGGAGCAGCAGCAGTAGATCTTTTGCGTGGGAGCTGAGCATATTGAGATCGAGGTAGCTTGCAGGCATCCGCAGGCCCGGTGTCTCTTCTTTTTACCTATGTTATTAGCTGTAGTCTCCTTGTTCCGAGACAAACAGATTATGTTATATTTCTTTTAGACCTTTATGTGTAGTATTCAGTAGTAGTTCGTGAGTTGGTGACTCCACGTCTTGGGTAGAGGATTTCAGTATTGTTTTACCTTGGAACTGCTTATCTCTATTTTGATAAAGTCTTCCGCACTTATTTAATTAAGGTTATGGTTTTGTTGATAAATTGATTATGAAATATTGCTAAAAGCAGGATAGGGTAAATATAGTGGCTTGCCTAGCTACCACGAGTAGGCGCCATCACGATCCCGATGTTGGGGGAAAATCCGGGTCGTGACAAGTAGGTATTAGAGCTCTAGGTTACATAGGTCTCACCACTCACGAACAAGCTTAGTAGAGTTTGAGAGGTAGGTACGGAGACGTCTGTACTTGTCCTCCAGAGTCTATTGAGTTAAGAAAGAGTCTCTCATTTGTTCCTTCTTGTCGTGCGATTTGTTCCTCAAATGCTGATTGAACTTCTACTCTGTCCTTTCGCAGATGGTGAGGACACGCGCTTATTCGTCCATTCACTAGCAGCTTGAGCCCCAGGCAGCTCCCGTGAGGGGCAGGGGCCGAGGCCGTATCGGAGGCTATGGTAGGGGCAGAGCTCAGCCCCCGGTAGCTATTCCAGAGGTGGAGCCTCATATTGAGACTGGCGAGGAGGTTCCAGTCCCAGCAGCTCCAGTGGGCCCAGCTCAGGTCCCAGGAGAGGCCTTATTTACCCGGATCTTCGGGAGGCTTTGGTCAGGATAACGGGTTTTATGGACAGTGTTGCCAGAGCAGGTTTATTACCAGTTGCACCAGACACTTCTCAGGCTGGAGGAGTGGCCCAGACTCTTGTTGCTCGTACTCCAGAGCTAGTAGCTCCTCAGCCTCAGGCACCGGTGGTTCAGCCAGCTGTGGCTACTCAGTCGGGTACCACAGCTCAGGCCGGAGATGGAGCGGCCATGACTTCTGATTCTCTATGGAGACTTGATCGGTTCCCCAAGCTATTTACCACTACCTTCAGCGGTGCCATATCAGAGGATCCTTAGGATTTCTTATTCAGTTTCCATGAGATTCTCAAGACTATGGGGATAGTGGAGTCCAATGGAGTTGATTTCTGTACATTCAGGCTTTCAGGATCCGCCAAGACTTGGTGGAGGGATTATTGTTTAACTCGACCAGCAGGGTCCCCGGCCTTATCATAGGATCAGTTTGTAGAGTTATTTCTGGAGAAGTTTCTACCTGTTACTTATCGGGATACACTTCGGAGGCTGTATGAGCGCCTCCAGCAGGGCACTATGACTGTCACTTAGTATGAGACGAGATTCATTGATTTGGCACGTCATGCAGTGGTGATACTTCCCACAGAGCGGGAGAGGGTCCGCAGGTTCATAGATGGGCTTAATCAGCCAATTAGACTTCAGATGGCTATGGGAGTAGGGAGTGATATATCATTTTAAGAGGAAGCTAATACAGCATGTAGAGTTGAGATGCCTCTTGCTCGGGGAGGTGGTTATTCTTCAGACAAGAGGCCTCGTCATTCAGGCAGGTTTAGTGGTTCTCCTTCTGGTGGCAGGGAATATTTTGATATGGGCCAGTCTTCCAGGCCTTTCCATTCCGCCCTTCAGGCTTCACAGGGTGGACCTGGTGATCGTGGGTTTCGTGAGCAGTATTCAGATTAGTCTCCTATTAGTGCCCAGCCTCTTCAGAGTGTTTGTGGGGGCCATTCAGGTCATCAGGGCCAGCAGCCCCATCAGCCTAAAAGTTGCTACGGTTGTGGTGAGCCAGGTCATCTTGTCAGGTTTTGCCCTCGAGCGACGGGCAACACTCAGTAGCGGGGCCCTCGTCCCGTGATTCAGGCCCCAGCTGACCCTCAGCCTGCCCAGCCAGCCAGAGGCGGGGGTAGAGATCATAGAGGTGGAGGTCAAGACCGTAGAGGTGGAGACCGTCCAGCCAGAGGTAGAGGTCAGCCTGTTGATGACCGTCTTAGGGATGTAGCTCAGAGGGGAGGTGCTGATCCCCGATTCTATGCTTTGCCAGCCAGGGCAGAGGCGGAGGCATCAGATGCCGTGATCACAGGTATCATTATTGTTTGTGGCAGAGGTGCTTCAGTATTATTTGACCCTGGGTCTACATATTCATATGTTTCTTCCTACTTTGCACCGTATTTGGCCGTACCTAGGTGTGCTCTGGATATTCCAGTTTATGTGTCTACACCAGTGGGCGACTCCATTGTAGTCAACCGGGTGCATCGTTCGTACGAAGTTATCTTTGGGGGTTTTGAGACCCGTGTTGATCTGTTGCTTTTGGACATGGTGGATTTTGATGTCATATTGGGGATGGACTGGTTGTCCCCATACCATGCTATTCTAGATTGTCATGCTAAGACTGTGACCTTAGCCTTGCCAAAATCACCCCGACTAGAGTGGAAAGGTACCTCAAGCCACTCCATTCGCACTGTTATTTCCTATGTTAAGGCTCGACGCATGGTCGAGAAGGGGTGTCTAGCTTATCTGGCCTATGTTCGTGATTCCAGTGCAGAGGTTCCTTCCATTGATTCAGTCCCTATTGCACGGGAGTTTCCTGAGGTTTTTCCTTCAGACCTGCCGGGCATGCCACCCGACAGGGATATTGATTTTTGTATTGATCTGGCACCGGGCACTCAGCCCATCTCTATTCCACCCTATCGTATGGCCCCGTCGGAGTTAAAAGAGTTAAAAGATCAGTTGCAAGACCTTCTTGAGAAGGGCTTTATCAGGCCCAGTGTTTCCCCCTAGGGAGCACCTGTGTTGTTTATGAAGAAGAAAGATGGCTCGATGCGGATGTGTATTGATTACCGGCAATTGAACAAAGTGACAATAAAGAATAAGTACCCACTGCCGAGGATTGATGATTTGTTTGACCACATCCAGGGAGCGAGGGTGTTCTCAAAAATAGACTTGAGGTCAGGCTACCACCAGCTGAAGATCAGGGCGGCTGACATTCCTAAGACAGCCTTTCACACCAGATATGGGCATGATGAGTTCATTGTCATGTCCTTCCGGTTGACCAATGCCCCAGCAGCATTCATGGAGTTGATGAATCGGGTGTTCAGGCCTTACTTAGATTTGTTCGTGGTAGTCTTTATAGATGACATCATGGTATACTCCCGCAACCAGGAAGAGCACGAGCAGCACCTCAGAGTGGTTCTTCAGACTCTGAAGGATAATCAGCTATATGCCAAATTTTCGAAATGTGAGTTCTGGTTGAGTTCGGTAGCATTTCTGGGTCACATTGTATCGGTGGAAGGTATTCAGGTGGACCCAAAGAAGATTGAGGCAGTCCAGAATTGGCCTCGACCAGCTTCAGTGACTGAGATCCAGAGTTTCTTGGGATTAGCAGGTTACTACCGTCGATTTGTAGAGGGGTTTTCTTCTATTGCAGCCCCGATGACCGGGTTGACCCAGAAGGGTGTCCAGTTCCAGTGGTCAGAGGAGTGTGAGGCGAGCTTTCAGAAGCTCAAGACAGCCTTGACCACCGCGCCAGTGTTGATACTACCTACCGGTGTAGGGCCTTATACAGTTTACTGTGATGCATCTCGTACAAGGCTTGGAGCGGTATTGATGCGGGATGGTAAGGTTATTACTTATGCTTCCAGGCAGTTAAAAATACATGAGAAGAATTATCCAGTTCATGATCTTGAGTTAGCAGCAGTGGTTCATGCCTTAAAGATCCGGAGGCATTATCTATATGGTGTGACGTGTGAGGTATACACTGATCACAAAAGTCTACAGTACTTGTTCAAGCAAAAGGAGTTGAATCTACGACAGCGGAGATGGTTAGAGTTGCTGAAAGACTATGATGTTACTATCCTATATCACCCAGGTAAGGCCAATATGGTAGCCGATGCATTGAGTAGAAAGTCCGCCAGCATGGGTAGTCTTGCATTCATTCCGGTCAGTCAGAGACCATTTTATCTAGATGTCCAGACCTTAGCCAACCAGTTCGTGAGATTAGACATTTCTGAGCCTAGCAGGGTGTTGGCCTGCATGGTCGCTCGTTCATCTCTATTAGAGCAGATCCGTGATAGGCAATTTGATGATCAATATTTTCGTGACTTAAGAGATACAGTGCAGCGGGGAGGTGCCACGAAGGTAAATCTAGATGATGATGGGGTATTGAGATTGCAGGGTCGAGTTTGTGTGCCCAATGTTGAAGGGATTCGAGAGTTGATCTTAGCGGAGGCCCACAGTTCGCGGTATTCTATTCACCCGGGCGCCGCGAAGATGTACCAGGACTTACGGCAGCACTATTGGTGGCGCATGATGAAGAAAGATATCGTTGCGTATGTCGCTCGGAGTCTAAATTGTCAGCAGGTGAAATATGAGCACCAGAGGCCTGGTGGTGTACTCCAGAGAATCGAAATTCCCGAGTGGAAATGGGAGAGGATCACTATGGATTTCATTACTGGACTTCCTTTGACTCGGAGGAAATTTGATGCTATTTGGGTCATTGTTGATAGGCTGACCAAGTCAGCACACTTCATTCCAGTATCTGTCTTCTACTCATCGGAGAGGTTAGCAGAGATTTACATCAGGGAGATTGTTCGACTTCATGGGGTGTCGGTATCTATTATCTCTGATCGGGGTACGTGGTTTACCTCGCGGTTCTGGAGAGCGGTCCAGCAGGAGTTAGGCACCCAGGTTCAGCTGAGTACAACTTTGCATCCTCAGACGGATGGTCAGTCCGAGAGGACTATTCATATTCTAGAGGACACGCTTCGAGCCTGTGTCGTTGATTTCGGAGACTCGTGGGACCAGTTTCTGCCATTAGCAGAGTTCGCCTACAATAACAGCTACCAGTTTAGCATTCGGATGGCCCCGTATGAGGCATTGTATGGTAGGCGATGTCGATCTCCAGTCGGATGGTTTGAGCCGGGAGAGGCTCGGTTGTTGGGTACAGACTTTGTTCAGGAGGCCTTGGATAAGGTCAAGATTATCCAGGAGAGATTGCGTTCAGCTTAGTCCAGACAGAAGACTTTTGCGGATCGTAAGGTTTGAGATGTAAATTTCATGGTTGGTGAGCGAGTATTGCTCCGAGTGTCGCCTATGAAGGGCGTGATAAGGTTCGGGAAGAAGGGCAAGCTCAGAAGAAGGGCAAGCTCATCCCTAGGTATATTGGTCCATTTGAGATTCTAGACCGAGTGGGAGGGGTGGCTTACAGACTAGCTCTGCCGCCTAGCTTATCAGTCGTGCATCCAGTTTTTCATGTATCTATGCTTCGGAGATATCACGGTGATCCCACACATGTGTTAGACTTCAGTACTGTCCAATTGGACAATGATCTATCTTACGAGGAGGAGCCGGTGGCCATTCTAGACCTGTAGGTTCGACAGTTGAGGTCGAAGAGTTATCCTTCTGTGCATGTTCAGTGGAGAGGTCAGCCTCCTGAGGCATCGACCTGGGAGTCCGAGTCTGATATGCGGAGCCGCTACCCACATTTGTTCCCCGACTCAGGTACTTCCTTCTCTTTTCCGTTCGAGGACGAACGACTGTTTTAGAGGTGGAGGATGTGACGACCCAATTGGGTCATCACTTATTTTCCTCACTTGTTCCGCACTTCCGAGGCCTTGAAAACCTCATTCTATATTGCATCGATTTACGTGCACGATCCGGGCATGTAGCCAGAAAGATTTGGTGATAGAAAATATGAATTCTATGAGAAATTTGAAGAAAAATGATATTAATATTGATATAGATGACTTCGGTCAGCATTTTTGGTAATCGGATCCGGACCCGAGATCGGACGATCCCAGAAGGTCCGCAGGAAAATATGGGACTTGGACATACGTCCGGAGTCGAATTCTAAGGCCTAGAGCCCAAGTTATGAATTTTTTCTGTGAAATTGTTTTTGCTGTAATTATTAAAGGAAAATGAATTAATTGACCCTGGTATCGGGTTTGTATTTTAGTTCCGATGCCCGGTACAAGTATTAAATATTATATATGTGCTTTCTACAAAGTTTGGTGACATTTGGATGTCGATTGATATGTTTTAGACCTTGAGTTCCAAGTTTGAAAGTTTTGAAAACCAAAAGTATGAAAATCATGAACTTGAGGCTTGATTTGATGAAAACGATGTTATATTGGCAATGTGATCGCACGAACAAGTTTGTAATGTGTTTTTGATGTTGTGTATATGTTTGGTTTGGAGCCCGGGGGGCTCGGGTAAAGATTTGGTAGGCCATTGGTTCAATTTCTGAATTTTTACACTGCTGGTTTTTCACCCAGCTGTTGGCTTCGCAAATGTGAAGAATTTCTCACAATTGCGAAGGTGACAGGTCAAGGCTGGGTTCGCAAATGCGAACCCTTGATCGTAAATGCGCAGGGGTGTCCAGGACTGCTTGGTTCGCAATTGCGAACATAACCTCCCAATTGCGAGGCCCTCAATAAACTGCCTGGCTTCGCAAATGCGAAGCTTTTGTCGCAAATTCGAAGACCCAGTGTGCCAGCCCAGTTCGCAAATGCGAACTCTATGTCGCAAATGCAACCACGACAGTCCCCAACCCTGTAGTGTTCTCAATTGCGAACAAATGTTCGCAATTGCGATACCCGCAGCTGTGCAATTTTATACTTAAACGAATTTTTCAGTTCATTCTTCACTTTTTTCAAAAACCCACACACTACGCACGAGCTCTCAAAGCCAAATTCGCTCCAAAGCAATTGTAAGCCACTTTTTACTTAATGTTTTCAATTCCTAACAACATTAAATATGTTTTTCAATGGAAATCAAAGGTTTTCATGGTAGAAATTCATGTTTTTGGGTAGAACCTAGGGTTTTCATGAATTGGGTAATTGGACCTTGAATTGATGTCTTATTTTGGGACAAATCATATATTTGAACTCATGGGGGAATGGGTAACCGGATTTTGGTCCGAACCCTGAGTTCTGACCACGTGGGTCAGGGGCGTTTTGGGAAATTTTGGGGTAAACTTTGAGAAAACCATTTTTAAGCATTCAAACCAAATTAATTAGTATTTATTAATGTAATTGAATCAATTGTGATTAGATTTGAGCTAGTTGAAAGCGGAAATTCGGGGAAAAAGCTATAATTGAAGAATAAGTTGGACTTCAAGGCTAGAGGTAAGTGTATGTTCTATCCTAGCTTAAGGGAATTGGATTATGTGCTATATGCTATGTGATCGAGTGCGGTGTATGGGCTGTGGTGACGAGCATCCATACACTGGCGTCTTGCATGACCGTGCGTCGTTGGTAATACTTGTTGTGAGACATATTTCAAGATAAATTATTGAACCCTTGCCGGGTTGTAGAATTGTTATAGTTCTCCCTTGCCGGGACTTTTTGTGAAGTGAGATATTGATTGCCCTTGCCGGGACTTTGGTGTGATGATTATTGTGTCCCTTGCCGGGACGGTTCATGATTTATTGTTTTCATTCTCTGTCCTTAACTGTGATTGTTATTTGGGTGAGGAAGAGTGATAATGCATGAAGGGTGATGCCGTACCTTTTTATTGATTATGCACGAAGGTTAATGTTGTGCCTTGTTATTAATTATGCACGAAGGTTAATGTCGTGCCATGTTATTGATTATGCACGAAGGATTATGTCGTGCCTTGTTATTGAACCATGTACGAAGGATCATGCCGTACCATGGATGTGAGGATGAGAGTAAAAGCACGAAGGGTGATGCGCCGTGCACTTTATTTGCTTATTTGGTGAGGATGAGAGTAAAAGCACGAAGAGTGATGCCGTGCATTTTATTTGCTTATTTGGTGAGGATGAGAGCAAAAGCACGAAGGGTGATGCCGTGCAACTATTTTCTATTTCATTGACTTGATATTTCATGTTTTCTATTGTACTTTGGTTTCCTTGTTGATTTAATAATTGTTGTTAACTGTTGAGTTCCTCTGTGTTATTCCTTGTTGAGTTGTTACTTGATTATTTCTTGTTATCTTGTAGTGTACACATGTATATATATAGAACTGCACAGGTTTATGTGGGTGTCTGGTCCTAGGCTTGTCACTAATTCGCCGGGATAGGCCAGGCACTTACCAGCACATGGGGTCGGATTGTGCTGATACTGCACTTTTGTGCATTTTTGCACATGTCCAGGTTTCGATCAGGAGCAGCATTAGTAGATCTTTTGCGTGGGAGCTGAGCATATTGAGACCGAGGTTGCTTGCAGGCGTCCGCAGGCCCGGCGTCTCTTCTTTTTACTTATGTTATTAGCTGTAGTCTTTTTGTTCCGAGACAAACAGATTATATTATTTTCTTTCAGACCTTTATGTGTAGTATTCGGTAGTAGTTCGTGAGTTGGTGACTCCACGTCTTGGGTAGAGGATTTCAGTATTGTTTTACCTTGAAACTGCTTATCTCTATTTTGATAAAGTCTTCCGTACTTATTTAATTAAGGTTATAATTTTGCTGATAAATTGAGTATGAAATATTGCTAAAAGGAGGATAGGGTAAATATAGTGGCTTGCCTAGCTACCACGAGTAGACGCCATGACGATCCCGATGTTGTGGGAAAATCTGGGTCGTGACTGCATCTAATAAAGTTTACTTACGTAATAAACAAGAGATTGCTTACCATGGTCTTCACAAACTAGAACAGCACTTACCGCTACTTCTGAGACTGCCAGATAGATAAGCAACTTCTCACCTTCTCTTAGTTTTGCCAATAGGGGTGGATTTGACAGGTCGGTTTTCAAATCTTTAAGAGCTTGTTGACAATATTGGTTCCACTCGAAATGATCTTGTTTCTTTAGTGCCGAGAAGAATTTAAAGCATTTTTCAGAGGATTTAGAAATAAATCTCCCTAGAGTTGCGATTCTTCCAGTCAACCTTTGAACCTCATTTTTATTTGTAAGGATATCGGGTATTTCTTTGATTGCTTTAATCTGTGAAGGGTTCACCTCAATGCCACGGCTAGAAGCAAGAAAACCCAAAAATTTACCTGAGGCTGCTCCAAATGCACATTTCTCTGGGTTAAGTTTCATATTGTACTTACGGAAAATTTTAAACGTGACAGATAAATGAGAGATTTGATCATCAGAGTGTTGAGTTTTAACAAGCATATCGTCTATATATACTTCCATTATTTTCCCTAAATGTTCTTGAAACATTTTGGTGACTAACCTTTGATAGGTTGCACCGGCATTTTTAAGACCAAAGGGCATTACTTCATAGCAGTAAGTCCCCCGGTCAATGATGAAGGAAGTCTTTTCCTCATCGTCGGGGTGCATTTTAATTTGATTGTACCCCGAATATGCATCTAAAAAACTTAGAAGTTCGTGACCTGCCTTGGCGTCTATCATTTGATCTATATGAGGTAAGGGAAAAGAATCTTTTCGACAAGCCTTATTGAGATCAGTATAATCTACACAAACTCGCCACTTACCATTTTTCTTAGGTACGACCACCGTATTGGCTAACCAATCAGGATACTTTACCTCGCGAATTGACCCAATTTAAAATAATTTTTGGACTTCATCTTGAATTACTCGATTATTGAATACTCCTTGCTTTCTTTTCTTCTGTTTGATTGGAATGTAGGTTGGATCCACGTTGAGTTTATGAGTCATTACTTCCGGTGGTATACCTGTCATATCAACATGGGACCAAGCAAAACAGTCCCCGTTAGTTTTCAAAAATTCAATTAACGTACCTCGCATATCAGACCTTAGGTTGACCCCTACATAAACGTTTCTCTCGGGCCATTGTTCATATAAAACCACTGCTTCGAGCTCTTCAATTGTTGTTTTGATATTTTTATTTTCCTCGGGTTCCTGAATAACATCGGGCCTCGAGTCTAAATCTATTTTTTAAGTGAATTTTCACTTTTATCGCCTTCAACTGCCTCGTCGGAGTTCGTATCTACTACGACGTTGATACTCCTGGCTATTCGTTGATTCCCTCGGATTTGTCGTACTCCCCAAGGCGATGGAAATTTGATGACTTGATGTAGAGCTGAAGGAACAACATCCATATCATGAATCCATGGCCTCCCCAAGATTAGGTTATAAGCCATTTCTATACCTACTACCTGAAATTTGGTTTCTTTAACAACTCCCGAAGCGTAAGTTGTTAAGACTACTTCTCCCATCGTTATCACATTCGTATTATCAAAGCCTGATAATATATGCGCCTTAGGTATCATCATGTTTTTAGCTTGTATTTCTTGTAGTACTTTTAGTAAGATGATGTTGACAGAGCTTCCCGGATCGATTAAGACTCGCCTCATATCAGTATCGTGCACGAGTAAAGAAATAACCAGTGCGTCGTTGTGAGGGGTGATCATTCCTTCGGTATCTGCATCATCAAAAAATCATGCTTTCATCCTCCAAGGTTTGGCGTACTCGCTTTCTATGCGTAATAACAGCCTTAGAAATTTTCTGTGAAGCTGTATACGTTATTCCATAGATATCTTCTCCGCCGCTGATAACGTTCAATGTATCGTGTGACATGATGTTCACAACAAATAAACGTATAAGTTCTAAAAAGAATCGATTATCAGATTCCCGGTAACGGAACCAATTTGTTTAACCAAAATATTGAACTTCGATTAAAGCTAGAAAATAATAGAGAAATCGGGTTACTGATAATCAAGAGACCGAAAAAATGTAGTAGGCTCAGAATAGACAGTAAAAAAGGTTGTATTCCAGTGACTGTTGTCCATTAGAATGGATATAACTTCCTCCTTTTATAGCCTACTCTAGATGGAAGGATAAAACGTAAGTTTTAATGGGCAATAAATAGCATTAAGTAAGTCGTTACACAATCATTTTTATTAAATGTCAATTCTTCAACTTATAGGCGTTTAATGACTGAATATGGATTTCGTTCTGCCTTCAGATCCATGCTTTAAATGCTTTTTTGGCTCGTTACCGTTGGATGTCTTGAACAGATACGAAGCTCGTGTCTATTTGCTATTGATGTCCTTCATCTCCGTAATTACGTTCTCACCTGTTCTAAATAGGTACGGGACTTCTTAACCGAATTTCACCCCGTGCCTAATTTACTTCTTCGTATCTCCTCCTCAAAATAATAATTTTTTTATTTGATATTCCATGTGTCTTGCCACGTCATAAAAAAGTTTTTTCCCAATATATGGAGTATTTTGTGGTGGAACTGGTGTGGTGAGGAAAATAGAGGGGTGGTGGTGTTACGGCTGAAGACACAGTGGAGATAGAAAGAGGAACTAGGGTGATTTGCGGTGGTCGGAGGATCTAGAGGTTGCTGTTGTCAAAATTTGTAGCTGATTCTGAATATCGTATCAAAGTTATGCGAATGCAAAATGAGTTGATCCTTAATCTGAGCAACGATTTTAAGTTGGTCGTCACCCATTTGGAGAGCACCAAATGGTATGAACTAATATTACTCTAAACAAAAGGATTACAGATTCAATGGATCCTCTACTGATTTGAGTATCAGCAGGAACAATGAAGAAGAAATAAAAAATAAAAAAAACCTATCAGAAGGAGGGAGGTTAAATATAATAAAGATAAAAGACAAGACTCATATTGGCATAATCCTGCGTACTAGTTTCCTACCCATTTATATAGTAGACGCCTCCTTATCTGTTGTTGCCTTATCTCTAACGGACCTTGGGACCACAAAGTTGTCCCGGTATTTTGGTGGACGCACTACCCTGTTGCTATGGCTCTGCCTAGTCTGTCCTTTACTGTGATTCATTGCAATATATGTATATATTTATCGAAGGGAAAAGGGCCAAAATTATACCCCTATTACCGAAAATTAGTTACGTTAGTATCTCGTTCTACTTTATAGTTAAAATTATTTCTACCGTTAATAAATTATGCAAAATTGTCCCTACCGTTATTAAAGTAGATAAATTTGTACCTAAATCTAACAGATTTGGGAAAAATGCCAAAACAGTACCCCTACTATTGAAATTTATCCATGTTAATACCTCGTTTTACTTTTGGGCTAAAATAATACATGTCATTACTAAACTAAGAGAAATAGTACCCAAATCTAACGGAGCTCCTATGTGGCAACCAAGTCCCTCTTAATAATGTGCCAACTAACTAATTAATTGCCAACTAGACTATTACAACCTGCCCCACATAATAACTCCCCCCATTTGATAACCCCTCCACCTAAAAATAATCTCAGTCGAATAAACCTAGGGTTCAAGCTCAAATTCCTCATCTTTGCCTCTTTCTTTCTCATTTGCTCGACTCTATTTCTCTCATCTTCATCAATGTCGCAGAGCAGTACTTCTTCTCAAAGAAGAACCAAGTGGACTGATATTCCCCGTTGGTCTTTAAAATCTTCCTCATATGTGCTCCATGCAGTACATCATAAGTACTTCTTATATTTTCCGTGTCCCCATTTTTTGCATCATTTGCCTCTATGTTCCTTACACAATATCTATGGTGTGTCTCACGAAGAACCAAGTGGATTGAATCAATCAAACCCTTAAAATGGAAAAATAGTAAAGAAATGCATCAAAAACTGAACATCTCCAGTAATGCAACAGTGGGACAAACCAATTAAATGCAGTGATGAAACTGTAATTAAATGCAACAGTAATGAAACTAATGAGATTCTACAGAACAGTAATGAAATGCAACAGTTATGAACTAATGAGTATGAGCACGTGATTTTTGCCCTATATGAGAATTACTCCCAAAAATTCAAAATAAAATAATCTTTTCGTTGTGTGCTATTTTTAGATTTTTTCATGGCATTTTTGGATAATTGTTTGTATTTGTCTAAGCGTGTTTTGTTTGTTTAAATTAAGAAAAATACAAAATTATATTGTGTTTGCATTCTTAGGATTTAATTCACAATTAAAAGTAATCAAGTTTCTTTGACAAAAATGGAAAATCACAAAAAAATATGTATTTTTTGCATTTTCTAAGCATTTAATGTCCAAATCGTGCAATTTTATTTTTATTAATGTTTAATTTTGTGTGATAATTATTATTATGAGTTAATTAGTATTTCAAGATAATGTTTAATTTTTTATAAATTAATCTTAGTATTTTGGGCTTTATTAATTAGTAAGTTGAATAATGGAGAAGAACAAAATAGAAAAAATTGGATTGAGCCATCTTGCAAATTAAGTTACAAGCCCAATCCTAAGCACCCTTACCCAACCCAAAACCCCTTGGCCCAAGAAGAAAATTTCAGATTTTTTTTTAGCCAAAAATAATCATAATCACATGACATAAAGTAGTGGGGGCAAGGAAATCAAGGAAGAAAACAAGGAGAGGAAAACATGAATTAGTGGGTTTTCTTTAAATTAAAAAAATATTTTCTTTTTAATAAAAAATCTGAAAATTTTCGAAATTCTTGCCTATAAATAGAAGAGAGGATTTATGAAAAAAAGGGTAGAAAAAAGAGAGGAAAAATAGGAACAGAAGAAAAAATAAAAAAAATTCTCTGCTGTAGTATACACTCGATATACATTCTGGACACAGAAGTATACACGGCAAAACAAAAATTCAATTTTTGAGAGTTTCTTTTGAGAATTGAAAAGAGTTCAAAGCTAGAAAGACAAAACAAAGAGAAAATCTGGAATATATTTTTCTTTTCTATTTTTTACTGGTTTTTGTTTTTCTTCGTATTGCTAGGATTTTCGGGATTGAGGTATTGAAGCTACTGCTGGTTGTTACTATTGTTGTTGCTGTATTTTCACCGCCCTGTTGATTTTCCATCTTCAATTCCTTTCAAAACCAGGTACACATTCTAAAAACCATGTGTTGATGTAAGCTCGAATTGGAAGTTGAAGTTTTGAAATGAAATAGAAAAGCAAGTTGTTGATTAATATTTGTTGTTATTTTCTATTTTATTAGTTTTTGTCAAATTGTAGTTAGCTTTATAATTTGAAGAATAAATTTGTCATTCAAGGGAACACCTTTTGTACTAATATAGAGTAGCCTTTTAAGCATGTAATTGTTTAGCACTTTTCTTTTCTTTTAGAGACAAACTAAATAGAAAAATTGTAGTCACTTTAGGATTATCCTTTTTTTTAAATAAAAAATGTTACTGTCACGACCCTAGTTAACCAATCGTGAACATGTCGTGATGGCACCCAATCCCCACGACTAGGTAAGCCTAACACGTTGCGGAATACACAAGCTATGAACACTTAAATAATAAACAGCGGAAAAATAGCATAAAAAGATATGTAATCCGTGCCGCTTGGCACATACATTCGTCAACACACTGAATAAAACGTTACCAAGATCCGGAATCCCACGACAACACAGACTAAAAGAGAATATACAACTGTGGCTCTATGTGTAAAGAGTATCTAACAACGAAATGAAAAAAAATGTCAACTAGTACTATTAGAATAAAAGGAAAGCCTCCGGATCTGCGGACGTAGCAGATCATACCTCGAGGTCTCCAGAAAGCTGCGGAAATCACCTAGCACGAGCCTGCCTCTGATGTACCTGGATCTGCACAACAAAAGTGTGCAGAAGAGTAGCATGAGTACACCACGGCGGTACTCGGTAAGTGCCAAGCCTAACCTCGATGGAGTAGTGACGAGGAAGGTCAGGGCCCTACTGAGAAGCAATAATATAGTGATAATAACAATAATAAACAGTTTAAATGACAATAATTTCCGCAATAACAACAATAAAATGATTACTGCAACCATCTACAATTTAGCTAACAACAAATAACCAACTCAATAAAACAAGTCCAGGACCTGTAGGAATTGAACCCACAGTCCCATTTTCAGTACCCCTGGGTCTCCGGGAATCGAACCCGCAGCCCATGTCTCAATAGATCTCAGGATCTCCGGGAATCGAACCCGCAGTCCACATTTCAATAAATCTCAGGATCTCCGGGAATCGAACCCGCAGTCCACATTTCAATAAATCTCAGGATCTTCGGGAATCGAACCCGCAGTCCACATTTCAATAAATCTTAGGATCTCCGGGAATCGAACCCGCAGTCCACAAACACAGCAAGTAAAGGAATACACAGAGAGAAGTATAATATGCTTAACTATAACTTCGCCGATAAACAGCGCCATCGATTACCAAGAAAACTCAAGTAAGACAATTAGGCAACTAGACAGTTAAATACTACCTAATCATGCTTTTCTAACTGCTACCGGGTAGAAATATCGAATTTAACAGCTAACAACAAGAATATCACTCATTGAACATTTTAAGTAAAGTACGTGTTCAACAACCAGCGCATGTACACGCCCGTCACCTCGCGTACAAGGCATTTAAAGTATCACATAATATCCTAGGGGTGAAAGTCCCCCACACGAGATTAGACAAGCCACTTACCTCAATGTTTACGAACAATTCAATCCGTGGCAATGTCTTTTCCTTTCAAATTTGGCTCCAATACAATCGTATCTATACACAAATGAATTAATATCATCAATACTACTCAACAAACTAATTCCTAAGGCCAATTACAACTTTTACAACATTCTGCCTGGAATAGTGAATTTCGACCCCGGGTCCACATGGTCGGAACTCGGGGTTCGGACCAAAATTCGGTTACCCATCCCGCCACGAGTTCAAGTATATGATTTGTTTCAAAATCGGACCTCAATTCGAGGTCCAATCTCCCAATTTATGAAAAACCCTATATTCTACCAAAAACAAGAAATTCTACCATGAAAACCTTTGATTTCTATTAAAAACATGTATAATGATGTTAAGAATTGAAAGAATTAAGTAAAAAGTGACTTACAGTTGTTTTGAAGTAGAAGGAATCCGTGAAGAATCGCAAATGGGTGTTTTTGGGTTGTGAAATGTGAAGAATGAAGCTAGAAATCGTGATTTACAGGTCTCTGTGTTCGCATTTGCGAACATAGGTTCGCAATTGCGAACCCCGGCCAATTTCTAGAGTTTGAAAAATAAGCTAAGGCTGGGAAGTTCGCATTTGCGAACTTTTGTTCGCATTTGCGAAGCCAAGGCAAAACTGGGAAGTTCGCATTTGCGAACTATTGTACGCAATTGCGAACAGAGGCTAAATATTGGGAAGTTCGCATTTGCGAACACAGGCAGAATAGTGTCGAGTTCGCATTTGCGAACTATTGTTCGCATTTGCAAACTCTGCAGAATAGTGGGGAGTTCGCATTTGCGAACTAGTTCGCATTTGCGAACTCTGCAGACCAGTTGCTGAGAGCAACTTCTAACATGAAAAATTGATCTCGTGGCCTATCCAAAGTTCACCCGAGCCCTCGGGGCTCCAAACCAAATATGCACACTGACTTAAAAACATCATACGAACTTGCTCGCGCGATCAAATCGCCAAAATAACATCAAAAATTAATAATTCACATCGAATTCAAGCCTAAATTTCTTAAAACTTTTCGAATTACACATTCGATCTAAAGCCCGACCAAACGACGTCCGAATGACCTAAAACTTTGCGGACATATCCAAAATCACATAATGAAGCTACAGAAATTGTCGGAATTCCATTCCGACCCCCGGATCAAAATCTCACCTATCGTTCGGATTCGCCAAAATTTCAACCTTCGGCATTTCAAGCCTAATTGAGCTAAGGACCTCCAAAATACATTCCGAACGCGCTCCCAACCCCGAAATCACCCAACGGAGCTAATTGAACCATCGGATTTCCGTTCCGAGATCGTCTTAACACTTTTCCGGTTACGAACCATTTTCTATCTTTAAAACTCTCATTTAGGGACTAAGTGTCCCAAAAACACTTCAAATTTCAGGGCCGACTCTCCCGACAAACCACAATAGCCGAAATGTACTTAGGGAAACAGTTAAATTAGGGATTGGGGTGTAATTTTCTAAAACGACCGGCCGGGTCGTTACATCTTCCCACCCTTAAAAGATTCGTTCGTCCTCGAACGAGCATAGAAAACATACCTGGACTAGTGAAAAGATGAGGGTACTGGTTGCGCATATCCTGCTTGGTCTCCCAAGTCGCCTCCTCGACCGGCTGACCCCGCCACTGAACCTTTACCGAAGCGATGTTCTTTGACCTTAGCTTTCTAACCTGCCTGTCTAGAATGGCTACTGGCTCCTCAACATAAGACAGATCTTTGTCTAGCTGAACAGAAGTGAAATCCAACACATGCGACGGGTCACCATGGTACCTCCGGAGCATGGAGACATGAAATACGAGGTGAAATCCAGCTAGACTAGGAGGTAAGGCTAACTCATAGGCAACCTCCCTAATACGCCTCAAAATCTCAAAAGGGCCAATAAATCTGGGACTCAGCTTCCCTTCCTTCCCAAACCTCATAACGCCCTTCATGGGCGAGACTCGAAGTAGAACCCGCTCGCCAACCATAAAAGACACATCGCGAACCTTCTTGTCCGCATAACTCTTCTGTCTAGACTGGGCTGCACGAAGTCTGTCCTGAATCACCTTGACCTTGTCCATAGCATCCTGAACCATATCAGTACCTAGCAACCTGGCCTCGCCCAGCTCAAACCAACCCACGGGAGACCTGCACCTCCTACCATATAGGGCCTCATACGGTGCCATCCGAATACTAGACTGGTAGCTGTTGTTATAAGCAAACTCCGCCAGTGGCAAGAAGTGATCCCATGAACCTCCAAACTCAATCACGCACGCACGGAGCATATCCTCCAAAATCTGAATAGTGCGCTCGGACTGCCCATCAGTCTGGGGGTGAAATGCTGTGCTCAACTCCACCCGAGTACCTAACTCTCGCTGTACAGCTCTCCAGAACCGTGAAGTGAACTGAGTGCCTCTATCTGAAATGATGGAAACTGGAATACCATGCAGCCGAACTACCTCCCTGATATAGATCTCCGCCGGTCGCTCCGATGAATATGTAGTGCTCACCGGTATAAAATGAGCGGACTTAGTCAGCCGATCCACAATGACCCAAATGGAATCAAACTTCCTAACCGTCCGTGGAAGTCCGGATACAAAGTCCATGGTAATGCGCTCCCATTTCCACTCGGGAATCTCAATCTGCTGCATCAATCCACCCGGACGCTGATGCTCATACTTCACCTGCTGGCGGTTGAGGCATCTAGAAACATAATCAACTATATCCCTCTTCATCCGCCTCCACCAGTAATGCTGTTTCAAGTCCTGATACATCTTCGCGGCTCTCGGATGGATGGAATACCGCGAGCTATAGGCCTCTGCTAGAATCAGCTCTCGAAGATCATCCAAATTAGGCACACAGATACGCCCCTGCATCCTCATAACTCCATCATCCCCGATGGTAACATCTCGAGCATCACCACGCCGAACTCTATCCCGAAGGACAAGCAAATGAGGGTCGTCGAACTGACGCTCCCTGATGCGGTCAAATAGAGAAGACCGAGAAACCACACATGCCAGAATCCGGCTGGGCTCCGAAAGATCCAATCTAACAAACTGCCTGGCTAGAGCCTGAACATCCATCGCCATAGGCCTCTCTGAAACTGGTAGATACGCTAAACTCCCCAAACTCTTTGCTCGACGACTCAAGGCATCGGCAACCATATTAGCCTTGCCCGGATGATAGAGAATAGTAATATCATAGTCCTTTAGTAGCTCCAACCATCTCCTCCGACGCATATTCAGGTCCTTCTGCTTAAGCAAGTGCTGCAAGCTCCGATGATCAGTGTAGATCTCACAAGGAACCCCATATAAGTAATGACGCCAAATCTTCAAGGCGTGAACAATGGCGGCTAGCTCCAAATCATGAACAGGGTAATTCTTCTCATGCACCTTCAGCTGTCTCGACGCGTAGGCAATCACCCTACCGTCCTGCATCAATACCGCGCCGAGTCCAACTCGTGAGGCATCACAATATACGGTATAGGACCCCGTACCCGTAGGCAACATCAATATAGGGGCCGAAGTCAAAGCTGTCTTGAGCTTCTGAAAGCTCGCCTCACACTCGTCTGTCCACTGAAAAGGGGCACCCTTTTGGGTCAATCTGGTCATAGGTGCTGCAATCGAAGAGAACCCCTCTACGAAACGACGGTAATAGCCCGCCAAACCAAGGAAACTGCGAATCTCAGTAGCGGAGGAGGGTCTGGGCCAACTCTGCACGGCCTCCACCTTCCTCGGATCTACTCGAATACCATCACTCGACACCACGTGGCCCAAAAATGCCACTAAACTCAACCAGAATTCACATTTAGAGAACTTGGCATAAAGCTGCTTCTCCCTCAGAATCTGAAGCACTATCCTCAAATGCTGCTCGTGCTCTTCCCGGCTCCGGGAATATACTAGAATATCATCAATGAAAACAATCACGAACGAGTCCAGATAAGGCCTGAACACACTGTGCATCAAATGCATAAAGGCAGCTGGGGCATTTGTCAGCCCAAAAGACATCACGAGGAACTCATAGTGACCATACCGGGTCCTGAAGGCGTTCTTCGGGATATCTGGCTCCCGAATCTTCAGCTGGTGATACCCAGAGCGCAAATCAATCTTAGAAAACACCTGTGCACCCTGTAGCTGGTCAAATAAATCATCAATACGGGGCAAAGGATACCGGTTCTTCACTGTAACCTTGTTCAGCTGACGATAGTCAATACACATACGCATAGAACCGTCCTTTTTCTTCAAAAAACAATACAGGAGCACCCCAAGGCGAAACACTGGGCCGAATAAAATCCTTGCCCAATAACTCCTATAACTGATCCTTCAACTCCTTCAGCTCAGGAGGATCCATACGGTACGGTGGAATAGAAATGGGCTGAGTTCCCGGCAACAAGTCAATAGCAAAGTCAATATCTTTGTCGGGCGGCATGCCCGGGAGATCAGCTGGAAATACATCAGCAAAGTCACGTACCACATGAACAGAATCAATAGAGGGAGTGTCAATACTGACGTCCCGCACATAGGCTAGATAAGCAGTACACCTCTTCTCAACCATACGCTGAGCTCTGAGAAAAGAAATAACACGGCTAGGGGTGTGATCTAGAGTACCACTCCACTCGATACGTGGAATGCCTGGAATAGCCAGCGTCATGGTCTTGGCGTGACAATCAAGAATAGAATGATGGGGCGACAACCATTCCATGCCCAGAATAATATCAAAATCGACCATCCCGAGCAGCAATAGATCCGCTCTGGTCTCAAAATCACAAATGGTAACCAAACACGACCGATATACACGGTCCACAACCAAAGAATCACCCACCGGAGTGGAAACATAAATGGGGGCACTCAAAGAATCCCGAGGCACACCCAGATGAGAAGCAAAGTAAGAGGACACATATGAAAAAGTGGAACCAGGGTCGAATAGAACCGATGCCTCCCTGTGACTAACTAGAATAATACCTATGATAACAGAATCAGATGCAACAGCCACAGCGCGATCAGGAATAGCATAGAATCTGGCTTGTCCCCCCTCTCGAGGGCGGCCTCTGGAACTCTAACCCCCGCCCCTGGCTGGCTGGGCAGGTGGAGTGGCAGCTGGGGCCGGAATGATAGCCTGTTGGCCCTGAGAACCACGCGGATGCTGTGATGACTGATGAGGGGCTCCTCTCCTACGCCTGGGGCACTCCCTAACCAGGTGGCGAGTATCCCCGCACTTAAAACAAACTCTGGGAGGATGCGGTGGCTGTGACTGACCGGCCTCACCCCCACTAGTCCGACCCTTGGAAGGACCCCGCGCAGAAGGTGAACTGGAAACTGGGGGAGCATAATAACGCTCCTGAGGTGCTGGAAGAGCTGGAGTGCTACCGGCTGCTGGTAAAGCTGAGTGAACTGGTCGACCGGAATAACTCCTGCCAAAACGACCGGCTGCTGAAGTGCGGGCACCAGAGAAATGGCCCGACTCACGAGACCTCTTGGCCTCTCTCTCTCCCGGGTTGCCCCAGTCAAGCGGACCTGGGTGCCTTTCATTCCCACGCGTTAACCCTGTGTTGATTGTTTCTCATTAACCAAATATTTTACCAATAATGACCGATTTCATAATGCATAAACATAACCATGTGATTGATTCACTAACAAGTTCATAATTTATATTTACAACGCCCCATACATATACATAGGCCACAATCCCACGGTTTACATGTCTACGGAGCCTCTAGGATACAAAAAGGGAAATACAATACTTGCCGGTAACAAGGCTCCGGCTATACCTTACAAAAATCCAAAAGAAAGTCTGAAATAAAAGTGGCATGAACCACACAAGGCCCCGAGGAAGAAAGGGGCTCACCAAAACGGGCAGTGGAAGGAGAAGGATACTACTGCCGATGAGTTGAAGTGCCTGCTACCGATCCACCTACAATCATGACACGAATGTAGCGCCCCCGGCAAAAGGGACGTCAGTACACTTGAATTGTACTGGTATGTATGGACAAACTTTGTCCCAAGTAAACTCAAGCCATTAAACAAGAATCACCGTGTTAAGACGGCCAATAGATTACATCAAGAAGTCAATTTAAGCTAACTAACCATGTTTCCAACCTTTTACTCATTTCAGATAAGCCTCAACACAAGCACGTTTAAAGTCCACAAATAGAACAACAACCAATCAACCACATAAATTGCAAGTAGTCAAACATAGGGGCAATCAGTGCCCCCCAGGTTGCAAACTCTCCTGTTGTCTCCTTTCACAATTTCACATTATTGATTTTGTATCAATTTTCAATAGCGATTTCGATCGCTTTCCATCCTTATTGCCCCCGACCACCCTTATTACCTCGGCCACCCTTATCACCCCAACCCACACCTTATTTCACCACGTTGCGGCGCGCAACACGACCCCGCCTTACAGTTGAAAACACAACAATTTCAAACAGCAGATAAGGTACTACACACAATTTCAACAAGTTCAAATAAGCAACTTACACATTGTTTCATGTTCTCAATTACTTCTCAAGCCAATATCACAACCAAGTTACAATGTTTCCACATTCAAGAATATTCACACATGTATATTCAACAATTTTCCATAATTCAAGTGTTTCATCTCTTTCCACAATAAACCAATTCTCAAGTGTTTCGTTTTATTTTCCACAAGGTGCCATATAGGCCATCATAATCATTATTCACAAATTCTTTACCCAATTCAACTCTCATTTACCTTTCGGTTCATATTTCATACCACAACACTCATAGTTCAACAACAACTTTGAATATCCAACAACAACATCAATTAATCACATACAATTTCTCAAATCAACACATGCCAAACAATTTTACACATAAGGGCGATTTCACAAGAATCAAAATTAGCCATACATACCTGGTGATGAGTTTTCTTCCGTTAACTTTCTACTTTACGCTTACCCAAGATGTCCTATTCTTGCCAACCTTGTTCTTGAAGACTCTTACTTCTACTTACTTCTTTTGTTTTACTAAAAATCAAGATCAATAATCATGCATGAGTATAAAATTCCATTTTCCAAAAACTATTATATGAAAACCTTCCTTTACCCATCTTAAAACTTAAAATTAAAGAAAATAGCTAGGGTTTTTACCTTGAAAATATTGGGGAAGTTGAATCTTTGCCCTAGAATCCTTTGGAATTAAGTGGTTGGAACAATCTTTGAAGATGAAGAACTTCTCTCTCTAAAAACCCTCTCTTCTCTCTCTAATTTTGGTAAAATGATTTGAGAAAATGAGGGTGAAAGGCGTTATATTAAAGAAGAGATCGGGTCAAAATGTTACAAAATCTGGGCCGGGGTCAATTATACGGTGCACTATGCGACCGCAGAATCAACATGCGGTCCGCATAGTGACCGCAGAATGGCCTCAAAATTACACAGGTTCTGTTAAGGAATGCGGTCACTATGCGGACCGCATGTTGATTCTACGGTCGCAAAGTGCACCGCAGATTTGACATGCGATCGCATATCGACCGCACTTTTGACACAATTTTGGGCAACTCACTGGAACGTTTTGCGGCAAGAATGCGGTCCGCATGTCAGGTTTGCGGTCGCATTCTTGACCGCATATTTGACACTTTTTTTTTTCGGAAAAAATTATTTCTCTACATTTTTGAAACTTAAATCACTACCAAGGGTCCGAACTGCGGCTCGCAAGCTCGCCGCGAAGAATTCTACGCATTCCTAACACATTATTCGGACCATGACACCACATCTACTAGGTTTTATGCACAAAAATTTTACGGGGCCTTACATCCTCCCCCCCTTAAGATCATTCGTCCTCGAATGAGGATTTTGAAATAAATGAGTTTTGAAAGACATGATATGCAAGCTATCAAAATTTTGACTAACTCTTATATTTTAGAAAAATTTCGCCGGAGTTTCCTTTGTATTATGGACATATCCACCTGTCAGAGGGCCCCCGAAACACATTACCAAACAACAATACACAAATACAACACTTTTCACAACTTGTATATACTTTCTTGCCTCAACAAATGCACACATTTTATCACATTGTTACTATTGCACATAAACTAGTCACTTCAATGAGTCCTTTCCTTATTCAACCATTTTAACACAACATGTACACACAAACAAACCACTACCAATCTACACTTACTATTAGTCGCTTACTTAACACATAACTCTTTACAAAATGGAGGAGGCTTTTACTAACACTAAGAGGAAAACAACTTGGACAAGATGACAATTACTAGAAGTAGAAGGATCGCCTAATTTCTTCTAAGCTTGATCAAACAAATGGGGGTACTTTTCCTTCATCTCTTTCTCTGCTTCCCATGTGGCCTCCTCAACTTGTTGACTTCGCCAGAATACTTTAACAGAGGCAACTTCCTTATTTCTTAACTTACGGACTTGCCTATCAAGAATGGCAACTGGAACTTCTTCATATGACAAATCTTCATTAACCTCAATAGCCTCGACTGACATGATTGCGGATGGATTTCCAATCACTTTCTTCAACATGGACACATGGAATACCGAGTGCACTGATGACATCTCAAGACGCAATTCTAGCCTATAAGCAACTTGACCAATCCTTTGAACGATCCGATATGGACCAACATACCTAGGACTCAATTTCCCTTTCTTTCCGAATCGCATGACTCCCTCATAGGAGATACCCTCAAGAACACCCAATCATCGACTTGAAACTCCAAATCCCTTCGACGAACGTCCGCATAGGACTTTTGACGACTCTGTGCTGTTTTCATTCTCTCCTGAATAACCTTGACCTTTTCCATAGCTTCGTACACCATATCTGGCCCTAGCAATTCCGCTTCACCTGCCTCAAACCACCCAATTGGCGATCTACATCTTCTCCCGTACAATGCCTCAAATGGGGCCATCTGAATGCTAGTATGATAGCTATTATTGTAAGAAAATTCTATCAGTGGCAAGTGTTCATCTCAATTACCTTTAAAATCTAAGACATAAGCCCGCAACATGTCTTCTAGCGTCTGAATGGTCCGCTCGGCCTGACCGTCGGTCTGTGGATGGAAAGCTGTGCTGAGATTCACCTAGATTCCCAAACCTTACTGATACTTCTTCCAAAAGTTAGCTGTGAACTGAGCCCCACGATCCGAGATAATAGAAAGTGGAGTGCCATGAAGTTTTACTATCTCCTTGATGTACAATCTTGCATATTGCTCTGCGGTGTCAGTGGACTTGACAGGCAGGAAGTGAGCTGATTTGGTGAGTCGATCCACTATCACCTATATTGAGTCGAACTTTCGCTGAGTGCGAGGTAACCCTACCACGAAATCCATATTGATCATCTCCTATTTCCACCTTGGTATTTCTATAATCTGAGTTAATCCACCGGGCCGTTGATGCTCGGCCTTCACTTGTTGACAGTTCGGACATTTAGCTACAAAGCTTTCTATATCCATTTTCATACCGTTCCACCAATAAATCTCCTTAAGGTCATGATACATTTTCGTGGAACCTAATTGTACAAAATATCTGGAAATATGTGCCTCTGCCATTACCCTTTCCCGAAGTTCGTTCACGTCCGGAACACATAGTCTGCCTTGACACCGCATTACACCATCTTCACTGCTGAGTACAAATGCTGAGGTCTTGTCATTCATAACTACTCCCTTTACCCGAACTAATGATGGATCCATGGACTGTTTTTCCTTGATTTCCGCGACCAATGATGATTCTGCTCCATTATGCACAAAAATATCCCCCTCGTCTGACGCTGAGATACTAACCCCCAAACTGACTAATTGGTAAACCTCTCGAGCCAGGGGTCTCTGATCCACACCCAAATGAGCCAACTACCCATGGATTTTCGACTAAGAGCGTCGGCTACCACATTTGCCTTCCCTGGATGGTACAATATGTTCATATCATAGTCCTTGAGCAATTCTAACCACCGCCGCTATCTTAGATTCAGCTCCTTCCATTTGAACAAATACTGGAGGCTCTTGTGGTCTGAAAACACATCTACACGAACCCTATAAAGAAAATACCGCCATATTTCAAAGCAAACACAACTGCCGCGAGCTCCAAATCATGTGTCGGATAATTCTTCTCGTGATTGTTTTTTGAGTTATCTCAAAGCATACTCTATAACCTTTCCGTGTTGCATCAACACACACCCTAACCAACCTTGGAGGCATAACTTTCACCTTAACACTTTACATCGATAGCGGAACATCCTTACTATATTCCTCATACATAAGACCTTCCACGAATTGAGTTCCACTATAATTTCCTTGATGTGGTTACGACCCCATGTGAACAATTGCTACTAACTCTTCATAATTCTTAACCCAAGGCATTGTTGAATGAGTTTTCTCATATGACCTCCTGTCTCAAATGAATAGCACTGGCTAATTTGCACATATACCCCGAATAACACTAACTTGCACGCCATTGCATCGAAGGTAAGGTAACATTGTGCTCTAACTTTTCTTAACCAACCTCTTCTCCCCATATGTGCATTGTAGAATTTAAGAAATTGCACTACTTCCGCTGTGAAAATTCCTAGCATCCCTCTTTACGGTTAAACACCTCTCAAACGTATATCAACAACCTTTATATGCATATGACTTAGGAAGGGTCACTATCCTGAGAAGGGTATTCTCTGAAACTTTAAATCCTCCTCAATCCTTCAACAACAACTTTTGGTTTTACTCTTAAGTGTAAGGCTTAGTCCCCCTAATTCTATCTCCGACGAGTAACTCGCCTCATTCCCCATGTTATAGTTATCAATGAAGTTCCCCGATATTGCGGCTTAAGAGTTACCATGCTAAACACGTCTACTCCGTCACGAGTGTTCCTCCTCTTTCAATCTATTCTGAACCTTTCATTCCCATCTTGATTTGCGGATAGTGCATAATTAATAGCTTTATTGTTCCACACATCTGTCTGCCTCCCGTGAACTTGAAAGATCATTATGTCTTGTTTAATCATTTTACAGTACCACAACCTCACCAATGATAACCTCGCTTCCCATTGTGTGTAGACATGAACTATCTCTAGACCCCTTTAGTCGATATTCAGTGTCACCCATGTCGGTTGCATTGCGGTTAATCCCTTATAACTTTTATTAACACTTGTGCTTTAGGTGAGTCCACCATTCTGATGCAAAAATTGTTTTAAATGACCATGACCATCTCAATTTAAAGGTTTTTTCCCCATTTCTTCTCACCCCATTCTTCCTAGTTAGTGAATAGCCACGCACTCTTCCATATATTACGTGGTCTCTTACCTTAGGTATTCCATCCGGCTCACCTCTTAACTCTTATTGGGACATATGTAGCAAGGAGTGTTCGTCTGAACATCATTTAACACTTATCTATTTGTAAGGCTCTTTAGAGGCTCTCTATCAAGCCCCAATTACCATCTTGGGTTGTTGTGGCAACACATTCATTTCTCTCACTCGTTTTGGCTTTCTTAGTATCCCGAAACTTTGTTTAAATCACAAATCTATGATTAGGCCATTCTAGGAACTCACAATCTTTCACATTTGACATATGGTACCTCCTTGGGTCCCATTTCTCCCGACCTTATGACAAGTAAAAGTCTCTTTACAAACATACTCTTATTTTCTAGAATCGTTGACCCTATCAGTCACATTGCCATGCGTGAAGAATTTACATTCCTTAATCTCTTTTCTAGACCACACATGTCTTCACCAAAATATTCAAATATCATAACTACATGGTCTCGCTCTTGTTTCATTGTATTTAAGTGGCCTCACGATGGTCCTCCCTCTCCCACATGGGGAAAATGTCCTGGATCTTGACACAAGTCTTGAGTTTAGAAACTTTAGGGACATATGCCTCATATATCTATCCCTCTTATATGCATACTCGACTATTAGGAAAGTTTAAGTCACCATAGTAATGATCTCATAAGTTCCCTCCTCCTATTCAGCCACGCAGGTATGGGATTCCAAGTCCCCTCGTATATCCTTTATGTACATTTCTAGGTCCTTATAAAGTTCATGAGACAAGGGTCTTCTCGGCTAGGGTCCAATTGAGTCTCATTTCGTAACTTTTTACCTCCTGTGAGACACTTACACTCTCATCATTAATCTCCTAGTCTTTCTCTCATACAATACGTGCTTATATAACCAATATTCTTTCACACCTTACGATCAATTATATACTTCTTGCACTAACCACGCGTGCTATACAGTTTCCCCAAATAAAGTATACTTGTAGTACTATGTACTTATACTATATATATTCATACAGTTTATTCAACAAGATACATGTGCAATCTCCATAATACCCATGTCTTTTCCCATTGGTCATGACATATGACAACACTACATAAAATAGACGAAAAAGTATTTAAACTTACCTTGAATCTCAACGCACGGGTTACAAAACAATCTTATAGTCAAGCTTTATCGCACGATTTGGAGTGATGAAGAAGGGTAATATTCCTAAATGTCCGTGCAGCCCCCTACTTATATGATGTGGTCGACAACACACCTATAAGAAGGGCACTACTAGACACGGCTCCGAGACATCCTAGGACACTTTAAAAACCATAGGCTCCGATACCAAGTTTGTCACGCCCCAAATCGAGGGACATGACCGGCGCCTGACCGGGTTGCCCCAGTCAAGCGGACCTGGGTGCCTTTCATTCCCACGCGTTAACCCTGTGTTGATTGTTTCTCATTAACCAAATATTTTGCCAACAATGACTGATTTCATAATGCATAAACATAACCATGTGATTGATTCACTAACAAGTTCATAATTTATATTTACAACGCCCCATACATATACATAGGCCACAATCCCACGGTTTACATGTCTACGGAGCCTCTAGGATACAAAAAGGGAAATACAATACTTGCCGGTAACAAGGCTCCGGCTATACCTTACAAAAATCCAAAAGAAAGTCTAAAATAAAAGTGGCATGAGCCACACTGGGCCCCGAGGAAGAAAGGGGCTCACCAAAACGGGCAGTGGAAGGAGAAGGATACTACTGCCGATGAGCTGAAGTGCCTGCTACTGATCCACCTACAATCATGACACGAATGTAGCGTCCCCGGCAAAAGGGACGTCAGTACACTTGAATTGTACTGGTATGTATGGACAAACTTTGTCCCAAGTAAACTCAAGCCATTAAACAAGAATCACCGTGTTAAGACAACCAATAGATTACATCAAGAAGTCAATTAAGCTAACTAACCATGTTTCCAACCTTTTACTCATTTCAGATAAGCCTCAACACAAGCACGTTTAAAGTCCACAAATAGAACAACAACCAATCAACCACATAAATTGCAAGTAGTCAAACATAGGGGCAATCAGTGCCCCACAGGTTGCAAACTCTCCTGCTGTCTCCTTTCACAATTTCACATTATTGATTTTTGTATCAATTTTCAATAGCGATTTCGATCGCTTTCCATCCTTATTGCCCCCGACCACCCTTATTACCTCGGCCACCCTTATCACCCCAACCCACACCTTATTTCACCACGTTGCGGCGCGCAACACGACCCCGCCTTACAGCTGAAAACACAACAATTTCAAACAGCAGATAAGGTACTACACACAATTTCAACAAGTTCAAATAAGTAACTTACACATTGTTTCATGTTCTCAATTACTTCTCAAGCCAATATCACAACCAAGTTACAATGTTTCCACATTCAAGAATATTCACACATGTATATTCAACAATTTTCCATAATTCAAGTGTTTCATCTCTTTCCACAATAAACCAATTCTCAAGTGTTTCGTTTTCTTTTCCACAAGGTGCCATATAGGCCATCATAATCATTATTCACAAATTCTTTACCCAATTCAACTCTCATTTACCTTTCGGTTCATATTTCATACCACAACACTCATAGTTCAACAACAACTTTGAATATCCAACAACAACATCAATTAATCACATACAATTTCTCAAATCAACACATGCCAAACAATTTTACACATAAGGGCGATTTCACAAGAATCAAAATTAGCCATACATACCTGGTGATGAGTTTTCTTCCGTTAACTTTCTACTTTACGCTTACCCAAGATGTCCTATTCTTGCCAACCTTGTTCTTGAAGACTCTTACTTCTACTTACTTCTTTTGTTTTACTAAAAATCAAGATCAATAATCATGCATGAGTATAAAATTCCATTTTCCAAAAACTATTATATGAAAACCTTCCTTTACCCACCTTAAAACTTAAAATTAAAGAAAATAGCTAGGGTTTTTACCTTGAAAATATTGGGGAAGTTGAATCTTTGCCCTAGAATCCTTTGGAATTAAGTGGTTGGAACAATCTTTGAAGATGAAGAACTTCTCTCTCTAAAAACCCTCTCTTCTCTCTCTAATTTTGGTAAAATGATTTGAGAAAATAAGGGTGAAAGGCGTTATATTAAAGAAGAGATCGGGTCAAAATGTTACAAAATCTGGGCCGGGGTCAATTATACGGTGCACTATGCGATCGCAGAATCAACATGCGGTCCGCATAGTGACCACAAAATGGCTCAAAAAATTACGCAGGTTCTGTTAAGGAATGCGGTCACTATGCGGACCGCATGTTGATTCTGCGGTCGCAAAGTGCACCGCAGATTTGACATGCGATCGCATATCGACCGCACTTTTGACACAAAATTGGGCAACTCACTGGAACGTTTTGCGGCAAGAATGCGGTCCGCATGTCAGGTTTGCGGTCGCATTCTTTTTTTTTTTTTTTTTTTTTTTTGCAAAATATACCACTAGGCATTGTACCTAGTGGCTAATATATAAATACACGAATAAAAATCCCAATCCGGGTCCAAAAGGATACAATTTGTCCTGCTACTACCAGTAGACTATGAAATAAATCTATGTAAACATAGAATCTAATCAGAAAAAACTAATATCATCTATAACATGAAGTCTAAATGAATATTTCCATGTCCTGCAGCTATGATTGACTTCTCCTGCCCATTTCAAGTACCATGTAGCACCACTCAAGCTCTCACCAGGTGCCAAGGTATGCGGAGTATAGGCAATGATCAAGTCGATCCAAGAGTACCACAATATAGGAATTCACTGCAATGCGGAGTATAGGCTGTCTCCTTTCACAATTTGCCCTTGTACATTGTATACTACTATGTCACCTCCAGAATGAGTGTGGAACCACACTAATACCACTGAAAAATGACATAATAATATCCAATATATTCCAAACACATAAATAAGCCATATCTAGCTAATACTATCTCCATTCCCATGCCAAAACAAATGATCCTGCAAATAATGCTCATGATGTTCCTGCATGTATTGCTTTCACAATTGATCTGCTCATCTAGTGAAACCTTTACTGTGCACACTCCCTTCCTGAAAATTATCAAAACACTCTCAGATTGAGCATGAATACATGCTGATACCACTGAGCAGTGATTTAACAACCTCCGGTAAGTTAATGAGCACAGTGCTGACGATGGTTGCCTCTCCATTAGTCTGGTGCTTTTCTTTTGGCAATCCGAACTCTTAAATTAGGAATTTGAGCTTTGTCCATGTTGATCAATGCTTTTCCTTTAGCTGGTAATTCTTGAAATGAATGAAAGTTAACTGTAACTGCAAAAGAAAAAACCAAGTTAGCTAAATAGTCTGCTACTGTGTTTCCCTCCCTTAGTACATGCTGAAATATGACATTGTATGTCCTCTTGAAGTCCTTGATCTTTTTCACATCTGCTGCTATACTCCATGGTACCTCCCATTCATCTTCAATCACTTTTTTCATCACCAACGAGTCAGTTTCCAGGATCAATGGGTGTAACTCCTTCTCCACACAGTATGACAACCCATGTACTATTGCCTTTGCCTCTGCTACTATGTTTGTTGTTTCACCTATCTCCCTTGCACTAGCAAAAATCATATCTCCATTGTGATCCCTCACACAAAAACCAAAAGAGCTAAGGCCTGGATTCCCCCTCGATGCACCATCGGTGTTGCATTTGAACCATCTATCATATGGAGTCTGCCATGTTACTCTTCTTGTCACTATAACTGGCTTGTATTGCTCGAAGAATTTGATCATATCTGGCCACAACATTGGAATCCCAGTGAGCCATGGATATCTTACCTTAGCCAAATAATGCAGTGTCCTATTTACTTCATGAATAACCTTGCTACAAGACACTGAGCCTCCATGTTTCATTGTATTTCTCCTCTTCCATATCTCCCATAGAATAACTGCAGGGACTGCCTGAAACAAAGGTTTCAACTTGGGACAACATTTAGCATTCCACCACTCCCTTATAATTTGATGCACTTGTATCATGTTGATCATTAAACCTGCAGCCTGGCTAAATGTACTCCACACTTTTTGTGCAGTATCACTGTGCAAGAAAAGATGCTGAAAAGAGTCTTCTCTAGGTGAAAGACAACACCAGCATTTAGAAACCACCATATATCCTCCATTTCTCCATATATCATCTGTTGGAACCTTTCCTTTCCAAACTCTCCAGCAAAAGAATGAGATTTTGAAGGGCAGTCCTTTTGTCCATAGCCGTGCATATTCTGAACTAACTGGTTCTCTATGTCTCAGTATTTTCCAAGCACTACTCACTGTAAATTTTCCCGATGTTGAAGGCATCCACCTTGGAGTGTCCCAGTACGCATCAGTAGGCATAAACTGTACTTCTTCTCGGATGTGATTTACAATATCTGCTGGAAAAGTTTGATTCAACAGTGCATCATTCCACTGCCCTTCTTCTCTTAAGTCTGCCACCTCCTGAAGCTCCTCATTGATGTGAACATTCGAAGGGACTACATGATACAAAGGCCCCAATCCAGTCCAATTTTCATGCCATATATTAGTAGCTCCCCTGTTCATCTCCCAAAATATTTCATGCTCGACTTCATCTCTGGCTTTCAATATTTTTCTCCAAACATGAGAACCATTCTTCCTATATTGAACCACAGTAGGTGCCTCTTTCTTGCAATATTTGTTCCACATGTAGTTGGACCATAGTGATTTTGTTGTCCTGAATCTCCACCATAGCTTTGCAAACATGGCTTTAGACACATCAAAGAGAGATCTGAAACCTACACCACCTTCTTCCTTTGGCAGACATAAGTTCTGCCACTTTGTCCAATGCCTACTTCTTCCTTCTTCCTTGTTACTCCAAAAAAATCTTGCAAATGTCTTATGGAGATGCTCAATGACATTGTTTGGTGGATCTAGGACAGACAAGATGTGAGTTGGCATGCTTTGTAATACACTTGATATCAATGTAGCCTTTCCTCCATATGACAGTAACTTCCCTTTCCATGAGTGCAACTTTGCCTTCACCTTCTGAATCAGATCATTATAGTAGTTCTTCCTCCTCCTAGTGTAAAAGATTGGACATCCTAGGTATGTAAATGGGAATGTGCCTTTAGAGAAACCAGTTATATTAGCTACTGTAGATTTCAATCCTGCTGCAATATTTGAATGTACATAGTAAGAGCTCTTTGCCTTGTTTATCAACTGTCCTGATGTTTTCTCATATAATGCCAAGACTTCCATAATTTTCTGCAAGGAATAAGGATCAGCTGAGGCAAATATTATAGTGTCATCTGCATAAGCAAGGTGGTTCAATGGATCAGACCACTTTGGCATTCCAAATCCTCTAAACTGCCTGTCTTCAAATAACTTATTCAGTGATCTAGATAGCACCTCTGCTGATAGAACAAACAATGCTGGGGATAGAGGGTCTCCTTGCTTCACCCCTCTTGTCGAGTGAAAGAAACCTGTAGCCTGGCCATTCACCATCACTGAGTACCAATTATTTGATATCAAATTCCACACCATGTGTATAAAACACTCTGCAAATCCCATCTTCCTTAGTACATGCATCAAAAACTTCCAAGACACCCTATCATATGCCTTGGCCATATCTAACTTGATCACTACATTTGTTGGCTTTCCTCTTATTCTGATGTCAGTCACAATCTCCTGAGTCAGTAAGATGTTTTCAAAAAAGCTCCTTCCTTTGACAAAGCCAGACTGGTTCAATGAAACTAATAATGGCAGTATCTTTTCAAGCCTATCATGTACTACTCTGGAGAAGATTTTGTTGATAAAATTACTCAAGCTGATGGGTCTAAGATCAGAAAATGTTTGCACTTGAGGCTTCTTAGGTAGCAACACTAAGGTCGCATTCTTGACCGCATATTTGACACTTTTTTTTTTCGGAAAAAATTATTTCTCTACATTTTTGAAACTTAAATCACTACCAAGGGTCCGAACTGCGGCTCGCAAGCTCGCCGCGAAGAATTCTACGCATTCCTAACACATTATTCGGACCATGACACCACATCTACTAGGTTTTATGCACAAAAATTTTACGGGGCCTTACATCCTCCCCCCCTTAAGATCATTCGTCCTCGAATGAGGATTTTGAAATAAATGAGTTTTGAAAGACATGATATGCAAGCTATCAAAATTTTGACTAACTCTTATATTTTAGAAAAATTTCGCCGGAGTTTCCTTTGTATTATGGACATATCCACCTGTCAGAGGGCCCCCGAAACACATTACCAAACAACAATACACAAATACAACACTTTTCACAACTTGTATATACTTTCTTGCCTCAACAAATGCACACATTTTATCACATTGTTACTATTGCACATAAACTAGTCACTTCAATGAGTCCTTTCCTTATTCAACCATTTTAACACAACATGTACACACAAACAAACCACTACCAATCTACACTTACTATTAGTCGCTTACTTAACACATAACTCTTTACAAAATGGAGGAGGCTTTTACTAACACTAAGAGGGAAACAACTTGGACAAGATGACAATTACTAGAAGTAGAAGGATCGCCTAATTTCTTCTAAGCTTGATCAAACAAATGGGGGTACTTTTCCTTCATCTCTTTCTCTGCTTCCCATGTGGCCTCCTCAACTTGTTGACTTCGCCAGAATACTTTAACAGAGGCAACTTCCTTATTTCTTAACTTACGGACTTGCCTATTAAGAATGGCAACTGGAACTTCTTCATATGACAAATCTTCATTAACCTCAATAGCCTCGACTGACATGATTGCGGATGGATTTCCAATCACTTTCTTCAACATGGACACATGGAATACCGAGTGCACCGATGACATCTCAAGAGGCAATTCTAGCCTATAAGCAACTTGACCAATCCTTTGAACGATCCGATATGGACCAACATACCTAGGACTCAATTTCCCTTTCTTTCCGAATCGCATGACTCCCTTCATAGGAGATACCCTCAAGAACACCCAATCATCGACTTGAAACTCCAAATCCCTTCGACGAACGTCCGCATAGGACTTTTGACGACTCTGTGCTGTTTTCATTCTCTCCCTGAATAACCTTGACCTTTCCCATAGCTTCGTACACCATATCTGGCCCTAGCAATTCCGCTTCACCTGCCTCAAACCACCCAATTGGCGATATACATCTTCTCCCGTACAATGCCTCAAATGGGGCCATCTGAATGCTAGTATGATAGCTATTATTGTAAGAAAATTCTATCAGTGGCAAGTGTTCATCTCAATTACCTTTAAAATCTAAGACATAAGCCCGCAACATGTCTTCAAGCGTCTGAATGGTCCGCTCGGCCAGACCGTCGGTCTGTGGATGGAAAGTTGTGCTGAGATTCACCTAGATTCCCAAACCTTGCTGATACTTCTTCCAAAAGTTAGCTGTGAACTGAGCCCCACGATCCGAGATAATAGAAAGTGGAGTGCCATGAAGTTTTACTATCTCCTTGATGTACAATCTTGCATATTGCTCCGCAGTATCAGTGGACTTGACAGGCAGGAAGTGAGCTGATTTGGTGAGTCGATCCACTATCACCCATATTGAGTCGAACTTTCGCTGAGTGCGAGGTAACCCTACCACGAAATCCATATTGATCATCTCCTATTTCCACCTTGGTATTTCTATAATCTGAGTTAATCCACCGGGCCGTTGATGCTCGGCCTTCACTTGTTGACAGTTCGGACATTTAGCTACAAAGCTTTCTATATCCATTTTCATACCGTTCCACCAATAAATCTCCTTAAGGTCATGATACATTTTCGTGGAACCTAATTGTACAAAATATCTGGAAATATGTGCCTCTGCCATTACCCTTTCCCGAAGTTCGTTCACGTCCGGAACACATAGTCTGCCTTGACACCGCATTACACCATCTTCACTGCTGAGTACAAATGCTGAGGTCTTGTCATTCATAACTACTCCCTTTACTCGCAAGCTTGCCGCGAAGAATTCTACGCATTCCTAACACATTATTCGGACCATGACACCACATCTACTAGGTTTTATGCACAAAAATTTTACGGGGCCTTACATGGCCCGACTCACGAGACCTCTTGGCCTCTCTCTCTCTCCGCTCTCTAGGGAGCATACTCTCGATCCTCTTGGCAATGCTAACCGCTTGCTGATAAGATATATCTGTCTCAAGCTCTCTGGCCATACTGGATCGGATCGGCGGAATCAGGCCCTGAATAAATCTTCGCACTCTCTCCCGAACCGTGGCTACCAAAGCCGGTGCATGCCCGGCTAGACGGGTGAAACTGATAGCATACTCCGATACTGACATGGAGCCCTGTCGCAACCGCTCAAACTCCGAGCGCCAAGAATCCCTAAGGCTCTGAGGAACAAACTCTCTCAAAAATAGATCTGAAAACTGCGTCCAAGTCAATGAAGCAGACTCCTCTGGACTATCCAACTCATACGTGCGCCACCAATCATAAGCGGCCCCACGAAACTGAAAAGCGGTGAAGGAAACCCCGCTGGTCTCCACAATCCCCATAGTATAAAGAATACGATGACACTCCTCTAGAAAACCCAATGCATCATCTGAAGCCAAACCACTAAACACTGGAGGGTTATATTTCTTGAACCTCTCCAATCTATGCTGCTCGTCCTCAGAGGCAGCTGGTCCACCTCCGGGCTGTGCTGAGGCGGCTGGAGGCATAACCAAAACATCTAGAACCTGTCCCATTGGCACACGCTGCTCTGGTGTCACGGCTGCGGGAGTCTGGGCCCCTCTCCCGGCCTGAGATGTAGCTGCGACGAGAGGAAGCAGTCCTGCCTGAGCTAAAGTGGTATACATACTCATGAACTGGGCCAGGGTCTCCTGTAGTGCTGGAGTAGTAGCCAGCTGTAGTCGGTGTACCAGGTGCCTGCGCTCCAACCTGGTCTACCTGTGGCACCTCAGCGGCAGCGCGCGCGGGTGCTGTGGCTGCACCTCGGGCGCGTCCTCGTCCTCTACCTCAGCCCCGGCCTCTGACGGCGGCAACAGGGGGCGCGGGTACCCGATCATCGCGAGTAGCTCGTGTCCTCACCATCTGTGAGAGAATAGAAAGCAGTAGTTTAGATTTTTGATGCCAAAAATGTCGCACGACAAGGAATCCAAAAGAAATGAAGAGTTTCCTAAACGGTTACATAGCCCCTCGTAGATAAATACAGACGTCTCCGTATCGATCAGCGAGACTCTAAGTAACCGGTCTGTGTCCCGTGACTCCTATGAACCTAAATAAAAAATGTTACTGTCACGACCCTAGTTAACCAATCGTGAACATGTCGTGATGGCACCCAATCCCCACGACTAGGTAAGCCTAACACGTTGCGGAATACACAAGCTATGAACACTTAAATAATAAACAGCGGAAAAATAGCATAAAAAGGTATGTAATCATTGCCGCTTGGCACATACATTCGTCAACACACTGAATAAAACGTTACCAAGATCCGGAATCCCACGGCAACACAGACTAAAAGAGAATATACAACTGTGGCTCTATGTGTAAAGAGTATCTAACAATGAAATGAAGAAAAATGTCAACTAGTACTATTAGAATAGAAGGAAAGCCTCCGGATCTGCGAACGTAGCAGATCATACCTCGAGTCTCCTGAAATACTCCTCGATCACCTATAATGTGCCTGATCAGATGGACCTGGATCTGCACAACAAAAAGTATGCAGAAGAGTAGCATGAGTAAACCACGGCGGTACTCGGTAAGTGCCAAGCCTAACCTCGATGGAGTAGTGACGAGGAAGGTCAGGGCCCTACTGAGAAGCAATAATATAGTGATAATAACAATAATAAACACTTTAAATGACAATAATTTCCGCAATAACAACAATAAAATGATTACTGCAACCGTCTATAATTTAGCTAACAACAAATAACCAACTTAATAAAACAAGTCCAGGACCTGTGGGAATTGAACCCACAGTCCCATTTTCAGTACCCCTGGGTCTCCGGGAATCGAACCCGCAGCCCATGTCTCAACAGATCTCGGGATCTCCGGGAATCGAACCCGCAGTCCACATTTCAATAAATCTCAGGATCTCCGGGAATCGAACCCGCAGTCCACATTTCAACAGATCTCGGGATCTCCGGGAATCGAACCCGCAGTCCACATTTCAATAAATCTCAGGATCTCCGGGAATCGAACCCGCAGTCCACATTTTAATAAATATCAGGATCTCCGGGAATCGAACCCGCAGTCCACAAACACAGCAAATAAAGGAATACACAGAGAGAAGTATAATATGCTTAACTATAACTTCACCGATAAACAGCGCCAGCGATTACCAAGAAAACTCAAGTAAGACAATTAGGCAACTAGACAATTAACTACTACCTAATCATGTTTTTCTAACTGCTACCGGGTAGGAATATCGAATTTAACAGCTAACAACAGGAATATCACTCATTGAACATTTTAAGTAAAGTACGTGTTCAACAACCAGCGCATGTATTCGCCCGTCACCTGGCGTACAAGGCATTTAAAGTATCACATAATATCCTAGGGGTGAAAGTCCCCCACACGAGGTTAGACAAGCCACTTACCTCAATGTTTACGAACAATTCAATCCGTGGCAATGCCTTTTCCTGTCAAATTTGGCTCCAATACAATCGTATCTATACACAAATGAATTAATATCATCAATACTACTCAACAAACTAATTCCTAAGGCCAATTACAACTTTTACAACATTCTGCCCGGAATAGTGAATTTCGACCCCGGGCCCACATGGTCGGAACTCGGGGTTCGGACCAAAATCCGGTTACCCATCCCCCACGAGTTCAAGTATATGATTTGTTTCAAAATCGGACCTCAATTCGAGGTCCAATTTCCCAATTTATGAAAAACCCTATATTCTACCAAAAACAAGAAATTCTACCATGAAAACCTTTGATTTCTATTGAAAAACATGTATAATGATGTTAAGAATTGAAAGAATTAAGTAAAAACTGACTTACAGTTGTTTTGAAGAAGAAGGAATCCGTGAAGAATCGCAAATGGGTGTTTTTGGGTTGTGAAATGTGAAGAATGAAGCTGGAAATCGTGATTTACAGGTCTCCGTGTTCGCATTTGCGAACATGGGTTCGCAATTGCGAACCCCGACCAATTTCTGGAGTTTGAAAAATAAGCTAAGGCTGGGAAGTTTGCATTTGTGAACTTTTGTTCGCATTTGCGAAGCCAAGGCAAAACTGGGAAGTTTGCATTTGCGAACTATTGTTCGCAATTGCGAACATTGTTCGCATTTGCGAACACAGGCACAATAGGGGGGAGTTCGCATTTGCGAACTATTGTTCGCATTTGCAAACTCTGCAGAATAGTGGGGAGTTCGCATTTGCGAACTCTGCAGACCAGTTGCAGACAGCAACTTCTAACATGAAAAATTGATCTCGTGGCCTATCCAAAGTTCACCCGAGCCTTCGGGGCTCCAAACCAAATATGCACACTGACTTAAAAACATCATACGAACTTGTTCGCGCGATCAAATCTCCAAAATAACATAAAAAATAAATAATTCACATCGAATTCAAGCCTAAATTTCTTAAAACTTTCTGAATTGCACATTCGATCTAAAATCCGACCAAACGACGTCCGAATGTCCTGAAAATTTGCGGACATATCCAAAATCACATAACGAAGCTACAGAAATTGTTGGAATTCCATTCCGACCCCCGGATCAAAATCTCACCTATCGTTCGGATTCGCCAAAATTTCAACCTTCGGCATTTCAAGCCTAATTGAGCTAAGGACCTTCAAAATACATTCCGAACGCGCTCCCAACCCCGAAATCACCCAACGGAGCTAATGGAACCATCGGATTTCCGTTCCGAGATCGTCTTAACACTGTTTCGGTTACGGACCATTTTCTATCTTTAAAACTCTCATTTAGGGACTAAGTGTCCCAAAAGCACTTCAAATTTTAGGGCCGACTCTTCCGGCAAACCACAATAGCAGAAATATACTTAGGGAAATAGTTAAATTAGGGATTGGGGCGTAATTTTCTAAAACGACCGGCCGGGTCGTTACAGTTATGAGCCTAGCTAAATAGAAGAAATAAAATTGCGGGGCCGCTCAATAACAATGTTCATTTTTTTTTCTTTCTTAAAAATAACCAAACGTGGTAAATGATTTAAAATTGCATTATAGTATTGAACATTTTTTTAAAAATCAGATACTTAGCCATTACAATAATTTAAGCGACCGTGCTAGAACCACGGGATCCGGGGGTGCCTAACACCTTCCTCGGGTCAACAGAATTCCTTACTTAGAATTTCCGGTTCGCAGACTTCATTTGGAAAGTCGAAAATTTCCTCGATTTGGGATTTAAATAAATTGGTGACTTGGGACACCATAATTTATTCCAAGTGGCGACTCTGAAATAAATAAATAATCTCATTTCGAATATTGTCACTTAAATTGGAAAAACTCCCTTATGCATTATCCTTCGGGGTAAGCGCGCCAAAAGGAGGTGTGACAATGAGATGCAACAAAACAGTAATGAGATGCAACAGTGAAGAATAGAGGCAAAAGTTTACTAAATGAAACAGTAAAATCATACCTTTTGCATATCTAAAATAAATATAATCACTTCTCCACTTTTGAGGTCCAATGAATATTGTAGCAGCCTTAAGAACCAACTCCATGTCACTTTGATCTCTTTATCAACAACAACCCAAGCTAAGGGATAAAAATACCTCATGGAGTCTTGGCCAACAACTACTAACAGTTGACCCTTGCATTCCCTTTCAGAAAGGTTCCATCTAAGCCAATGAATGGTCTCAACCCACTCTTGAACCCCATTTTCAATGCATGAAAGCAAATGTACATTCTTAGGAATATTCTTTTACGTATTAACGTGGATAAATTTCAATAGTAGGGGTACTTTTTTGGTCTTTTCCCCAAATCTTTTTTATTTAGGTACAAATTTATCTATTTTAGTAACGGTAGGGATAATTTTGCATATTTTGTTAACGGTAGGGACAATTTTAGCCGTAAAGTAGAACGAGGTACTAACGTGACTAATTTTCGATAGTAAAGATAGAATTTTGGCATTTTTTCCTTTATCGAATGTGATGTACAAACAATAGTGCGCGGCAATCCTAATATCGTTTCTTGTAAACTTACTTATTCGTTGCCAATTCAGTATAATAAAAGGTTTTATTTGAGTTTTCTTTTTAAAAAAAAAAAATTTGTAAGGAAATGTGTGTTTATAATTTGAGTTTGTCTTTGATCTACCATAGTAAAACACGGAGGATAAAAAGAATTGTCAATTGTCAATCCTAATCCTCGTCAGTAAACACCATACCAACATTGACATGAGTAAAAAAACATAAGTACGCAATATTTAAGATAATTTTTCGTTTTCGGAAAAGGTCCAAATATCCCCCTATACTTTGCGAAAAGGACCAAATATATCCCTCGTTAAAAGTTTGGCCCATATCCAACCTTACCGTTACATTATTGGCCCGAAGAAATTCTTTTCAATAAATAATTTTTAGTTTTTACAAAAAGAAAATTGTTAAAAAATAAGGGTTATATATAGAACTTATCGTAAAGTCTAGGGGGTATTCGGGCCAATAGTGTAACGGTAAGGTTGAATATCAGCGAAACTTTTAACGAGGGGTATATTTGACCCTTTTCGCAAAGTATAAGGGGGTATTTTGACATTTTCTGTTTTGCAAATACCAAGCATCATTAGGTATTTTCCATAACAGGCAACTTAATAAATACATTCCTTCATTCCTCGGCAGAAAGCTATAAATATGGACCAAAAATCAACCGGAGCATTTAATTCCTTAAAAAATGGTCCAAAACAGTTCAATTTGTTTTCAATTCTTTCCTTAAGTCTTCTTAAATTAGCGCTAGAATAAGGAGATAGTTAATGAAGAAGTTAAATTTCACGTAAATTGGTAACCAGCTATGCTTTTTTCTTTGGGTACGTTCCTACATGAGATTTATTTTTTATTGCGTAGAATAAGTATATATATGATATTATAATAATATATAATTATATATGAAATTTGTTCTGTTTGTATAAAGTTTTATTTTTAATTGTATATCAACATCAATTTTAACATAGTAAATTATGTATGAGATTTATTCTGTTGGTACAAGGTGTTATTTTTAATGGAAAATAGTCAAATATATTCCTTTACTATTGAAAATTAATTAAACTTACTATTCGTTGTATTATTTGACCATTTCATACCTTACCATTATACTATGCATTATATTTGCCCTTATTTTTTAAGGAAGGCCACGTGGCAGCTCCTCGTTAAACGACCCACCCCAATTTAATCTACCCATTTCACAAGTCAATTACCCATAACCGGACCCGCTAGTGAATGAAGTCAACTGTAGTTTTAATTTCCTTGCTTGGAATTAATTTGCTCATCTCTTACAAGCATGTGCCAGTAAGGAAAATCCAAAAGACCTTTCAATTCATTTTCTTTTTCTCCAACCAATCTTTCATTTCTCAGAAAGATTCTAAACCTTGTCTTCCCCGCTTTCGGGGCCGATACGCGAAGGATCAAATCATAGAGATAGCGAATCTTAAGAGGCGGAAGAAAAGGAACCTCGACCCCCCTGAGTGGACGAGAAAGAAAGGATTTCTCGGAGCAACCCCCCAGGTTCGGGCCATTTTATAATAGAGTTGTACACCTCGAAGACGCCGAAGACAAAGACGAAGAAGATTTCAAGAGTCCGGAACCTAAGTAACAATAAATATAACAAATATGACCCTTTTAATATTTTTTTTTAAAAAATACGTTTGTATTTATTTCGCAGTATTATACTTCAAAATGCACTAACGTCCGTTAGTGCATTTCGCAGTTTAATACTGCGAATTGCATTTTTCAATTTTTTTTTTAAACGTGTGGTATTTCGCAGTACTTTACTGCGAAATACAATTCGCAGTAAAGAACTGCGAATTATATTTCGCAGTAAAGAACTGCGAAATACCCCTTTATATTCTAATCGTCTTCTTCACAGAACACCATTCCCACCATTAACAAATCAAAAAAACTTCTCGGCCCCTATCGTTTTCTCTCGATTTTTCAGTAGGAAAAAATAGTTTCACGGTCCCACCCGTCCCCTTGAAGTGTAACACAAGTGGGGCCCACACGGAGACACTTTTCGATACGGTTTCGGTCAAAAAAATTCACTATCACAGCTTTAAATCGAGGTATTTCAATTGTTTTTATGTTGAAAATCACTAGAAAACATGTTAGTATTACTTTTATATAGCATGTTAGTGTTAATTTTATTTATGTTATATATTGTATATACGCTGTTGTATATGTTAGCAGTAATTTTTCATGTTAGTATTAATTTAACATGTTGACATTTTTATCATGTTAGTATTAATTTAATATGTTATTGAATACCATGTTAGCGCAGAGCCTTTTAGCGTAGAGCCTTATAGTATAGACTTATAATAATTAAGAATTGTACTAAGGTCCCGGGCGTCAAAAATCAAGCCTGGAACCTTTACACAACTATTATATTCAATTTGTAAAATTACTTAATTTAATTATTTAAGTTAATAAAATTATAAAAATATTGAAATTGAGACTTATAATAATTAAGAATTTTTATGTGGTCCCGGGCATCCAAAATCAAGCCAAGAACCTTTACACAACAATTATCTTCAATTTGTAAAATTATATTTAATTTAATTAATTAAGTTAATAAAATTATAAAAATATTAAATTGACACTTATAATAATTAAGAATTATTATGTGGTCCCAGGAGTCAAAAATCAAGCCTGGAACCTTTACACAACCATTATCTTCAATTTGTAAAATTATACATAATTTAATTAATTAAGTTAATAAAATTATAAAAATATTAAAATTGAGACTTATAATAATTATGAATTAATATGTGGTCCCGGGCGTCAAAAATCAAGCCTGGAACCTTTACACAACCATTATCTTCCATTTGTAAAATTATACTTAATTTAAATTAATTAAGTTAATAAAATTATAAAAATATTAAAATTGAGACTTATAATAATTAAGAATTATTATGTGGTCCCGGTCGTTAAAAATCAAGTCATGGACCTTTACACAACCATTATCCTCCATTTGTACAATTATACTTAATTTAATTAATTAAGTTAACAAAAATATTAAAATTGAGACTTATAATAATTAAGAATTATTATGTGGTCTCGGGCGTCAAAAATCAAACATGGAACCTTTACACAACCATTATCTTCCATTTGTAAAATTATACTTAATTTAATTAATTAAGTTAATAAAATTATAAAAATATTGAAATTCAGACTTATAATAATTAAGAATTATTATGTGGTCTCGAGTGTCGAAAATCAAGTCTTGGACCTTTACACAACCATTATCTTCCATTTGTAAAATTATATTTAATTTAATTAATTAAGTTAACAAAAATATAAAAATATTAAAATTGAGACTTATAATAATTAAGAATTATTATGTGGTCCCGGGCGTCATAAATCAAGCCTGGAATCTTTACACAACCATTATCTTCCATTTGTAAAATTATGCTTAATTTAATTAATTAAGTTAATAAAATTATAAAAATATTAAAATTGAGACTTATAATAATTAAGAATTATTATGTGGTCCCGGGCGTCAAAAATCAAGCCTCGGACCTTTACACAACCATTATCTTCCATTTGTAAAATTATACTTAATTTAATTAATTAACTTAATAAATATATAAAAATATTATGTTGAAATTCGAGGTATTTTAATTTATTTTATGTTGAAATTCAAATTTTATGTGTAGCAGGTAGGAAACATGTTAGTATTAATTTTATAGCATGTTAGTGTTAATTTTATTTATGTTATATATTGTATATACCTTGTTGTATATGTTAGTAGGAATTTATCATGTTAGTATTAATTTACCATGTTGATATATATACCATGTTAATATTAATTTAATATGTTACTGTATACCATGTTAGCGTAGAGCCTTTTAGCGTAGAGCCTTATAGTGTAGACTTATAGTAATTCAGAATTATTATGTGGTCCCGGACGTCAAAAATCAAGCCTTGGACCTTTTACACAACCATTATCTTCCATTTATAAAATTATAGTTAATTTATTAATTAAGTTAATAAAATTATAAAAATATTGAAATTGAGACTTATAATAATTAAGAATTATTATGTGGTCCCGGGCGTCAAAAATCAAGCCTGGAACCTTTACACAACTACTATCTTCCATTTGTAAAATTATACTAAATTTAATTAATTAAATTAATAAAAATATAAAAATATTGAAATTGAGACTTATAATAATTATGAATTATTATGTGGTGCCGGACGTCAAAAATCAAGCCTGGAACCTTTATACAACTATTATCCTCAATTTGTAAAATTATACTTAATTTAATTAATTAAGTTAATAAAAATATAAAAATATTGAAATTGAGACTTATAACAATTAAGAATGATTATGTGGTCCCGGACGTCAAAAATCAAACCTGGAACCTTTATACAACTATTATCTTTAATTTGTAAAATTATACTTAATTTAATTAATTAATTTAATAATATTATAAAAATATTGAAATTGAGACCTATAAAAATTAAGAATTATTTTTTGGTTTTGGTCATCAAAAATCAAACTTGGAACCTTTACACAATAATTATCTTCAATTTGTAAAGTTTTACTTAATTAAGTATTTTATTACACTAACAGAAATAATTAATTTTTCTTATTTATATTACACGACATGGCATTTCCTCCACCTGCGCACCCTGGACTTGCGTCAGATGATTTATTAGTACTGCAGGGTGACCATAGGTCATCATTTGTTTGGGAGGGCCAGCTAGCTCTTGATAGTATCCGCTCCAGGAGGCCGGACGATTTATGGGAGTTTATAGCGGAGCATCCCTTTCACCCGCATATTGTAGAGTTGCTACAACATATCGGCTTGTATAGCATATTTGAGCTTGGACGGATGCAGCTTGACTGGTTGCTCATCACAGCCTTGATAGAGCGGTGGCGACCAGAGACACAAACATTTCACTTGCCTATTGGAGAGGCTACGATCACTCTTCAGGATGTACAGGTGTTATACGGACCGCGCATTGAGGGCCGTGCATTTACACTGGCCCACTAGTGGAGAGGGATGACCCGCGCACAGCTTGTGGATACGATGGGGCAGATGACTGGTTTGCACCCGTCGGGCGACCGTGGTGGTAGTCGTGTGCGACTATCAGTCATTAGAGATTTCATGGCGCAGTTGCATCCAGATATTACTCATCAGACAAATGAGTTGTGGATTCTTCGTTACACTCGGATGGCATTGCTCATGCTATTCGGGTGTGTCTTGTTTCCCGACACGTCGGGGAACAAGATGACGATGCGATTTTTGCACTGTTCGGAGGACTTGGAGCAGGTGCAGCATTACAGCTAGGGAGCTGCTGTTCTGGCGTATCTCTATAGGAGAATGTGCCGGGCTAGCGTCGGTCCAACTGTTGATATTGGTGGTTTTCTGCCACTTCTTCAGGTGCAAAATATTTTCGAATACATTGTTTATTAACCCCAAATTCTATATTGTGAAATGACTCATAATTTACATCAATATTTGATCTTAGGTTTGGGCGTGGCAGCATATCATGCCATTGCAGTTTCACCTCGACAGGACTATCCGCCCCTCCCGCTAGCTGTTAGATGGATTCTCCGGCGGGGGGCTTACCGAGGAGCAAATGCGCACCACAATTTCTCCCTTATTATGGACATATTTGATATGTTGGTGGCTGGACAGGTAAATATGTACATAAAGTTGGTTGTTTTAAATGTAGTTGTACTTTGCATACTCCTTTGTTGTTATTGCTTGTAGTTCATCTGGATGCCGTACACCGATGAGTTGCTTGCCCACCTACCTACTATTTGCTCAGCAGACCGGCTGATATGGAGCACCTCCGTCCCATTGATATTTTGGGATTTTGTTGAGTATCATGCGACTGAGCGTATGCTGCATCAGTTTGGTCGTCCTCAGCCGGTACCGAGGGAAACCGTATGGGAGGCTACTCACTATCAGCAGGACGACCGTACCAACATGAGCCGGGAGTATGTTGGGTGGCTACATCAGTAGTTAGGTTATTGGGAGCAGCGAGCTCAGCGCATCCCGCCACCACTTACAGTGTACGAGGAGGGGTCTATTCCGCTGTATGATGGTTGGTACAGACGTCATACCCGAAGGTGTGTCGGGAACCCCATCCACGTACTTGACGGCCGCTATAGATCGTACGCCGGGAGGCACGAGTCACTGGTATGTTTTTTTGACTTATTAATATCATATAATTATGGTATAAAGTTATTTAATTACTAATTGACTTATTTCACAGGCTATTTGGCTTCACTGCATCTACCAGTCTTGTGTGGATATTCAGCAGTATGAAGACAATACTAGATTGGTTGATTATGGACGGGAGATAGCCCAGATGTCTCGTTTGGCACTGATGGAGTCGAAGGAGAACCGCATGTTAGAGAATGAGCCTGAGTATGCGACTCCAGATGCGTACCGGAGGGGTAGGCCAGTCCCACGTGCAGGGGCTATGGCACCAGGCAGGGGTCGCAGGGGACGACGAGGAGGTAGCCGGCAAGGGGGCATTGAGGAGCCGGTTGATCCACCTGCAGGGTTCAGAGCTGGGGGTTTTGGAGATGAGCAGCAGGGTTATGTGCCTCATCCAGCTGACCCTTCCAGCAGCATGCAGCAGGGTTTTATGACTCATCCAGCTGACCCTTCCAGCAGTATGCAGCAGGGTTATATGAGTCATTCAGCTGACCCTTCCAGCAGCATTCCCTCATACGAGCTTCAGTTGTCATTGCCAGCGTCGCAGATCACCTCGTTGGGAGCACTGCCGATCATGGGTACCTTTGACGGGGATGTAGATCAGTACTTCGCTTGCGCATCTACCGCAGCTGAGCATCGGCCGACCCGTGACGTGAATGGCGGTCGTAGGTTGAGTTATCCATCGTCCCCTGCATTTGATGCGGTATGTTTGTATTAATTTTGTTTTTCAATTCTAAATTATTTTACATTCGCTGCGATAAATTAATTACATCTTTTTTTATGCAGTCTTCATCCCAGATAATGTTTGAGCATACTCCATGCGGTGATGAGCAGACCATCGACACATATACGCAGGAGCCTGACAAGACCATAGTGAGAGAAATAATTTGTTAGTGTTATAAAATAAAAATCTATCTTATTTTATCTAACATTACTTATTGTTTTATAGGTTGGTGCCAATCCGACGGTCTATTCTTCCGACCCTGCCAGTTGTGTTGTTGATGCCGCTGCACATCCTCCCATAAAGCGGCGGCTTGACAATGATGATCCAGATAGTGTGTCCGACCGACATGGGATGCGACTTAGGCCAACAGCAACACTGAAGCACACAGCCCGCGACACTCATTGATTTCATTATGTATATAGCCTTGTGTAAATAATATTTATTGTGAATAAATAATATTTATTGATTCCATTATGTATATAGCCTTGTGTAAATACACATATAGCATTAATAAATGAAACAAGACAACTAATAGAAGCACTTGACAAAACAAACAACAAAGTACTCAAATGCCACTGAAACTTAAAATAGAATAACACGAACAGAAACATAATATTCTAATAAAACTTAAAATTGTACAACACAAACATACTATTCCACTTAAACTGAAATGCCACTTAAACAAGAGTAAATCAGTAAGACAAACCTAAAATGCAACTAAACACATAGTACGAATTGTTTCATCTATGGGCTTCCATTTATTCTGCGTTCTAACCACTTAAACTGTTCTAGCACTTGTTACTTTTTGTCTTCTAACTCTTTTACTCTTGCCTTAAGCTCTGCAATTTTCTATTTATTTTTTTTCTTTGTTCCTTAACTGCTGTAAAATTCCATTCTGCTCTCCATTTTTTATCATTTACTTCCCTCAGCTCCTCCCTCATTTCATCCATTTTTTATGGAGTTCGCTGTTAATATGTGCTTGGCCTAACCACATATTATGCAGATTAAGCATTCGTTCTCTGTAGTTTGCTTGGAGACATTGTTCCTCGGCCCATTCATGAAAATCACACATTGGTTCATCCGGATTTTTGTACAACTGGTTCATACACATCCAGTAGTTACGTCCAACATATACCTTCCCAACATGTTTGCAACGCACAATCTTTTGCACAGTAACACATTAGTGTAACATATTGAGCCATTCAGTTTTACTTCGAAAATGTCAAAGTTGGAAGAAATATTTGTGTTTTGTAAAATTTTGAGCACATCTAATGACTGGAATGAGCCCGGTATTTATAGGCAACATATAACATAAATCGTCATATTATACTACGAATTACTATTTCACATTTCATAGTATTAAACTACGAATTACAAAAAATTTCAGCTTTTTCGGACGAAAGGACAACTTTACATTTCGTAGTATTGAACTACGAATTATATGGACATGACAATTCACATGATTTTCAGCTTCTTCAGAAAAAGGACAACTTTACATTTTGTAGTATTAAACTACGAATTACATAGACGAAAGGCCAACTATACATTTCGTAGTATTGAACTACGAATTACTCTGACATGACAATTCACATGATTTTCAGCTTTTTCAGACAAAAGGACAACTTTACATTTCGTAGTATTAAACTACGAATTACATAGACAAAAGGACAACTTTATATTTCATAGTATTAAACTATTAATTACATAGACATGACAATTCACATGATTTTTAGTTTTTTCATACAAAATGATAACTTCACATTTCGTATTATTATAGTACAAATTATATAGACATGACAATTCATAATTTTCACTTTTTTTATACAGAATGACAATTCAAAAATATGTAGTATTGAACTACGAATTACATAGAGACTACGCAGTATTTGGACATAACCTTTTATAATTGTACAACATCACATTAAGAAAATTTCAACAAGAAACGTAATTTGAACAAGAATTTTATTACAAATGCACAAAACGTACTACAAACATATATTACAACTAATAATACAAAAATAAAGAACTAGAGTTATGGTTGATAGTTGGGTACATTGGACGAACTTGCAACAGTATTACCCCCACCACGCCCAGCACCTGAAGGACATTTACGGCGGTCATGTCTAGTTTGGGAGCATATGCTACATTTACGTGCATAAACAAACTCACCAATATCCATTTGATTTGGTATACGTGTTCTATTTTACACTCTCAGCTTGCGCAAGTAGTACTTGTTACATACCAACTTAAAAGGTTCCGTCGGCCAATAATGCTCAGCAGCTAATGGATGCAACTTCCCACTATACGTGTCTACGTATGACGCAACACTATAGTGCTTATCGATGTAGTTTGTTGCCCCATAGCCAACTTGTTGAAAGCATTTCAATGTATGTGGGCACGGCATGTGGTAGATGGTCCATTTCCCGCATGAACATAACCTTCTATTTTCATTCACCGTATGTACATTATTCCCACGGTGTCCACGATTAGCGGTCTTAAATTCAAAAACACCCAGTTCATTATCGTACTGAAGAAAAGAATGCCACTGTTCTCGCTTCCTGTACCTTTCAAATCTTACCATGGGTATTGGCATAAATTCAACACCCCTGTCCAACAATGACTATGCAGTTGCATGCCTTTCAACAAACCTCTCTGCACTCTATATGAAAGTCATGCGGACCATGGCAGTGACAGGCAGTCCACGGGCAGATTTCAATAAGCCATTAAATGACTCCGATACATTTGTGGTGAGGGCTCCCCATCGTCTTCCACCATCAGCATGCAATATCCACATTTGAGGGTCATGTTGCATCAACCAAGTATAGGCTCGTGGTTCTATCTTCCGGATTGCTTCCATGCACCTCGTGAATTTACAGAGCTGGTGCTTAGTTGTAGCCTTCCATATTAAGTCATGCAACGCCTTGTCAGGAAATCTCTTTTGAAAATTGGCCTTTAGGTGCCTCACACAATAACGGTGGTATGCATGCGGTTCCTGCCATTCAGGCAAGTGACGTACAGAACTTAAAATACCACCATGTCGATCAGATATTAGACAAATACCTAAACGCTGTTAGACTACGTGCTGCTTCAAGTGGTTCAAGAACTGCATCCACGTCTCTTCACTTTCGTTCGCACAAATGACAAAAGCTAGTGGAAATATTTGACCGTTGACATCTACAACAACTGTAATCAAAAGCTTAATATCATACTTTCCATAGACATGAGTACCGTCTATGGAAATTACAGGACGACAATGCACAAAACCATCTATTGATGGTTTAAATGACCAAAATAGATAGTTGAATATAAATTCCGATCTGCCCGGACTTCGCTCGCGCCTCCATTCAACAATAGTACCGGGGTTAAATTATTGCAGTGCAGCCATGTACCCGGGCAGATTTGAAAAGGACTTATCTAGTCACTATAAATTAGTTCAAAGGCACGTTTGCGACTGAGATATGCCTTTCTTTTAGTTATAGTACAACCATACTCCCGGTGGACACCCGTAATACACTCTTTATTAAATCTAATAGACACTTCCAAAAATGGATCCAAGACAAGGGAAATCAAGTCAACATCCAGGTTGAAGTGGTTCTCATTGAATGTGTCCCTTTCACATCTATGATCGCTAATAAATTTATCAACTTTTCACAAACCTGATTTTTTCTTTTTGGCACGCAGCATCCAGTGACAACCCAAGAACCACCTACATCATATAACCTTGTATTTATCCGTAGTTGACTCACTTACCGTCATCTCACGACACTCCCTTATACTATAGATTTTTACAGCCCTAACTAGGCGAGCTTTGTCAGGGAAATACATGCCCTTTGTAAGAATAGTTGGTCTAGATTCATCCCACATCTTCGATCGTAATTCATCATCATCCATTGTCAATGCATCAACATTCGCCATGGCTGACAAATTATCAAGGTAGAGAATATTTCTCTCATGAAAAGGCACGTGGGATTCATACACTCTTGGTCTAACGGGGGGTGGGGGAACATGCTCCCTAGTCAACTCAGGTTCCACATTCACTTCCTCCTCCTCATCGTCACCCTCCTCATCATCACCCTCCTCACGGAAGGGTGTCTCATCCCCAGACTCATCCGCATTATTATCGTAATCACTATCATCCTTCTGACTCTGCGCATCTGCTAAGTCACGAGTAAAAACATCGTCTACGGGCAACTGTGTTAGTCCAGGAGCTTCAAGAAGCTCGTTTTCACTGCAGAAAACCAACAAAAATTTAAGTTGCCTAATACTTAGGAAAAATACAGTACACATCACTATATTACTTTACTTACAAATCGTATTGTCTTGAAGTTTCATGCTGGATATCTTGAGGTTACTGATAACTACCAGATGGACCACTGTGCTCCAATACTCTAGAGTTTTGCAAATTCCAACTAGGGGAGTGGTCAAAATTTGTCAAATTCAAATCCGGACGGTACCCCCGATGAAAATTAGGACTATTAATCTCCAATTAAAACATCAAGAAAACAATTTCACTAAAATTAAGTATACCAGTCGTCTTGTTTATTATATGAAGTAGTAACATTATTTTCTAGCTGTTCATTCGCTTGTGGTGACAAGTTCAAATCAGGGAAACATTTTCCATCTCCAACTTGTCCAGCTAATGCTGCTCCAAAATAACCACCCGATGATTGAGGGTTATTGCTTCTACGCACTCCCTCCTTACTACTAAGGTTTTCAACTGTCACGCCCCAAATCGAGGGACATGACCGGCGCCTGACAGTGTAGCCCCAGTCAAGCGGACATGGATGCCTTTCATTCCCACGCGTTACCCCTTCATTTATTATTTCTCATAAACCACATATCTTACATATTTATAACTGATTTCACAATGTACAAACATAACCATGCGAGTGACTCATTAACAAGTTTACAGTTTTTACAACGCCCGACATAATATGTACATAAGACTGGACTCCCACAGTTTACATGTCTACGGAGCCTCTAGGATACAAAAGGGAATACAATACTTTCAGGTAATAAGTCCCCGTCTATACCTTAAAAATCCAAAATAAAGTCTAAAATAAAAGTTGCATGAGCCACATAGTACCCCGAGGAAGAAAGGGGCTCAGCAAAACGGGCAGTGAAAGATGAAGGACGCTACTGCCGATGAGCTGAAGTACCTGCTACTGATCCACCTACAATCATAACACGAATGTAGCATCCCCGGCAAAAGGGACGTCAGTACACTTGAATTGTACTGGTATGTATGGACAAGCTTTGTCTCAAGTAAACTCAAGCCATTTAAACAAGTAAATCATGATGATAAGACAACCAATGAATTACACCAAGAATTAATCAAGCCAACCAACTATATTTCCACATTTACGTCTTCTCAAGTAGTTCTCAGCCCAAAACACAATTAAAGATCAACAAAGAAGGCAACAACCAAACAAACATGGAAGAACACAATCAAGTCAAACAAAGAGGCAATCAGTGCCCCACAGGTTGCAAACTCTCCTGCTGTCTCCTTTCACAATTTTACATTTATAATTTCAAATCAATTTCAATGGCGATTTCGATCGATTTCCATCCTTATTACCTCGGCCACCCTTATCACCCCAACCCACACCTTAGTACTTCGTATTGCGGTGCGCAACCCGATCCCACCGTACAGTTTCAATCATAACAATCACAAACAGCAAACAAGGCACTACACAAGATCACAACAAGTGCAAATAAGCAAGTTACAAATTGGTTCGTGTTCTCAAATACTTTTCAAACCAATATCACAACCAAGTTACAATGTTTCCATATTCGAGAGTACCCATACCATTATGTTCAACAATTTACCACAATTCAAGTATTTCATTTCTTTCCACAAGAAACCATGTATGCCATCACAACAATTGTTCTCAATTCCTTACCAATTTCAATTCCCTTTTTATCTTTCGGTTCATGTTCCATACCACACCACACATAGTTCAACATGAATTGGATACCCAACAACAAAATCAAAGAATTACACACAATCTCTCAAATCAACACATGCCAAACGAATTGCACATATAAGGGTGATTTCACAAGAATCAAAGTTATCCATACATACCTCGTTTAAGCTTTCCTTAAGTTACTATGACGTTTCGGAAATTCTAGCAATCCCAACCTACTTGAAACATAGCAAAATTAAACACAATTTACGAAGACATTTATGGTTTCAACTCCTTGCAGCATTTTATCAAATACTAGTTGGGCGTCTTGATTTTTAATACTCTTTTACAATATTTCCCTTCATTCCAAAACTCAATCTTTACCTATTTATGTTCATCAATCTTCCCGCAACTCTATTTGCACAAGCATGCATACATAACACTACCATACCAAGAATCATACCTCAATAACACATTTCACAATCTCTACAATACTAACATAACCTAGGTTAGGAACCCATGGCTAACAATCACCCTCCATGAGTTATAATGTATGTATGTTACATAAATAATCACCATAGAGTAATTGGAGATGATAGACATACCTCTTGTAGTAAGAATTTTAAGAATCTCTACTTGAGGTGTTCTTGAAGAATTCCAGAATTAGAAGGAAAATCTAAGGATTTTGAAGATTAATCCTTGTTAGTATAAGTGTTTAAGAGGTAGAAATTAGTCAAAGAACTACAAAAATCTTACCTTAGATCATAGGGATGAAGTTTGGGATGAAACCCTCTTGAGAGAGCAAGTCATAACCCCAAAAATGAGTTGGGAAGACTCTAGACCGGTCTTTGGGGTATTAAAACTATCCAGGTGTGCGAAATATTGCCCAGATGCGCGAAGTGTGCAAACTTCACGCATTACTTCGAGCATTTTCCTAAGCATTCTGCCTCAGATGCGCGAAGTGTGCGCGAAGTTCATTTCGCGCAGGATTTCGCGCATCTGACACCCGACGAGTAAATTGATCATAACTTTCTGTATACACCTCCAAATGATGAACGGTTTGTTGAGATGGAAACTAGACGCAAAGGGCTTTAATTGGATAGGTTGATCCTCACACAATTACTTATATAACTGGAGATATGATCGTTCAAAGTGAGGTCTTGTGCACACTTGTTTACAGATTTCGTCTAATATGCAATTTTCCATCTTGGATTAGACTTAGGCCTCTCCTTAGACCCCAAATCACTTATACTAAGACTTATACCCTTATTAACATATCTAATTGATATCCATAATATTATAAATCCTTACTTGCATACGAGATAAAATAATTTAGCCTACATTAGCACGACGAAATCTTAAATAACTCGAAAAAGATTTCCGGGGCCTTACATTCCCTCCCCCCCCCCCCTAGGATCATTCGTCCTCGAATGAGGATTGAGGTCCGTTCACTAGCCTTTCTTATGTAATTTCAGTTTGTTCACATCATGAATTATATCATTAGCCACGAATTTGGCTAACTCCATAAATTTCCGAAAATTTCGCCAGAGTTCTCTTTGTAATATGGACATATCCACCTGTCAGAGAGCCCCCGAAATATATTTTCAAGCACCATTACACATTTTATTTTATCCCTACAACTAGTATACAAATCATTACCTCAATAACCTGTACATATTCATACACTTTAAACAACTTACATGTAGTTTATTCATTTTAAATCATAATTTGCACCTGGTTCAATCAAGGTCATTTAATTTCCACACAACTGAGTCATTTCAATGAGCCCTGTACAATCCAGTCACTTTAACATGCCATAAATGCTTTAATTAATCATTACCAATCTACTCTATCATTAATCATTTACCTACCACATAAGTTTCACGAATTTTCATTTACTTCAAGGGTTGCACATTATCCGAATAGCAACTACATTTGCAATCTGGCACATATTGGGAAGTTTCTGCAATAAGGCAATTTCGGAAAAATGGGGTGCCTTTGCACAAATCTGAACACTACCTAAAATTGCTTAAAGATAACCGTTCGCACGATCACTACTAGACTTGTTCGATCAACTGGGGATATTTCCCTTTCATTTGTTTTTCTGCTTCCCACATGGTTTCTTCGACTTGTTGATTTCACCACAATACTTTAACTAAAGCAATTTCCTTGTTCCTCAATTTTCGGACTTGCCCATCAAGAATAGCAACCGGACCCTCTTCATATGATAAGTGCTCACTCACCTCAATAGTCTCAAATGGCATGATGGAAGATGGATCTCCAACCACTTTCTTCAACATAGACACATAAAACGCCGGGTGTACTAATGACATTTCAGGGGGCAATTCCAGCCTATAAGCCACCTACCCTATCCTTTGATCAACTCGATACGGACCAACATATCTAGGACTCAACTTCCCTTTCTTACCGAATCGCATGACTCCCTTCGTAGAAGATACCCTCAAGAATACCCAATCGTTAACTTGAAATTCCAAGTCTCTTCAACGAACGCCCGCATAGGATTTCTGTCGACTTTGAGCAGTCTTCATCCTTTCCTGAATGACTTTAAAAAAGTGAGTTGATTTGGTGACTTGATCCATTATTACCCAAATTGAGTCAAATTTGCATTGAGTGCGAGGTAACCCTACCACGAAATCCATGTTGATCATCTCCCATTTCCCATTGGTATTTCCATAAGCTGAGTTAACCCGCCAGGCCACTGATGCTCAACCTTTACTTGCTCAAAATTCGAACACTTAGATACAAAGTCCGCTACACCCCTTTTCATACCGTTCCACCAATAAATATCTTTAAGATCATGATATATTTTTGTAGACCCTATAAGCCTCCACCATTACCCTCTCCCGAATCTTATCCACATCTGGAACACATATCCTTCCTTGACATCGCAATACACCATCCTCTCCGCTAAGTGAAAATTCTGAAGTCCTGTTATTCACAACTACTTCTTTTATCCGAGCCAATGCTGGATCCCTAAACTGTTTTTCCTTGATTTCTGCCTCTAGTGACGATTCTGCTCCATTATGCACCATAACATTCCCCTCGTCTAATGATGAAATCCGAACCCCTAGACTGCCAATTGATAAATCTCCCAAGCCAAAGGCCTCTAATCCGCTCCCAAATGAGCCAAACTACCCATAGACTTTCGACTGAGAGAGTCGTCCACCACATTTGCCTTACCTGGATGGTACAATATGTTCATATCATAATCCTCGAGCAATTCTAACCATCGTTGTTGCCTTAAGTTCAAATCCTTCTACTTGAACAAATATTGGAGACTCGTATGGTCTGAGAACACATCCACATAGACCCCATAAAGATAATGCCTCCATATTGTCAAAGCAAACACAACTGCTGTGAGCTCCAAATCATGTGTCGGATAATTCTTCTCGTGATTCTTGAGTTGTCTCGAAGAATACACTATAACCTTCCCATGATGCATCAACACACACCCCAAACCAACCCTGGAGGCATAAACTATCACCTTAACACTTTATATCATTAGTGGAACATCTTTATCATATCCTCTTACGTAAGACCTCCCACGAATTGAGTACTACTATAATTTCCCTGATATGGTTACAATCTCATGTAAATAATTGCTACTAACTCTTCAAAATTCTCAACAAAAGATATTACTGAATGAGTTTTCTCATATGACCTGCTGTCTCAAATGAATACCACTGGCTAACTTGCACACATACCCTAATAACACTAACTTGCACAACATTTGCATCAAATGTAAGGTAACTGTGCTCTAACTTTTCTTAGCCAACCTCTTCTCCCCACATGTGCATTATAGAATTTAAGAAACTGCACTACTTCCCCTATGAAAATTCCCACGATCCCTTTTTGCGGTTAAACACCTCTCAAAACGTATATCAACAACCTTTATATGTATATAATTTAGGAAGGGTCACTAGCCCGAGAAAGGCATTCTCTGAAACTTTAAATCCTCTTTGGTTTTACTCTTAAGTTTAAGGCTTAGTCCACCTGATTCTATCCTCGATGAGTAACTCACCTCATTCCCCATATTGTAGTTACCAAAACAAAGTTCCTTGATATTGCAGTTTAAGAGTTACCATGCTAAACCTGTCTGGTCCGTAACAAGTGTTCATCCTCTTTCAATCTATTCAGAACCTTTTATTTTCCCTTTGGGTAGATTATGTTACCTTTCCCTTATTGATCACCTATTGGCATGGAAAATATGCTAGTGCCATCTTTTCTTTCTAATTGGAACTTTCATTCCCATGCTATTTTGCGGATAGTGCATAGTTAATAGCTTTATTTTCCCACACATTTTTCTGCCTCCCGTGAACTTGTAATATCAGTATGCCTTGTTTAATTAGTTTACAGTACCACAACTTCACCAACGGTATTCTCACTTCCCATTGTATGTAGACATGATTATCTCTAGACCCTTTAGTTGATATTCAGTGTCACCCAAGTCGGTTGCATTGCGGTTAGTCCCTTATAACTTTTATTAACACGTGTGCTCTAAGTGAGTCCACCATTCTGATGCAAGATATTTTATTATAATAATGACCATCTCAATTTAAAGGTTTTCTCCCATTTCTTCTCACCTCATTCTTCCTAGTTAGTGAATAGCCACGCACTCTTCCATATATTACTTGGTCTCTTACCTTAGGTATTTCATCCGGCTCACCTCTTAACTCTTATTGGGATATATGTGCAAAGTGTGTTCTTCTGAATATCACTTAACACTTGTCTGTTTGTAAGATTCTTTAGAGGCTCTCTATCAAGCCCCAAATACCATCTTGGATTGTTATAGCAACACATTTATTTCTCCTACTCGTTCTGGCTTTCTTAGTATCCCGAAACTTTGGTTAAATCACAAATCTATGATTAGCCCATTCTAAGAACTCGCAATCTTTCACATTTGATCTATGTTACTTTCTTGGGTTCCATTTCTCCTGACCATAAAACAAGTAAAAAAAAAAATCTCTTTACAAATACACTCTTATTTTCTAGAATCGTTGACCCTATCATTCACTTTGCCATGCGTGAAGAATTTACCTTCCTTAACCTTCTTGTGGTACTAGTTGTCTATCATTAGCATATCCTTTCAGAGAGTCATGTTATCCATTATCTCTTTTCTAGACCACACATGTCTTCACCAAAATATTCAAATATCATAGCTACATGGTTTCACTCTTGTCTCATTGTATTTAAGTGGGCTCACGATGGCCCTCCCTCCCCCACATGGGGCGAATGTCCTGGATTTTGACACAAGTCTTGAGTTTAGAAACTTTAGGGACATATGCCTCATATATCTATCCCTCACATATTCAATATATATATATATATATATATATATATATATATATATATATATATATATATATATATATATATATATATATATATATATATATATATATATATATATATATATATATATATATTCGACAATAAGGGAAATTTATGTTACCATAGTATTAATCTCATAAGTTCCCTACTCTTATTCAGCCATACATGTATGGGATTCCAAGTTCCCACGCCTATATCCTTTATGAGTGTAATACAACTTCGTACATTTATGAGTCCTTATAAAGTTCATAGTACAAGGGTCTTCTCACCTTGGGTCCAATTGAGTCTCATTTCTTAACTTTCTACCTCATGTGAGAGACTTACACTCTCATCATTAATCTCTCGGTCATTCTCTCATATATCACGTGCTTATATAACCAATATTCTTTCACACCTTAGGATTATTTACATACTTCTCGCACTATCCAGATGTGCTATTCAAGCTTACATATCATTTATGAAATCAATGCCTCTTTGGGCTGTTAATCACTTTTAACACATTCCTCAAATAAAGTATACTTATAGTACTATGTACTTATACTATATATCCATACTGTTTATTCAACAAGATACATGTGCCATCTCCATAATATCCATGCCTTTTCCCATTGGTCATGACATACGACAACACTACATGAAATAGACGAAAGAGCATTTAAACTTACCTTGAATCTCAACGTACGAGTTAGAAAACAATCTTATAGACAAGCTTTATCGCATGATTTGGAGTGTTGAAGAAGGGTAATATTCCTAAATGTCCATGTAGCCTCCAACTTATAGATGTGGTCGACAACACACCGATAAGAAGGACTCTACTAGACACGGCTCCGAGACATCCTAGGACACTTTAAAACCTTAAGCTCTAATACCAAGTTTGTCACGCCCCAAATCGAGGGACATGACCGGCGCCTGACCGGGTAGCCCCAGTCAAGCGTACCGGGGTGCCTTTCATTCCCACACGTTATCCCTTCATTGATTATTTCTCATAAACCACATATCTTACCCATTTATAACAGATTTCACAATGTACAAACATAACCATGCGAGTGACTCATTAACAAGTTTACAGTTTTTACAATGCCCGACATAATATGTACATAAGACTGGACTCCCACAGTTTACATGTCTACGGAGACTCTAGGATACAAAAGGGAATATAATACTTTCCAGTAACAAGGCCCCGGCTATACCTTAAAAATCCAAAATAAAGTCTAAAATAAAAGTGGCATGAGCCACATAGTGCCCCGAGGAAGAAAGGGGCTCCGCAAAACGGGCAGTGAAAGATGAAGGATGCTACTGCCGATGAGCTGAAGCACCTGCTACTGATCCACCTACAATCATAACACGAATGTAGCATCCCCGGCAAAAGGGACGTCAGTACACTTGAATTGTACTGGTATGTAGGGACAAGCTTTGTCTCAAGTAAATCAAGCCATTTAAACAAGTAAATCATGATGATAAGACAACCAATGAATTACACAAAAAATTAATCAACCCAGCAAACTATATTTCCACATTTACTTCTTCTCAAGTAGTTCTCAGCCCAAAACACAATTAAAGATGAACAAAGAAGGCAGCAACCATACAAACATGGAAGAACACAATCAAGTCAAATAAAGGGGCAATCAGTGCCCCACAGGTTGCAAACTCTCCTGCTATCTCCTTTCACAATTTCACATTTATGATTTCAAATTAATTTCAATGGCGATTTCGATCACTTTCCATCCTTATTACCTCGGCCACCCTTATTACCTCGGCCACTCTTATCACCCCAACCCACACCTTATTACTTTGTGTTGCGGCGCGCAACCCGATCCCACCGTACAGTTTCAATCACAACAATCACAAACAGCAAACAAGGCACTACACAAGATCACAACAAGTGCAAATAAGCAAGTTACAAATTGGTTCATGTTCTCAAATACTTTTCAAACCAATATCACAACCAAGTTACAATGTTTTCATATTCGAGAGTTTCCATACCATTATGTTCAACAATTTACCACAATTCAAGTGTTTCATTTCTTTCCACAAGAAACCATGTATGCCATCACAACAATTGTTCTCAATTCCTTACCAATTTCAATTCCCTTTTTATCTTTCGGTTCATGTTCCATACCACACCACACATAGTTCAACATGAATTGGATACCCAACAACAAAATCAAAGAATTACACACAATTTCTCAAATCAACACATGCCAAACGAACTGCACATATAAGGGCGATTTCATAAGAATCAAAGTTAGCCATACATACCTCGTTTAAGCTTTCCTTAAGTTACTACGAAGTTTCGAAAATTATAGCAATCCCAACCTACTTGAAACATAGCAAAATTAAACACAATTTAGGAAGACATTTATGGTTTCAACTCCTTGCAGCATTTTATCAAACACTAGTTGGGAGTCTTGATTTTTAATACTCTTTTACAATATTTCCCTTCATTCCAAAACTCAATATTTACCTATTTATGTTCATCAATCTTCCCGCAACTCTATTTGCACAAGCATGCATACATAACACTACCATACCAAGAATCATACCTCAATAACATATTTCACAATCTCTACAATACTAACATAACCTAGGTTAGGAACCCATGGCTACCAATCACCCTCCATGAGTTCTAATGTATGTATCTTACATAAATAATCATCATAGAGTAATTGGAGATGATAGACATACCTATTGTAGTAAGAATTTTAAGAATCTCCACTTGAGGTGTTCTTGAAGAATTCAAGAATTAGAAGGAAAATCTAAGGATTTTGAAGATTAATCCTTGTTAGTATAAGTGTTTAAGAGGTAGAAATTACTCAAAGAACTATAAAAATCTTACCTTAGATCATAGGGATGAAGTTTGGGATGAAACCCTCTTGAGAGAGCAAGTCATAACCCCAAAAATGAGTTGGGAAGACTCTAGACCGGTCTTTGGGGTATTAAAACTATCCAGGTGCGCGAAATGTTGCCCAGATGCGCGAAGTGTGCTGGCTTCGCTCATTACTTCGCGCATTTTCCTGAGCATTCTGCCTCAGATGCGCGAAGTGTGCGCGAAGTCCATTTCGCGCAGGATTTCGCGCATCTGACACCCGACGAGTAGATTGATCATAACTTTCTGTATACACCTCCAAATGACGAACGGTTTGCTGCGATGGACACTAGACTCAAAGTGCTTTAATTTGAAAGGTTGATCCTCACACAACTCCTTATATAACCAGAGATATGATCGTTCAAAATGAGGTCGTGTGCACACTCTTTTACAGATTTCGTCTAATATGCAATTTTCCATCTTGGATTAGACTTAGGCCTCTCCTTAGACCCCAAATCACTTATACTAAGACTTATACCCTTATTAACATATCTAATTGATACCATAATATTATAAATCCTTATTTGCACACGAGATAAAATAATTTAGCCTACATTAGCACGACGAAATCTTAAATAACTCGAACAAGATTTCCGGGGCTTTACATCAACCTTCACATACTTTTCTAATAATTTTATTACAATGTATTCTCTATAGTCGTCCAGAACCCGCAAAAAATCTCTAAGACTTTCATCATCCTCAATGTTAAACTCAGAATAATAAGCAAACTCATGCGAAGTCACTGAATAAGGAAATCTTCCGGTTACTTTAATGCTAACCGAACGACTCCGCTCACTCATTTTTTACGTAATAACGATACAAAAGTATCGTACTCCATATTAAACGGCAATTTAACATGACACTGTGGAGGAGAGCTATACCTCACAGAGTTATTAACCACAACAACCTCACCCCCTAATACAATGAAACCCTTATTTTTGGAACTTCAGACATTATAAAAAATGGATTGATAAGGAAATGAGAGAATAAACATTTGTTTGAAGTTTAAGTGTTGAATAAATTTTTATGAAGTTGAAGCATCTATAAATAAGGAAAGTTTGAGCAATTTTTCAATGAAATTCGCATTATACTACTGCGAATTATGAATTTTAAATATTTTTACGTCAGGAAAAGTGGGCCCAAAATGCAGCCTAATTCGCAGTTGTGTACTGCCCAATTCGCAGTACACAACTGCGAATTAGGCTGTTCAAAAAATACGAGACATTTAAAAAAAATATATGCAATTCGCAGTATAATACTGCGAAATAGGTAAAATTGTATTTTTTTTAATATTAAAAAGGTCATTTTTGTTATATTTAGTGTTACTTAGGTTCCGGACTCAAGATTTCAACTCCTCAATAAATAATTCTTCATTAACTTCGTCTCGAACCCGAACCCACAGTATTATTGGGACCACATTTGAACTCCATTATTCAAGTTGTGGACATCAGCTTGTCATAACTTGGTTTCTTGAATTCTGAATATCATCAAATTATAGTCATTTTTGTTATCATCAAACAACCAGTTATGACATTCCATAGAACCCATAGACTTCAATCCTCTCATTGCCTCTGATTTTTCATTTCAAGTGCTTAATATGCAATACCTTTTTGCTGTCCATGCTGAAATACAACCTTGGATCTTCCCTTACTATGCAATCAATAGAGATTTCTCTCTCTGTCGTAACGAAAATTGCTTTAGTTTTGGAAAGAACCTAAAAAAATGTGAACTTTGTTATCTCCTTTGTTGTTCTCATCTCTGGACCCCTGTTTTCTCTAGAAAATTAATGGGACTTATGTGGAGGTGGAAAGAAGGTGCACTGGTGGAGGATGGATGAGGAGTAGAAATTATGGTATTATTGCGAACTTCATCAGAACTACTGAGAAAAAATAGATGTGAAAAGATCTGCAGGTTGGGAGACCAAGTGAGAGTAACTAGGCCGAGGTGAGTGTTGTGAGGGAGGTGGCTAGCTTGGAATAGCAGGAACTGGTGGTTGCGTCGGTGTCAGAACGACGGCCACGTTAAGAGGGAATCAAAAGCAAAAAAGAACGGGTAGGATTATGGGTAGTTCAATTGTGAACCGAGTAGATTAAATTGGGGTGGGGCCTTTAATGAGGAATTGTCACGTGTTCCTCTGTCACGATCCGGATTTCCCATCATCGGGAGTCATGATGATGCCTACTAGTGGAAGTTAGGCAAGCAAATTCTTACTTACATTTCCATTAGTTACAACTCTCTTTTTAAGATTTTAAATAAAATTATAAAATTACAGCGAAATAATTAAATTTAGCAGAAGACTTAGCAAATTTTACTAGATACGATACAAAAAACACAAGCATGATTCACTACCCAAGACTGGTGTCACAATATTCACGAACTTCTAAGAATAATACACATAACCGTCTGAAAGAAATATAAACTGTTTATCTCGAATACATGAGATAACATAATGAAAAAAAAAAGATAGAGGAGACAACAGGTCATGCGGACGCCTGCAAGACTACCTCGAAGTCTCAGTAGTCGAAATACCCACAATTGCTACTGCCGCTGCTGCTGTCCGTAAACTGTATCTGCGCAAAAGAGCGCAGAGTGTAGTATCAGTACAACTGACCCCATGTGCTGGTAAGTGCCTGGCCTATCCTAACTAAGTAGTGATAAGGCTAGGACCAGTCACCCACATAAACCTGTGCAGTTAAAATATATATAGATACAAACAAACAGCAATATACAATAGTGAACATTTATAGGGAAAAGAACATACCCTAGTACAACAGCATAATATTATATCATAAAATTAATATGGACAATGGAATACAATTCTGTTTCCAAACTCACATTATCCACTTACAAGAGTACAACCACTCATTCTCATTTTACTATCAATCCTTTCTGTTATTTAACAAAACCGTACATAATATATTATCGGCTATTGTAGCCAATATCAACAGTTATTATCTGTAAGTAGTGCGTTCGTGCACTCCGAACCTCTCGATAAGTCACCGGCATCTATGACCAATAACAGTACAAAATAGTCTACCGGCAACTATGGCTAGTGTCAACAATCAATATCTGTTAGTAGTGCGGCGTACACTCCGACCCTTCCGATAAGTCACTGGCGCTATGGCCAATTGTCATACTTCCCTTTTTACTATCCCACCTTGAAAAGCATATAAATACGCTTATAGGGTATACCTCGATGTTCAAATACCCGAGACGGATATAATAGCATAGAGGAAGGAGTTTTTCCACTTAAAGGACAATCGGTTTGGGATTTTTGTTTTAATTATCAGAGTCGCCACTTGAGAAGATAATGGTGTCCCAAGTCACCGGTTAATCCCGAATCCGAGGAAATTGACTCTTTTTGTAATACCTGCGAAACAAAGATCTGGATAAGGAACTCTGTTAACCCGGGAGAAGGTGTTAGGCATTCCCGGGTTCCGTGGTTTTAGCACAGTCGCTCAATTCTCATTCTTGACTCTTGTTTGACTCAATATAGATTTTAACAACAAATATGTGCTTTTACTTAAAAATTTTATGGAATTGCGACATCGCAAAAACACGCCTCGAGTCACACCGCAACCAGTACGCCTGTGACTTTCGGTATATTTCAGCTTTGCCGGGACTTAGGATTTGAGTCGCACCAAGTGCACACTCGTTTCAAGGAAGGTATATTAAATCGTGCCTAATAGCGTCTATCGTCTTTTAATTCCTTTGGGCAAGACTATGGATTTCGCTAGTAGTCTTCCCGAGTCTATTTATATTATCTTATTACTAAAGGGAGCCCCATTTTTTAACGTTATGCGAGGCTCGTACCAATTATTTATTAAGGTCCGATCCTATTTGTTCAACTATATTTTCTATATGTGTTCTTCCTTTAACCATTTTTTGGTACTAAATATTCCAGGCCCGTGTTATTTGTGGTTATTAGGCCTGGTTCTTCATGACATTGTTTGAACAGATATCAAATCTGCCCAGGCCTTAGAGGCCCAAGCTGCTTTCAGGCTTACACTTGATAGCCTAGCTAATTTAATGCCACAGTTCAGGCCCGCGTTGCGTGTTGGGCCCAAACCAACTAAAAATAATAGGAATGAAAAACGAAAATTCATAGTAAAACAGATACACATGATTGAGAATAAAATCAGATACTTTTATTAATGAGGAAAAAAGGAAAGTCAATACACAAATTACTAACTCTAAATCAAATATTTATGTACATGAGAACTTAGTAGACTGTCTTCACTGCCAATTTACAACCAAGAGTTTGCACTAGCGTCTAATTGTTTACTAGTCGAGAGATTTGGGAACAAAGCTTACTTGCCTACGAGATCAGATTAAATTAAAGTGATTCAACTAATTATTTACAGTATCAAAAGATAAACTAAACAATTTATTCACGGATGTTTAACTATATCACTAGTTTCATTGTGAGCTGTACCTTTTATCATCACCAATTCATCCTAATTAAATTGCTTCAATATCTAATTATTTCCCCTTTTTAAAACTCAATCATATCTGAGCAAAGATTAACGAAAACATCCTAACTATATAAGCAGTAACTACACGAGTATCTGCATCTAAGTGATTTAAGGACTTAAACAGAACTAAACAGTTGGTTTTACGGTGACTTAGTTCATTGCAGTGTTACTAATCCAGTTGTAAACGATTCACTCTAATGTTTTTCTATTTCTAGGCTTGTCTACAATAGGAGAGATTATGTGATTACGGCTACTGTGAATATCGATTAACAGATTAAAACCATGATTAATTAACTTATGTTTTAAAGTTTTACCTATTTAAACTAAGTGATATGCTATCTACTACTCTACCACTATTAAGCTATCTATTACAATGTTTTTGTTTCTGTTCTTATACTACTACATTCTATACTATCACTAAAGCTACAGATCTAAGCTACTAAAGCAGTAACACAAAATGAACTACAGATTCATAATGACAGATAAATTAAGCTGAATCTTCATGTTATTTCATCAGAATCATCAATACAGCTTCAGTTGGAATAAAAGTGTACCTGGATCAATAAGTAGAAAGAGCCAATGAGTTCTAAGGGGTAAGAAATAAGCACAGCAACAAACTCAAACAAAGGCAATGCAACAGTGTATGGTTGAATATCAGCAAACAAAGACCACAGCAACATCAAACAGAATCCAAGCAAAACTCAAGAAAAACCACGAGAAACAGATGACTATCAGATGCTCCCACTTCAAATTGCCCAGAAAAACTACTTGCTATATTACTACTTTTTCTCTGAACTTTTTCTTATCAAAAGCCAGCCCCTATTTCACTCTTTTTGGGGGTTTATATAGGTGTGAGAGTTTCTCATTTCTTGGGGAGAAAGAATGGGTTTAAATCCCACTTCTCCCCCTTTAAAATTGCTAAACTTACACTTAGACCCCATTTTCAGTTATCAAATCCCTTCCAGCATGTGCTGGAAGGTTCTATTAGATTCCATTTTAAGGCTTTTACCAAAGTATCCCTAAGGGTTAAAGATTTTTACTGATTTCCCTTTTTAGGGAGACCATTATACCCTTTAATCTCTGCAAAATTGCAGAAATCAGGGGTACAAATGACTCCCATAACCTTATATGTTTTATGAAATTCACTATTTTACCAATTTGGTTCCATTTTATACCCCTAGTGCCTTTGCCAATTTACCCGACCTACCTAGGTCAAGTATTCAGCACTTTGAGGCTTATTTATCCTATGGCTAGTCCTTGCATTGGTATTTAAGGACTGGCCAGTTCTATTATTTAAAACTTGGCCTATTTTAACTCAGTTTCAGTTAATTAACCTGTTTAATTTCTTTTAAAACTAATTGCAGGACTAGCCTGCTTTATTAATGCATTTAAACTATTTAACTTTTAGCCAGTCTCAAGTTGAGACTTAGCTTGGGTGATTAAACCCATTTACTGAACTTAGTTGGGCCCAAAGCCTTTGCAGGCCTGGCCACTTAAGGCTCAGGGCTCAAAAAGAGCCTAGGCAAGTCTGAATTTGAAGACTTAGCCAATTTTTGGAAATCCCAGCCTTTAAACTGATCCACATGTTAGGCTAAGGTCTTTGCAAACCTAGCCACCTGAGATTCAGGGCTCAAACGAGCCTTGGTGAGCCTGCATTTGCAAGCTTCACCAGTTTTGCACAACTAGCCCCTTTTGAGGTGGACTAGTGTGTTTGGACCTTATAGAGTTGATCAACTTTGCAAAGTTGACCACTCTTTGGTCAATTATTACCTAATAGCCTATTTTTGTTCATTTTAAGTTAATTAAACTTATTTGCAGGACTAGCCTATTTTATTGTTCTATTAAACTATTTGAAATTTGACCAGTCCTTAATTTGGACTTGGCTTTGCCATTTTAAGGCTCATTACTGAACACAGGCCTGGCTAAGACCTTTGCAGTTCTAGCCATCTGTGATCATGGCTCAATCAGGGCCTTGGTAAGTCTAAGTTTGCGGACTTAGACCAATTATTACACAACTAGCCCATTTAAGTGTTGGCCAGTGTGTGAGAGACCTAGAAGAGTAGGTCAATTGCAAAATTGACCACTCTTGGTCACTTATTTAACTTGTAGCCTATTTTTGTAATTTTTAGTTTTAAGTCTATTTCAAAACTAGTCATTTTTATGGAACTTAGCACTAGCAGCTATAACCAATCCCCTAAGGTTCAAACAGTTAATCAGACATTCACAAGAAACAAAAACTAGCAAAACTTAATCATTCTCAACATGCATTGCACACAGAAACACACATGATCAAATAAAATGGACCAATCAACCCAAACTCAGAGGAGACAATTGATATGGTTGATTTTTAGTCGATTAACTCATATTATCAGACTACATGTGATAAAGTATGAATCCATGTAAATTCTGACCTAATTACTCCTAGTTCAAGTCATATGACATTTGAAAAACTTCAGAACCTCTAAGGTTCATGGCACAGTTACACATATAAGCATAGACTCTCATAAAACGGTCAACATGGCTCATTTAGACATAAAAACAATGGACTTTAACAGAATAACATAAGCATGGTAATCAGAATTCACTTTCAAGTACTAACCCTAGCTTGATGTATATAAGATGAAAATAAAGAATAAAAGAATCATTCAAATTAATGAGAGTTAACAAAGATAAACTAATACAGAATGAGAGTCCAAAAACATTGGCATGCAAAGAAGATATCTAAAATCAACAAGATGAAGAGGCCTAATACAAACAGAGGACGAAGAAGAGGAAAAATATCAAGTTCAAATCTTCAAAACAGAGAATCAAAACCAAAATCCAAACAAACGAGATAAACATAGTATAAGATATGAATAACAATGACTAGACAACTAAACATGTAAAGAATCATGGAGAGAGGAACAGTCATGTTGTTGAAGACTAATAGGTCAGAAATCACAATACCAAGAAGATGAAGAAGCACAAGATGAAAGATAGATCTTTTGTTTTTACTCAGAAGAAGCAGAACATGATTTGAAACAAGGAAAACGAAGAACATCATGAAGATGAACGCGATGAAAAAAAAATCCTAGTTATGACATAGATCTTTCAAACCAAAGAAACAAGAACAGTCAAAATAGGAAAGTAACATGGAGATGAACAAGATGAACGGAAAAGCCCTAATACTAAATAGATCTTTCGAATCGAAGAAACAAAAACAAACAGAAAATATAACACAGAAGAAAACATTTAAAAAAAACTAAACATGAAAGGAAGCAAAACAGATTCAAAGAGTGAGGGGACTTAGCTTGCAGGGCCGGTCTCCTGAGCTTGCTATTTTCCTTATTTTCTCTTTTTTTCTTTTTCTTTTCCTTTCCAGTCTCTTTCAGGCTCTTTTCCTTTATTTCCTTTTCTTTATTCGTTTTTCTTTTCTCATTTTCCTCTTCTGGTTTCCCTTTTAGACTTCAAGGTGAAGTCTTTTTGGGTTTATGTATGGCTTGGGGTGTTTGGGAAGGCAAAAGGGCGGATCTTGATGGGGTTCGAAGTTCTGAGTCGCCGGAGTTAGGTTTCCGGCGATCCGTTTTGGGATATTCGAGGAGCTGCGGGGAGATTCGAGGGAGGTGAGTGGTGGGGTTAGGTAGATCGGACCAAGGCGGTCCGATTGGCGTTAGTTTAAGATGGTGGTTCATACTTTGGTGGTCACCGGTGGTAGATTCCGGTGACCGACTTATCAAGAACGAGGGGTCTGTTTTAGGTTTCTCTAAGGCTTGGTCGGAGAAGAAGAAGAAGAAGGAGGAAAAGAGAGAGGAGAGGGGTTGGGGGTGGCCGGCGACCACCGTGGAGAGTGGTGGCCGCCATGGTCGGCTATGGTTTCATGAGGTTGAAGAAGACGACGAAGGAGAGAAGAGAGAAGTAGGGAGGCGGCTAGGGTTAGATATTTGGCCAAAATGATCGGCTTCTTCAGACAGAAGCCTTATATAGGCGGGGAGGTTAAGGAGATCTGAGCCGTTCGTTTGATGAAGATCAACGGCTCTGAGGCCCGTTACATAAACGACGCCGTTCCACCAACGATGAGACCAAAGGCCCTGCCCGTTGGATTAGCTTGGATGGACGGCTCAGATTAAACCTATTTTATTTTAATTAACTAAAAATTAAGCCAATTACTCAGACCGCTAGATTCAGTCTGATGGACGGTTGAGATCATCTGTGCTTAATGAATTTGGATCCGACCTCTGGGCTAAAGCACTTGGGCCGCTCAAATGGGTCAATTTGGCCCAAAGCCAATATACCCAACTATATTTGTATTTTTCTGGTGTTATTTATTTTTTTTATGTATTTTCTTTTGTATTTTTTTTCTTTTCTTTTATGGAATATTATAAAAACTTAATTTCCTACTTATTCTAATTATCTAGTATTTTGTTAGCAATTTTCTACTATTTTTCCCAATTTTTCACTACTTAAAACTATTTTTTGATGATTTTCTTCTTAAAATTAATTAATTAAAACAAAGTAATTACCTATTTTTGCTTTTTTCTAATTTCTAATTATTCAAACACACAAAATGTGGCTAATTTCAAACAAGGCATGTAATTTGCACTCAAAAATATATTTATTTTAATTTTGGAATGGTTTGCCCGGTGCAAAAATCATGTGCTCACAGCTGCCCCTCTTTGCTCGGGAACACGAAGAGTTTCAGTGCAAAGATAAGTGAGCAATAATGAGAGATTTTTGCCCACTGGCATATTCCCTGAGAAGTATTTTTGAAAAACCTTTTGACCGCACCCTGCCTCAGAGGTTGCCTACATATCCTGGGCTAAACGAGAATCAGGTCGGTGTAGTTCGGGAAGGTCTTGTAGTTTAAAACTACCAGACTTTACTGTTGCATTGACACTGTTATGACTTACTGACCTACTCCTTATTACACCAGGGGGGAAAATGTAAAATGAAGAAGCTATTCTAAGCTATGATCCTACAATTACAATTGTTCCTAATCTAGCCTTTGTTTGCTTCTTCTTCTCTTTTTCTTGATTTTCCGTGATGCCGACTCTCTTTTTGTTGATTTTCTTTTCTTGCTTTCCTCTTTTTTTTTTTGATTTTTAATGATACTTCTTGTCCTCGAGCTGAAGCTTGCTCAAAACAAAACAAAACAACAAACTTTTTCTTCTGCCCCAGTGTGGGCTTTTAACATAAAACCAAAAATTGCAGGAAGTAAATATGCAAAAATGTGTTCCCTTGTTAGATAGTGGGCGCCTGGACGGAAATTAAACGTGCAGAAAAATATTCCCTTGTTAGATAGGTGGACGCCTGACAGAAATTAAACGTGCTTGATATGCAATGCAGAAAAGTATTCCCTTGTTGGATAGGTGGGCGCCTGACAGAAATTAAACGTGCAATGAGATGCGATTCAGAAAAGTATTCCCTTGTTAGATAGGTGGGCGCCTAAAAGAAATTAAACATGAAATGAGATGCGATGCAGAAAAGTATTCCCTTGTTAGATAGGTGGGCGCCTGGACAGAAATTAAACGTGCATGAGATGCAATACGGAAAAGTATTCCCTTGTTAGATAGGTGGACACCTAGACATAAATTAAAAATGCATGAAATGCAATGCAGAAAAGTATTCCCTTATTAGATAGGTGGGCGCCTGGACAGAAATTAAACGTGCAATGAGATGCGATGCAGAAAAGTATTCCCTCAACCTGATGACCGGGAAAATGGATTTCAAAGATGCTACCTTCCTCTTTTTGGTATTTCCTTTGACCAATTGTCTCTCACCTGTGAATTTCTCCACTTATTGGCAAACTTTCTCTTTTTGGTGTTTTCTATTTTTCCACATTGGTCACATTCACTTTACAGTGAATAGTGATAATTTGTTCCTGCATGAATCATGAAACAAAATTTATTCGATATAAACTGCTGGCAACTGGCATCTGCCATCCCTGCCTCTTATTGCTTTCCTCTTTTTTGCTTTTTCTCCTGCTGTGTGGCTTTTCAGCCGCCTATTTCTTGCGAACTCTTTTTGTATTTTCTTACTTTTTCTTTTTTTTGTTTTCTTTTCCTTTGGCCACGCTTGCCAAATTTCTTTATTTTCTCCAACTCTTCTTTCTTTCTGATCCAGTGTTGTTTCAGCTTTCGTCATCAGGAGCTGGTAGTTAGCTCTCCAAAGGTAAACAATGAAATGCAGAAAAATGAAAGAAGGTAAAGGGTGTTTTGAAGAGATGATAGAACTTATCTGGGTATTTGCTGGCTGATTCCGCTGACCATGCCATGTATTTAAACTCTGACCCAGTTCGTTCCAATCATTATTCTGACTCCGAATCGTTTTCAACCCAAACTAATACTATTTTTTGTTGCCTTTTCATCTTTTCCTGGTAATCCTTACGATTGCCCTACGGTGCCTCGAAAGGTTTTCACCAATAAGACTCTCTCATTTATTTCTCTCAACCTTACAATCTCCCTGCAGTGCCATTTAAGGTTTTCACTGACAAGACTCTCTCATTTTATTTCTCTCAAACTCACAATCGCCTCACAGTTCCGGTTAAGGTTTTCACTGATGAGACTCTCTTATTTTTTTTCATTTTTGTCATTTTTCCTTTTGTCTTTTGTTTTCTTATACCACGGGTGTTGTCTAATATCTCGCTCTTCCTTTATTGCATCTGTTATCATTTTGGAATTGATCAGAAGGTCTTTCTTTGGATCGTATCGTGGCTTTTGGATGGGTTAAGAAAGAAAGGTATAAAGGCTCAAAATTTACGAGGGTTCAAAAATATTTACAACTCTCGGAATTTATTCAATATAACTTCTGCCCCAGTTTCAATATGTGGGGAATTTTGGATTTTTCTTTATTGTGACTGAACCTCAGCGAGGCTGCCTACGTACCCTTTCGGGATCAAGTCAGACGTAGTTCATCCAACGTCATTAGTTAGATGGATTTCTTTTTGACTTTTCCCGATTTTTTTTTCCGTCTTTTTCTTCCCTTTTTTTTCTTTTTCTTTTTTTCTTTTCTTTCTTCTTTTTTTTTTCTTTTTTTTTTTCATTCATTCGTCATTTTTCATTTTGTCAAATGAGTAATACTTGTGAATAATATTCTGAGGGTTTAGAACCCCAGATTTGCATACCTTAGTGTTGTATTAAGGTGACTTGCATGCTGGACCTGGGCGTGGGGTAGAGCACCATTGGGGATTGTGACTTGGTCCGTCCGGGTTTGGTTTTACCGCGTATTTGCATAGAATTTATTGTTATCATTATAACTTGGGCTCATTGCCATACTTGGGGCATATTGCCAATTGTTTGAACTCCTATGAACTATCATTTACTGTTTTCCCTCGCTAATTGAAATAATAGTTGAACTCAGTCCATGTAAATTACCCTGACTCATAAACTCAGCCATATTTACTCAACTTGGAGTTTTAAATTGAAAATTTCACTACTGTTTGTGATGAGTATTATTTGTTACTGGTGCCCGAGGGGATGTCGAATGCATTTGGACTGATTGAGGCCGAGGACCTTATGTGAGGGCATGTTGAGCTATGTGAGGAGGCTTTCATGCCTCGTATTGATTTTATTCAGGCTTTCAGGCTTTGTTGATAACTCTTGGGCTGTAGGAGCCCCTCCGGAGTCTGCACACCCACAGTGAGCACCGGATACCCTTTTAAACGGACAGTGGTAACATTGACACTATCATACGTGTTTCAGTAAGGTAAGAATGACTGACCAGTTAGGTAAGAATGACTGACTAGTGGTAACAATGACACTAAAACACGCTTTAGTCAGGTAACAATGGTTGACCGGTCATGTAATAATAGTTGACCCTACTTGTGTATTCTTATTTATTTGATTCCTTACAAAGAAAATGTCTTGCTATATTTTCATGGGTTTCTACTGTTTATTTGGGTTACTGCTTGAGATAGCATTATTTGTGCCCTTTGGTGATTTTACACTCTCAATTGTTATTCTTTTTATTACCACTTAGTTGGAAGTACTCACTTTACTCCCTGCACCATATGTGCAGATCCAGGTCCTTCTTTACGGGCTGAGTAGACATTTAGTGATCAGCAGGCTTGCTTATTCGGGAGAGTTTGAGGTAGCTACATGGTGTTCCCAGCCGTTGACTCTAACTCCTATCCTTGTCTTTTATTTTCTGCACTTTCAGACAATTAGACAGATTATGTAGTGGTGTATTATTCTATTCTGTAGAGGCTCATATTTATGATACCGGATCCATGGTTGGGCTATATGCTATGTTTTGCTAAACATCAATATTTTTACCAGTATTTTCGTATTTTACTTAAATGGTTTAATATTCAATATTTCACTTATCTAATATTGGTTGTCAATTGGGTTGATTCGTGGTTAATGGTCGAGCTTGTCTAGTAGTGTGCTGGGTGCCATCACGATCGGGTTTTGGGTCGTGACAAGATGGTATCAGAGCCTAGGTTACTTGGTATCGCGAATCATGAGCCAGTTTAATAGAGTTTCACGGATCGGTACAGAGACGTCTGTATTTATCCTCGAAAGGCTATAGAACCTTTGGAAAAACTTCAAATTCTTGAAATTCTTGTCGTGCAACTTTGTTGATCCGATAACTAAACTTCTGTATTATATTCTCTCGCAGATGGCGAGAACTCGTGCTACCGGACGTGACGGACGACCACCATTGCCACCTGCTAGAGGCCATGCCCGTGGTCGTGGTCGAGGTAGAGCAGTATATGAAGTACCAGTTGACCCACCAGTTGCCCCTATTCAGGACCAACCTCTAGCTGGAGATGCTCCAGCAACACCTGCTCAAGCACCAGCTGTGCCTATTGTGATTCCGGGTCATCAGGAGTCCCTAGTTCAGATTGTTGGTTTGCACTAGCCTAGCTCGGGCAATCTCGACCATTACTGCCGTAGCTACATCTCAAACCAGGGGTGGTCATCAGAGCCCTACAACTCGCACTCCTGAGCAGGTAGTGCTGGGTTTACAGACACAAGAGGCACCACCGATTCAGCAGGTTTCCCCAGTCCAACCCATGGCCCCAGTTCAGCTAGTTGCCCCGGTTCAGGGTGATGGGATTCTAGTGATGCCAGACGACGAGCAACGTCATTTAGAGAGGTTCAGCAGGCTTTCACCTCCGATATTTAGTGCAATTTCGGGCGACGATGCCTAGGGTTTTCTCGACAAATGTCGACGTATGCTCTGGACAACAGGGATTTACTACCTTTCAGTTCTCAGGAGCACCCTTTACTTAGTAGGAGGCATATGAGTGGCGTATCGGTGCAGCACCATTGACATGGTAGGAGTTCTCCATTATCTTTCTGGAGAAATTTGTACGACGGTCGCAGAGAGAGGAGTTGCATAGGCAGTTTGAGTGGCTTCGTTAGGGAGATATGTCTGTGATATAGTATGAGGTGAGATTTTCAGAGTTAGTTCGTTATGCTCCATGGATGGTACCTACTGATCAGGAGAGGATCAGGCGATTTGTGGACGAACTTATTTATCCCATCCATATTTTGATGACTCGGGAGAGGGTCCTGACCCATACCTTTGAGGATGCAGTGGATATTACTCGTAACATTGAGACGGCTCATCTTCAAGAGAGGGAGTCCAAGAGGCCTCGAGGATCAAGTAGCTTTAGTGGTGCTCATCAGAGGTCATTCCTTTAGGCTTCCACAGCCAACTCATTTAGAGTACCGTGGGTTATCTTTCGATCGGGGTTATGAGGGCTCTCAGCAGAGTCAGCCATCTCTTAGTGCACTTGCAGCGCAGAGTTTGTCTCATGCCCCATCTGTTCAGGGTCCCTCCAGATCGAGTGTGTTAGCCAGTAATTCTGATGCGTGGGGTTCCCTTCAGTCCCATTCCACAACTCCGGGGAGTTGTTATGAGTGCGGGGTGGTTGGGAACATGTGGAGGCATTTTCCTCGGTGCTGTAGCAGTCAATATCAGCAAAGGGATCAGCCCTCATCTTCTCGTCCATATTCTTCAGCACCTGCCCCGCCAGCTAGGGGTGCGGGTCATACATCTAGGGGTCTCCCTCGAGGGGGAGGTCAATCAGGTGGTCAAGCTCATTTCTATGCTATTTCGGGTCGTTTAGATGCTATTGCTTCAGATGCTATTATCACAGGTATTATTTTAGTCTGCTACATGGATTCCTCAGTTTTGTTTGATCTTGGTTGTACTTATTCATATGTTTCATTATACTTTGCTCATCACTTATGTATGACCTGAGGGTGTCTTGCGTAACATGTGCATGTATCTACCCCGGTGGGCGATACTATTATTGTGGACCATGTATATCTGTCCTGTCTTGTTACTATTGGGGGGTCTGGAGACCCGAGTTGACTTGCTGCTATTGATCATGGTTGATTTTGATGTTATTTTGGGCAGGGATTGGCTATCTTCGTGCCATGCTATTCTAGACTATCACGCCAAGATAGTCACATTGGCTATGCCAGGTAATCCGAGGATCGAGTGGCATGGTATGACTAATTATGTACCCAGCTGGGTAATTTCTTTCTTAAAGGCCCAGTGGATGGATGAGAAGGGATGTTCATCATATTTAGCATTTGTGAAAGATGTTGGAGCTGAGACTCCTTGTATTGATTTTGTGCCCGTTGTGAGGGATTTTCCAGATGTGTTTCCAGCAGACCTACCGGGCATGCCGCCGGACATGGATATTGACTTTGGTATCGATCTGATGCCTGTCACTCAGCCCATCTCTATTCCTCCTTATCACATGGCACCAACTAAGTTAAAAGAATTGAAAGAGCAGCTTCATGAACTCCTAGATAAGGGGTTCATTTGCCCGAGAGTGTCACTGTGGGGTGCACAGATGTTGTTTGTGAAGGAGAAAGATGGCTCAATGAGAATGTATATTGATTACAGGTAGTTGAACAAGGTAACAGTGAAGAACAAGTATCCTCTACCGCACGTTGATGATTTGTTTGATCAGCTCTAGGGAGCGAGGGTATTCTCGAAGATTGATCTTCGTTCAGGCTATTACTAACTGAAGATTAGGGATTCTGATATCATCAAGACAACTTTCAGGACGAGATATGGGCATTATGAGTTTCTAGTTATGTCTTTTGGGCTAATAATGCCGATATGTTCATGCATTTGATGAACAACGTATTTCGTTCGTATCTGGATTCCTTTGTGATTGTTTTTATTGATGACATCCTGGTGTACTCTCATATCCAGGAGGAGCATGCTCAGCCTTTGACAGTAGTATTGTAGAGATTGGGGGAGGAGAAGCTTCATGCAAAGTTTTCCAAATGTGAGTTCTGGCTTGGTCTATGGCTTTTTTGGGAAACATGGTGTCCAGTGATGGTATACATGTTGATCCGAAGAAGATAGAGGCAGTGCAAAATTAGCCTAGACCGACCTCAGCCCCTGAGATCTGTAGTTTCCTTAGGTTGGTAGGATTTATCGCCGTTTTATTCAGTGATTTTCTTCTATTGCATCACCCTTGACCAAGTTGACTCAGAAGGGTGCTCCATTATTGTGGTCCAAGGAGTGTGAGGAGAGCTTTCAAAAGCTCAAGATAGCTTTGACCATGGCTCTAATATTGATATTGCCATCAGCTTTAGGTTCCTACACTATGTATTGTGACGCCTCGAGAATTGGCATATGATGTGTGCTGATGTAGGAGGGCAGAGTTATTGCTTATGCTTCTCGTCAGTTGAAGCCCCATGAGAAGAACTACCCTATGCACGATTTGGAGTTAGCAGCTATAGTCCATGCTCTAAAGATTTGGAGGCACTACTTTTAAGGAGTTTCTTGTGAGGTGTATACCGATCATTGCAGTCTTCAGCACTTGTTCAAACAAAAAGATCTTAATTTGAGACAGCAGAGGTGGCTTGAGTTGCTTAAGGATTATGACATTACCATATTGTATCATTCGGGTACGGCCAATGTAGTGGCTGTTATACCCCTTTTTAACACGGGTCAAACTAGAGTATAACATATTGGTAATTCTGAAGGTTTAATTAGTTAAAAGAGTCGCCACCTAATTAATTTAATGGTGAATTAGGAAACCAATTTTAGTAAGTTAGTGCTTAAAATTATCTTTGTTTTATGGTCTGCTTAACCTTAAAATTTCTAGGTAAGGGTTATAATTAATCCTATAGTGAAGGTTATTAAAGCACCCTATATGATCCGTTATTAACGGTTAACCAGCCAAACTTAGGTTAATTAGATTAAAAGAAATTTTGGTTTAAAAAAATATGGCATTTTAAATACTTTTTAGTGTTTGTCAATACAGCTTAGCACATAGTCAAGTATTTGAAAGTAATTTTACGTGAATAGAACATATGAGCGTGGCAAACTATTAATATATGTTAATTAAATTAGGAAAACCAATTAACCAGGTCTAGCTTAAGAAGATAATGTTTACGTACAAAAAGAGTATCTTTAGCTTACAAAGACTTTGATTCTATTATTATATAAACTTTAGTGATGAGCACTTATTAAACTATTAATTTAAAAGGTCTTTACAACTGGGTCTTATTTTCAAGTGATAAAACAATACCTACTAATACAATTTGAATGTTAATATTTTCTCTTTAACATTAGATACAAACAGTAGCCCCAAAAAATTGAAACCAAGACCAAAAACACAATAAAAGAAGAAAAAAAGAAAAAAAAAATGAAACCACATAACAGAGAAAAAATCATAACAAAAACAATATAAATGTTAGAAGGAGGAGGAGGTCACCATAGGCGCCCCAAGCGAATTTCGCTTGTTTTCTTGCTATCCGATACACTCTATGGAAGACGATATGGGATGCGATGACTCCATGTTCAGGTAGTGTTGAGTCTCGAGTGTGATTCTTTGGCTCCGGTGTATCATGCAAAAAAAGAAAGAAAGAAAGAATTATGAGTAGGTAGAGGTAGAAGCATAAAGAAAATATGGAAAGTGATGAAGAAAGATTAAGCAGAAAAAGAACACACAACTTGAAATTTGAAATCTTAATGCTGGAAAATATTTGCTTATGTTACTCTAACCATGAAAGTAAGAGAAGCAACTAGTTTTATAAGTTAATAGTATGAAATTCTTTAGAAGAATTCTCACTTCTTTTTCAAAAGTAAATATTCTTATTCAATATCAACATAAAGTCTTAAAGTCACTCTATAGGAAACACATAACAGTTAATTTAAATGTGAGTAGGTAAAGACATGTTTTAGAAGATTTGACAATAGCAAAAGTGTGTCAATATCCATAAAAAGGAACTTGTAAGCTTGGCATTAGTGTTTTATCATAAAGAATCAAGTTAACTAACTATCTGCTTCAATTTTGAGGTATTTCAAAACTTAGTAGTATAATTCGTTATCTTACAATAAAGGATTGGAGCAAACATGATAACATTTACACATAAAAGAAATTTTCTATTTATGTCAATGACTGCATAAGTGAAATAATGTATTAAAACAGGAATTTTGCTTCCTAGGTTATTAAGGTCAAATAAAAGAAGCTAAACACATATGAACACGATTTATACAAAAGAGTGAACCTAGCATCATGCCCTCTATAGAAAGTACATCTTAGGCCTTGGATTCCTGAGACTAGATAAAAAGCATTACAAATAAGAAATGGTCTTTCAACCCGTATATGTAAATAAAATGGCTATAACTTAGTTATAATTCTAACTTTTAAGGAAACCTAAATGTGATCATTAGAGTATAACTATAAAATTTTATAACAGATCTTTACATGACTAAAGAAATACATAAAGCATGATCTCTAGTATCACAAATAACACCTAAGTCAGTACTCCTATACCCGGATAAGAAAAGAGCTTAGAATATGATTTTTAGGCTATAACAAGCCATCAAAATTTGTGAGAGCTTCACATGATTAAAGAAAAATATATAAAACATCGAATCTTGTACAAAAAGCCTAAAATCATGATATCCCTTTAACAAATATAAATCACAATTCTAAAATTTGAGATAGGCTAAAGACAATCTCTAGTCTACAATATATTGTCAAATTTTGCAACAGATTTGACATAACCAAAAGAAATATAAACAGGACTTCTAGGTGAACAACTAGACACTAAATAATGACTTATAACAAGAAGAGTAACTCATATTCATTAACAACAAGAGAAAAATAAATATATTAGAGTTGAGAAGGGACTGACCGTTTGCAGGGCAGTGAACGTGGCGTCGACCTTCGAATCTACTCTCTCATTATGAACAGATCCAACACTTGAGCAAAAGAAATTCGAACACCTCTATCACCGCTAAAGTACGCCGAGACAATAAAATAAAGTTTGAAAGTTCTTTATCAAAAGTTTCTAAGGGACGAGAAGAGTGGTAAGAGTAAGGAATATAATAGTGTTTACAGTAATGTTGAGTGGCGGCTCTCGAATCCCCTTTTACTTGTAGAAAGGGGTAGTATTTATAGGGGGGAAATCTAGAACTTTTGGATGAAAGTTGAGCGCGATTTCAAATTTCAAATGGTCAAGGAGCCGTTTCAGAACTCTGAAAACTAATTCTCCTTGTTCAGAAGAAAAATCTGATTTCTCAAAAGTTATTTGGCCTTTTTCTTTGACCAAATCTTCTCAAGGATAGGCGTGTGAGAGATGGAGTCACGATATAAACAAGAGAGATGAAACTTACTCGAAATCGACCGGATAAAGCCTGGCCATGGCTGAAATCGGCTGACTTGACACAAAAATGGTATGAGGGTAATGAGAGAGGGAGGCGTAACTGAATTAGGATTAGGCTATAGGCTTGAGAAGTGGGCTGCTTGTTTGGTGGGCGTTTGGACTATGGCCCCTAAAATTTTTTGGCCGAGATGGTTTGGTCTTGGGGAAAGACTTTGGCCGATTCTTTCTTCAAAACAAATTCCTTAGGGCTTCAAACTAACTTCTTTAAGTCATAATATATTTAATGGATATTAATCATTATAAAAAATATAGTAGTAGTTGTAGTAATAATAATAATAATAATAATAATAATAATAATAATAATAATAATAATAATAATAATAATAATAATAATAATAATAATAGTAGTAGTAGTAGTAGTAGTAGTAGTAGTAGTAGCAGCAGCAGCAGCAATAATATTAAGAATTTTCATTGTAGTAGTAGTAATAGGATAATACTACTACTAGTAGTAGTAATAATAATAATATTAATGTAATAAAATTGTAACACTAATTGCAATAAAGACAAAATAGTAATCATTTCATGATAAAATAATAATATTACTAAAAATATTTGTCCTAGTCGTAGTAATAATAGTAACACTAATGCTAATATCTAATTAATATTAATACTAATAACAATAATACTTAGCAGTAGTCATAATGTATTGGTAGTACTATTTCCCATGGTAGTAGTAGTGGTGGTCATACTAATAATACTAGTAATAGTGATATTAAGTAAATAATAATAAAAATAGTAATTAGGTCTAGTTTGTGCTAAAAATGGTAAAATAACTATTCTTACATTATTAGTGACATTAGAAGCTAAAAGAAATAGTTTGGAAGAAAGGAGGGTCAAAATTGGATGTCAACAGCTGCTCCTCTTTGACCTGAGACGATAAAAGAGTTTTCGGGCAAAGAATATTGGCTTAGTAGCCAATTTTGTCCCAACCATCAAGGTTGGAATGGGACAAAGGAGATGTGAAAAATAATTACGGCCGAACTCCATTTTCGAGTTGCCTACATATCTCGGGTTTCACGAGAATCAGGCTATATGTAGTTCAAGACTGATGGTACCCTGGATTAGGATTTAACGATTGATGCAAATCCTAAAAATGCTGCCCCAGTGTTGAATCATAGAGACAGTGGATACCGTGATTGAAAGAAAAAATTTTAAAATAAGGATTTGGATTAAGTTTTGAGAGTTGAGCCGAGCGGAGTTCGAGGTAGATCCTTGACCTTTGTTGGAGAGTTTGGTATTCCTCTCCAACAAACTGCCCCAGTTCATTGCTAAAGTATAGTTCCACGTTGCACTATTTTTCCTGCAGAGCTTGGCAATGCTAAGAATATTCGTTAGGAAATAAGATGCAATATGCCATAAAAAATAATCTTATGAATATTATTTAGGCGTTAATTCATAATAAATGTGAATTTATTGGGTAAACTTATAAAAAAATAATTTTATGGTGATATTTCATGATCACAATGCCATATGAAAATTTAGCTTATGGAAATGTGTTTGGCAATGATTTATGAAAGATATGTTTTGGCAATGTTTATGCAAGCAGGACCATTCGGGTCAAAATAACATTAAAAATCCTTTTGAGGAAGAATTAACTTCAATATCCTACTTGAGGGCGGATAGACCCGATATATCCTATTTGAGGGCGGATAAACCCGATATATCTTATTTTATGGCGGATGGGCCTGATATATCTTATTTGAGGGTGGATAAACCCGACATGTCCTATTTGAAGGTGGACAAGCCTGGCATGTCCTATTTGAAGGTGGACAAGCCTAATATGTAGTGCTTTATTTTTAATTATAAAGATTGATATGATGCATTGCTAAGAGATTGATATGGTACAAAAAACTTGATCCGATGCTAGACTTATAATAACAATATTCAAGGAGCGATGCAAAAAGCTTGGTGCAACAGCGAATATCCTTGGTGCGGAGAGCTTGATGCAGTGCATTTACAAGGAGCGGTGCCAATAATTTAAAAATTTACATGCTAAAGTTTAATAATTAGTAAATTTTGCACTCAAAGAAAACTATGAGATTTAAAATATAATTTGCGATAGCTCGGCTTGATCGCTATGTTGTACTATATTTCCTGCAGGACAAATTCATCAGTGTAGTAGATATTGAAATGCGATATGCTGTAAAATAATCTTATGAAAATGACACATTTTGGACGTTTACTTATACAATACAGCCTAGTCGGCCAAAATGATTTGATAAAAATGTAGCTTTATCCCAATAATAATTTTCAACAATAACATGCAGTTTATAAATGTGCTTTGCAATGATTTATGATAATAGTGCATTTCTAAAATAACACTAAAAGCATGACCGTAAAGGTCAAAATAAATTAATAAAAAACATGCGAATATGTGCTAAAGTGTCCTGTTGTTCAGGCGGACAACCTATATATCATAAAGCGTGCTTAAAAAATCCAAGTAAAGGCGGATAAGCATAAAGTTTAATGCATAAATGCCCTGTTGAAGGCGGACAAGCCTAAATGTTTAATGCATAAATGTTGTATTAAAGGCGGACAAGCCTAAATATAATAGAATCAAGTATGCTGAAAATTCAATTAAATGCGGATAAGCCTGAATGCATAAATGTCCTGTTGAAGGCGGACAAGCCTAAATATCATATTAAAGGCAAGCATGCTTAAAACTCAAATCAAGGCGGATAAACATAAATATTAATGCATAAATTTCCTATTATTAGGCGGACGACCTCATGTCAAATTAATTAGGTGGGCTACCTCATGTCCTATTATCAGGCGAACAATCTTATGTCCTACTAATCCGGTGGACGACCTCTTGTCCTATTAATTAGGCGGACCACCTTATGTCCTATTGTCAGGCGGACTACCTTATGTCCTATTGTCAGGCGGACTACCTTACGTCCTATTATCAGGCGGACTACCTTATGTCGTATTATCAGGCGGACTACCTCATGTCCTATTATCAGGCGGACAACCTCATAATTAGGCGGACTTCCTTATGTCGTATTATCATGTGGACTACCTTATGTCCTATTATCTCGGACTACCTTATGTCCTATTAATTAGGTGGACTACCTTATGTCCTATTATCAGGCGGACTACCTTATATCCTATTAATCAGGTGGATGACCTTATGTCCTATTAATCAGGTGGACTACCTCTTGTCCTATTATCAAGTGGACGACCTGTTTGTCCTATTATTAGGTGGACAAACCCTAGATGAATGGCACTCGATTTACCATTTATCACATTGGTGCGGTGCAGAATCTTGATGTGATGCTTGATTTGTAGTTGTATAATGCTGTGCGAAGAGCTTGGCATGGTTACTTCGAAGTAACATATATTGATGGTGCAATGCGGAGAGCTTGGTGCAATGATTTTGTAATAGCAAATGGTGCGATGCAGAGAGCTTGATGAAATTCCTTTGTAGTAGTTATTATTCCTAGTGCAATACTAACAATTGTTGGATCTTCCTGCTGAAGCTTTGCTATTAATAAATCCTGTACTCAAAGAAAAATTGTAAGTTTCAAAGTTTGGTTTGTGCTTGCTTGGCGTTATCCTTTGCTTTGCATGAACTTTGCGGCTTTTGACTTGATGCTGAGCTTTGTGATAGCATGTAATGTTCTAGAATAACTAAAATATGCCCTTGCATTACTCAAAGAAAATTCGTTAGTATAAAATAAAGTTGTTGCCTTGCATAAAACGTCAAAGTTTGGCTTTGAATCTACAACTTGTTGCCATGGCATTCTGGAAATTTGTTGTTGCTCTTGTGACAACTATGTAGCTCGAAATTTCACTTTCTGCTTTGCCGATTGATGAGCATCCTTATGCAAAATCTGCCCTGATTTTGGCTTTTTGGGGTAAATAGAATTTTTATTATGATGAGACCGAACCCATAGGGCTGCCTACGTATCCCCTCTTAAATGGGAATCAGGTCTGAACGTAGTTCGTTACAAAAATAAGGCATGGTTACAAAATATAGAAACTTATAGAGTGAGAACATCAAAATCATAATGCCAACAAGATAGGACAAATCAGTCTTGCTCTTCGTTTAGACGATGTTTCTTCTTCGGATGCCCAACCACGCTTGGTATATGGCTTGTGCTGCAGCTAATTGCATTTGAGGTATTTGTTCCAACTGGTACGTGCACTCGCAGTTTGTTAGAATCGATTAAATTCTGTATCTTATGTTTTAATGCTTGGCATTCTTCTGTGCCATGACCTTGAGCGTTTGAATGATAAGCACAATACTTGGAAGGATCAAATAATGGATGTGACGGGTCGAAAATTCTTCCTTTTCTTGGTTACATAATTCCTGAGGCGTTCAACCGATCGAATATGCTAGAGATTGATTCAGTTAGAGGTGTGAAGTTGCGAGGCCTTATTTTCTTTGATTGTAGAGAAGCGACTTGTGCTTTACGATGTTGATGTCGAATGCTTTGTTGGCGATGAGGCTGGAGATGCACATTGCAGGCATTAGAGATTGCATAATTTTGCAAGGGTTGGTGATCATGATGGCATTGTGGTTGATGCATAGTCATAGCAACTGAGGCATATTCCTTCTCTTTACCTTTCAAATTATCTGGCATCTCTGGTTGTAAAGCATGATTGATGGCCTGCATGTTAATCCTTCCTTCTTTGATGCCTCTTTCTAGGAAGTCCCCGGCTCTAATCAAGTCTAAGAAATTACGCACGTTCGCAGTAGCCACGTTTTCATAATATATGCCATTTTGAATGTCAATGAATATTGAGATCAACTCTTTCTCGGATAGCGGAGGGTGCACCTTTGAAGCTTCAACTCTCAACCGGATTGCATAATCCTGAAAAGATTCATGTGGTATTTTCTCTATTTTGTACAGGCTATGCATGTCTGGATCGACTCCAAGGTTGAACTCATATTGCTTTACAAAATCGTGAGCCATATCATCCCACGTGTGCCATTTACTAAAATCTTGTTTTGTGTACCAAACAAGTGCAGGTCCCGATAAGCTTTGGCTAAATAACTTCATTCGAATGGCCTCATTGTGCCCAATACCAAGTAATCTGCTATAGTAGTCCTTTAAATGAGCAATGGGATTTCCCTTTTCATCGAAAGTATTAAGCTTTGGCACTTGGTATCCTGGTGGGAGTTCTACATCCGGCTGCAGGCATAAGTCTTCATATCTTAGACTTTGATGATTTCTTGATTGCAATTCTTTTTCAATGGATTTCTTCAAATCATGGAGTTCTTTTTCCAAATTTTCATGGCAAATCTGTTGGGTTGATTTTTCAAGTCTCTTAACACACAACTAGTTGGTTTTGCTTGTCCTTCTCAAATGGAGTTGTGACTATAGAAAGTTCGTTATTAGGATTCATCATGACTTGATTGGGATTGCGGGTTATTGGCATTTGTGGAGAGATTGTATAAGTAGGAGTTGGGCAAGGAGATATGGTTAAGCAAATATTTCGGTTTGAGCTAGAAGTGGAGGTTGTATTTGGAAGAAGGTTAAAAGTGCTTCCCAGATTAACCAACATGTTCCTTTGCACCATATTTGCCTTGGTTCCATCATTTCGTGCTTGAAATAGTCCCATACAGGTATTGAATTCTTCAAAACGGTCTGCCATAATAGCCCTTCCTTTATGCAGATTCGTAGCCAAAACAGTGTTCAATGCTAGGCAACCTCTAAAGAAAAAATAAAATTTTACAAAATAAAAGTAAAGTGTTAGTGTATTCATCATAATAAAATAAATGCATGAAATAATAAGGTATACCATAAGATATGATAGTTCATTACATGGTTAAGAATTATCCTAAGTTGCAAAATGGATGGACAGGAATGACTTTTTATCTTGTGGGCTCTAACGCACGAGACTTGTTGACATGGAAGCGATATAATTTGAATTTTCGTAAAAGGCTGACTTATGTTCGAACATCAAAGCTTTAGCTCTAGCATAGTCAACTTCCTTGCATGCCTTTGGAATTTTCCAAAAAATTACCCCAATCTTTAGGAAGGTTCTGATGAATACTCCATGACATGATGTCCCTTTTGAGCATACTCAACCTGCGTGCCAAGAATCTGCCCCAGTCTCTTTTATGAAGGGGAAAGAAAATTTTATTGCAATGAGACTCAGTCTTATATAGACCGGTTTTCAAAGGGGCCACATACGAATAATTTGGAAGTTGAAGATAATATTTGGCTGTTCGAATATTGATAGGATCAGAATCAAGATAGTTGATAAGGATAAAAGAGTCGATTGGACATGAAATGTAACGACCCGACCGGTCGTTTTGAGATCTGGCGCGTCATTCAGCAGATTGATGCCATGAACAGCTTCATCTTAGGTATATTGACTTGTGTGTATGGTCAGAAGTCAAATTCAGGAAGTTTGGAGTCAAATCTAAATGGAAATTCTCATTTTGAAAGCTTAAAGTTGAAGAACTGAACTACGATTGAAATTTTGAGTAAATGACCTCGGAATTGGGATCTAAAAGTTCCAACATGCTCGTATGATGATTTTAAACTTGGACGTATGTCCGGATTTGGTTTTTGATAACCCGTGAGCATTTCAGCGTATATGGTGGAAGTTAGTATTTTAGAAGGATTTCATAAATTTGGGTTGGAAGGCATTTTAGAGTTATGATGTCCGTTTGGGATTTCGAGTCTGCGAATAGATCCATATGGTGATTTTGGAGTTGGGAACGCGATCGGAAGTGAATTCGGGCGTCCGGAGGTCATTTTGAGGTCATTTGGCAAAATATATGAATTTGAAGGTTTATGAGAAAATTCGACCGGAAGTGAAAATTTTGATATCGGGGTCGGAATGCAATTCCGAAAGTTCGTGCAAGTCCGTAATGTCGAGTGTGACTTGTTTGCAAATCTTGAGTCAATTCGGATTGATTTTGGTAGGAAATGAAACAATTAATCTCTTTAAGGAAAGCTTAAGTTGGAAAAGTCAACTCAACGTTGACTTATGAGTTCGAGGGATCAGAACTGAATTCCGATGATTCGGTTAGTTTCGGCGGATGATTTAAGACTTAGGAGCACAATCGGAAGTAATTTTGGAGGTCCGGTGAAGTAGTTAGCCTATTTTGGCGCAGTTGGAATTTTGGCGGAATCCGATCGATAGGTGAGATTTTGATCTGGGAGTTGGAATGGAATTCTGACAAATGCAGTAGCTCCGTTAGGTGATTTTGGATGTGTCTGCAAAATTTCAGGTCATTCGGAGGTCGTTTGGTCGGGTTTTTGATCGAATGTTGGTTGCGGAAGTTTAAATGAAAACTTAGGCTTGAATTTGCTTGAGTTCGATGTTTTTCGTGTTTAAGGGCGTGTTTTTATGATTGGAATAAGTTTGCATCGTGTTATGGAGTATGTTGGTGGTTTTCGTTTGGGGCCCGGGGGCCTCGGGATGAATTCGGGGGTCCAAACGGACCATTTAGAGCCAAAGTGAGCAGCTGATTGCTGCACTAATTGCAGCAGATTTTCAGCAATTTTCGGCTACTTTGAGAGCTGATATCTTGTAATCTATAAGGAATCACAAAATGTGCAAAACATGAAAGTTGTAGAACATCGTGTCTAGTTTCCATAAAGATAAAGAACTCATAATTTGGACATCTGTACTAGAAGTTATGATCGACGGAAAATGACTGCTGGAGCAATAGGATGTACAACTTGTACAGCGCAGCAGGGTACAACCCGACGAAGCACAGACAGATTCTTTATTACACGAAATTGGGTTATTTCTTTCATTGATTTCATTTCGTTTGGATGATTTTGGAGAGCTTCAAGAGGGGATTTCACCGGGTAAACATCGGAGGTAAGATTCTTGACTCAAAAACATAATTTTATGGTAGAATTAACATCAATCTTCATGAATTTGGGTAGAAATTGTGAAGGATTGTGGCCTAGAAATTGAAAACGAAAATTTGGGTTTTGAAAGGCCAATTGAACTCCGATTTCGATAAATTTTATATACACGGACTCGTGGCGAGACGAGGATCACGTTGGTACTAATTTTGGAATTTTTCGAGCAGCGGGCCCGGGGTCGGGTTTTTACCAACTTAGTGTATTTATGTGAATTTCATGTAAATTGAAATGGGTTATGATTCTTTGACCCGTATTTGACACAATTATTGTGGTTTGAATAGATTCTACACGCGAGGCAGCGAATTCCAAAGGAAAGGGCATTGTGGACGAGTCTACGACCAGCTAGAGGTGAGTAGTTTGTGTATATGGTATCCTGAGGGTTCGAAAGCCCGGATTAGCACATTGTGACGCTTGTAGGGCGTGGCTCGCACACCGTGGCAGGTGCAGAATTGATTGTGACTAGGGATTGAGACTTGGTCCATCCCGGATATGGATAAAAATGCCATTAGTGATAGAAATACATTGTGTTTGACATATTTGTGGGTTGTAAGCCTTGTTTGGGGCCTTGTGTCGAACTGTAGTATCCCTAGGGGATAGTATTTATGTGATAGCTATATTTGCTTAATCACTGATCTCAGTCCTGGAAATTGAGATCACAGTATTGAAATGCTAAGTCACCGGCTTTTGCAAATTAAATAAAAGTTAAAGTATTTTTCATAAATTATGAATTGGAAACTGGAATTAAGAAAAATGAACTGTTTGTGACTTATCTGATTATTGTGGACTGAGGATGGATCGGGCTGCACGCTGCAGCGGTTTATATGAGGATCGGGCTGCACGCCGCAGCGGTATTGCGCTTGGGCTGTAGGAGCCCCTCCGGAGTCTGTACGCACCCCCGGTGAGCGCCGTCGATGTTAAATGGATCGGGCTACACGCCGTAGCGGTTATGTGCATTGCATTGCATCTTTATTTGTCAAATTTTTCTGTGGTAGCTATATTGTATTGTTGATGCTAGTTCGTAGGAGATTCGGACTGTAGTTTAGCTTCATATTATGGTATTCTGTGGATTTACTACTTTCAGCTGCTTTTATATATTTATTACTCACTGAGTACTTAGTACTCACCCCTACTCCCTGCACCTTTGTGTGCAGATTCAGGTACATAGGAGGGATAGACGAGCACTCCAGCTTTTATCACTATTTATCCGAGTTGCTGAGGTAGCTGCTGGCGTTCGCAGGACCTGGCTTCTCTTCTTATTCTATTTTTCCTTTGTATATAAATTATTCGGACTTTAGTATTTGGATCAGATATTGTTATCCGATCTTGTTTAGAGGCTCCAGACCCGTGACCCTAGATCTTTGGGGTGGATATTTAGTTTACCTTTATTGTTGATATTAATGTTCAGGTTATTGATTTGAGCTTCATGCTCGGGATGAGAATGTAAATGGTCGGGCTTGCCTAGCAGTTATGTTGGGCGCCATCACGACCAGGATTGGGGTCATGACAAGTTGGTATCAGAGCCTAGGTTACTAGGCCCCATGAGTCTTGAGCCGGTTGGTAGAGTCTTGTGGATCGGTATGGGGACACCTGTACTTATCCTCGGGAGGCTGCAAACCATTAGGAAACACTTCACTTTTCTTGGAATTCTTATCGTGCGTACTTGATTCAGCTTGAGATATAATCTTTGAAATTCCTTCCACACGTCTGTGTACGCTTCGAGCACTCAGTAATATAATTGCCTTGATGGCTTGTGATTCCCTGATCGAGGGTCGAGATATAATCTTTGTGAGTTCATATTGGGCTAGTCGGGAGGACTTGAGGCCAAATCTTTGTCTATGATATGAGCACCAAAGTGCTGATTTCACAAACTGGTATTATGAAATTTCGTGTGATCGGTATTGTTCCTAATTGTGGAAATGGCAGCTTAATAATGTACGAGTTGTCAGGTGTTAGATCCTTATTGTAATCTGTTATGTAACCCCGAGCTGTGGGCGTGGTGAAAATTTATCATATCTCTTAGTTGGAAGGTAAAGTGTCTTACGTGTAGTAAAATGAGTTTAGACTCGCGAAGACTAAAGTGATTATGCTATGTGTATCCCGGTGGAAGGTGTTGTACTGAAATACTAGATTGAGGAAAAATAGGTGGGTTGATTCCGATGTGTAATTGAAGTGTATTTGATATATGTTATGATTCGAGCAGGTGCAACGCATGTTCATGTATCAATTTTGATAATATAACCCGTGTAGTATTGAGATTAATGTTGTTGATAAACATTGTGATGTCTTGTTGAGTTGTGGATGTATTGTTAGGATGGTTTTGGCGATTCTCTGGCAGGTGGATAGGCCGAATTACAAAGGAAACTCTATCGAAATTTTTGAAAAATTTGGGACTTAGAAAAATATTTTTGTCGCCTGGAGAGTAGGCTTAAATGTTGAGTGTGAATAAATGCAAGAATTGCAGAGGAGTTAAGGTCTCTGATGATTCGATTCTTTGTCAAGCTTGTAAATGACTTGAGTTTAATCTCACCATAACATTGTGGCATCATTTGAGTAAAGAATGCTATGAGCAGCTAAAAGTGCTTTGATGTATGGCTCCGAGCCAAGTTGGGGAGGTTTTTATTGATTAACTAATTGCACCGTTGTGTGCTATGTTGGTGCTGTCTCTAGGTATGTTGGGAAAATTCTGATAGAGGTTATGGTGCTTCATAGATGTGAAGAAATCCTAGGATGATTTGAACTGATGTCGGTAAGGAATGTTCGGTGAATAGAAAAGAGAGATAGCTAAATGCAGCTGTATGTAATCATGTTCTGCGATGTCAGAGTTCTAACAAGGCATGAGTGGTTCTGTTCAATAAGACAGCTGAATTGTAATTGAATAAGGGTGAATGACGCTCGAGAATAGCCTTGCGGTGTTCAGGACTTTGCTTGTAATGGTTAGGTGTCTTAAGATTGTGTATGTGGCTAAAGACGGTGGTTTCGTTAGAAGGGATCAAGACTTGTGTAATGATATGTGAATGATGAGATTCTATGTATCTATATTGGAGAGTAATGATAACGAATTCAAAAATCGCAAGAAATTCTTCAAAACAAAGTATTGTAGAATGTGGTACTTTTGAGAAACATTGAGAGAGTATTAAGTGACCTATGGGCTTTAGACCGTGTGATCTTGTGTACGAGTCTCGTGTGGTAACATGAGTTGAGATATTGTAGTGCTACAGTAAAGGCTAATATCAAATTAAAGATGAATCAGAAAGGAAAATGGAGTAACTTGTTAATAAACCGGAACTGTATGATAGGGATACAGTCAATTCCTGGTATGTGTTCGAAGTGATAAGTCTTGCAGCTATGGTGCAACCAAGCTCTTGAGTGCTGGTAGTTGCATAGCTCGATCTAGGTAGAAGGACTCAGTCCTGACAGCTAAACTTATGTAATGGATTGGGAGAAAGAGTTTGTGATGGGTCCTACCGTGGTTTAAAAGTGAGTATATTCTTGTCGGTATGCAAAGCTTGGAATGTGTAATGAGTTTTCTCTATATGGGATCATGAAAGGCCTTGACTAGTTGAGTGCGCCGATGTTTGCGGCGTAGGAAGGGGATATGAATTCCCATGTTATCTTAGTGTGGTATGGTATATGCGATGTGTTATGGAAAGTTGATAATGGCATATTCAAGGCTTTGAGATTTGTTCATAATATATGGGAAGTCATTAAAAATTATTGAGCAGCGCGGGCAGCTGCAGGTGAATTTAGAATCGATCTTTCTGGTGATTAAGGAAAATGGTACTGCTATTCTAGTAATTTGGCATGGTATATGGTCCAAAAGGAAAAGGTAATGTAAACTGATAATATCTAGTGGTATGGTGGTATTCTCTTGTTGGATCGACTGTAATAATTGAGTCGCTAATGGCATAGTGAAATTTCTGAATGGCTTTCGTGGTATGAATGGACGCTTGATGTGCATTATGTATTCGTACGGTGAAGTACGGAATCAGGCACAGTGATTCATGGGTTATATATGTGTTGGAGACTAGAAGTTCTCGTAATCTGCCTATGCAGTGGTTGTATATCGTGTGTATCGGCACCGTTTAGCGATCATTGGAAGTTGGAAGCCCTAGTGGCTCTCCCTTAGCGCTATATAATGAATTTGGGTTATGAGACTTGATTGCAGACTGGTTGTCATAAGTCAGGTTGCCTAGACTAATGTGATATGGACTATGTCGGAAATGGCACAAATTGCGTAGCAGAGTGCATCGGAGTATGCTCTAACAGGGTAGTTGTACCCAGGACCAGCGGACGGCTGGTAGGTATTGCTTTGTCAGTTGGGCCTTTGTGGCGGATGTCAGTGTAGAGGTATTTACCATTGATTCAGTTCCGGTATTGAGGAACGTTGTCGGATGCGTTTCATGTGGCCAAGCTTGAGGCTATATATATGTTTGTTGTAATGAGCAACTTGACTCAATGTGCATTTCCTCTTGCGAGATTTATGCGTGGATCGGGTGGCATGCCGCCACAGGTATGGTATCTGGATCGGGTGGCACGCCGCCACGGGTATGTTATTGGAACGGGTTGCGCGCCGCAACAGTGTGATGTGGGAAATATAGTTTCCTATAAGTTACTTTGTATACAATACTTCCTAGCTTTTAAGGAATAGTCCGTATTGGGTACCGCTCGGGGAATAGCACATCGGTTGTATCCATTCAGGATTTGATAGCATATATTAAATGTATCACCGCGGGTGTGATTGATTGCTTGAGTTCAGACCTAAATATGTGCATGGCTGACCGTTCTGAGCATGATGACTTGAGGTGCTCCATGAGTAATAGTGCTTGGATAGAATCGTGAGTTGTGGCAAGGCCACGTGATGTTATGACCTTTCGAGGAGGATTCAAGTACCCTAATTCTATGATGTGAGACGAGATCTCAGTTCTATGTTATGATGGTACCGGTGAATTGAACTATAGCTCTTTTGTGTGAGTTAGTTGTCATGATTCGAGTGTGTTCGGATCGTTTTTTTTATTGGAGCCTATGTTGTGATCATTGTGGCTTAGGCCGATGCTGAGGTGTCGTGTCACCAATGCGGTGTATTATAATCGACAAGATCGTTGGAGTCATTAATGAGTACGAGCATATTTGATCTCAGCTCGTTAGAAAGGTAATATCGAGGTTTGGCTCCGAAATCTATTGTGGTCATATGAGTAAAGTGATGCAAAGTGTGAATTCAACAAAGTTATGCATTAATGTTTGGGTACAACATGTGGAGATTGATATGGTGGTCGAATGATGGAAACAGACTTGGCAGAAAATTCAGGATGTTGGAATTTGGCCTAATGTCTTATTCGCTCGAATAAAGAATTATATCTACAGAATTATATAGCTAATATGCTCAACTAAGTAGTGGTAGCACAAGAAGGTGCATGATGTGTTAAACAAGTTATTTGAGACTACATCATTGTAGTTCTCAGCACGTTCGAGGATGAACGTATGTTTAAGTGGGGGAGATTGTAACGACCCGACCGGTCGTTTTGAGCTCCGGCGCGTCATTCAGCAGATTGATGCCATGAACAGCTTCATCTCAGGTATATTGACTTGTGTGTATGGTCAGAAGTCAAATTCAGGAAGTTTGGAGTCAAATCTAAATGGAAATTCTCATTTTGAAAGCTTAAAGTTGAAGAACTGAACTACGATTGGAATTTTGAGTAAATGACCTCGGAATTGGGATCTAAAAGTTCCAACATGCTCGTATGATGATTTTAAACTTGGACGTATGTCCGGATTTGGTTTTTGATAACCCGTGAGCATTTCAGCGTATATGATGGAAGTTAGTATTTTAGAAGGATTTGATAAATTTGGGTTGGAAGGCATTTTAGAGTTATGATGTCCGTTTGGTATTCCGAGTCTGCGAATAGATCCATATGGTGATTTTGGAGTTGGGAACGCGATCGGAAGTGAATTCGGGCGTCCGGAGGTCATTTTGAGGTCATTTGGCAAAATATATGAATTTGAAGGTTTATGAGAAAATTCGACCGGAAGTGAAAATTTTGATATCGGGGTCGGAATGCAATTCCGAAAGTTCGTGCAAGTCCGTAATGTCGAGTGTGACTTGTTTGCAAATCTTGAGTCAATTCGGATTGATTTTGGTAGGAAATGAAACAATTAATCTCTTTAAGGAAAGTTTAAGTTGGAAAAGTCAACTCAACATTGACTTATGAGTTCGAGGGATCGGAACTGAATTCCGATGATTCGGTTAGTTTCGGTGGATGATTTAAGACTTAGGAGCGCAATCGGAAGTAATTTTGGAGGTCCGGTGAAGAAGTTAGCCTATTTTGGCGAAGTTGGAATTTTGGCGGAATCCGATCGATAGGTGAGATTTTGATCCGGGAGTCGGAATGGAATTCCGACAAATGCAGTAGCTCCGTTAGGTAATTTTGGATGTGCCTGCAAAATTTCAGGTCATTCGGATGTCGTTTGGTCGGGTTTTTGATCGAATGTTGGTTGCGGAAGTTTAAATGAAAACTTAGGCTTGAATTTGCTTGAATCGGGATGAATTCGGGGGTCCTCGGGATGAATTCGGGGGTCCAAACGGACCATTTAGAGCCAAAGTGAGCAGCTGATTGCTGCACTAATTGCAGCAGATTTTCTTCAATTGTTGGCTGCTTTGAGAGCTGATATCTTGTAATCTATAAGGAATCACAGAAACTGCAAAACATGAAAGTTGTAGAACATCGTGTCTAGTTTCCAGAAAAATAAAGAACTCGTAATTTGGACATATGTACTAGAAGTATGATCGACAGAAAATGACTGCTGGAGCAATAGGATGTACAACTTGTACAGCGCAGCAGGGTACAACCCGACGAAGCACAAACAGATTCTTTATTACACGAAATTGGGTTATTTCTTTCATTGATTTCATTTCGTTTGGATGATTTTGGAGAGCTTCAAGAGGGGATTTCACCGAGTAAACATCGGAGGTAAGATTCTTGACTCAAAAACATAATTTTATGGTAGAATTAACATCAATCTTCATGAATTTGGGTAGAAATTGTGAAGGATTGTGGCCTAGAAATTGAAAATAAAAATTTGGGTTTTGAAAGGCCAATTGAACTCCGATTTCGATAAATTTTATATGCACGGACTCGTGGCGAGACGAGGATCGCGTTGGCACTAATTTCGGAATTTTCCGAGCAGCGGGCCTGGGGTCGGGTTTTTACCAACTTAGTGTATTTATGCGAATTTCATGTAAATTGAAATGGGTTATGATTCTTTGACCCGTATTTGACACAATTATTGTGGTTTGAATAGATTCTACACGCGAGGCAGCGAATTCCAAAGGAAAGGGCATTGCGGACGAGTCTACGACCGGCTAGAGGTGAGTAGTTTGTGTATATGGTAGCCTGAGGGTTCGAAACCCCGGCTTAGCACATTGTGACGCTTGTAGGGCGTGGCTCGCACACCGTGGCAGGTGCGGAATTGATTGTGACCGGGGATTGAGACTTGGTCCATCCCGGATATGGATAAAAATGCTATTAGTGATAGAAATACACCGTGTTTGACATATTTGTGGGTTGTAAGCCTTGTTTGGGGCCTTGTGCCGACCTGTAGTATCCCTAGGGGATAGTATTTATGTGATAGCTATATTTGCTTAATCACTGATCTCAGTCCTGGAAATTGAAATCACAGTATTGAAATGCTAGGTCACCGGCTTTTGCAAATTAAATAAAAGTTAAAGTATTTTTCATAAATTATGAATTGGAAACTGGAATTAAGAAAAATAAACTGTTTGTGACTTATCTGATTATTGTGGACTGAGGATGGATCGGGCTGCACGCCGCAGCGGTTATTATGATATGAGGATCGGGCTGCACGCCGCAGCGGTATTTGCGCTTGGGCTGTAGGAGCCCCTCCGGAGTCTGTACACACCCCCAGTGAGCGCCGTCGACGTTAAATGAATCGGGCTACACGCCGTAGCGGTTATGTGCATTGCATTGCATCTTTATTTGTTAAATTTTTCTGTGGTAGCTATATTGTATTGTTGATGCTAGTTCGTAGGAGATTCGGACTATAGTTTAGCTTCATATTGTGGTATTCTGTGGATTTCCTACTTTCACCTGCTTTTATATATTTATTACTCACTGAGTACTTAGTACTCACCCCTACTCCCTGCACCTTTGTGTGCAGATTCAGGTACATATGAGGGATAGACGAGCACTCCAGCTTTTATCAGTATTTATCCGAGTTGCTGAGGTAGCTGCTGGCGTTCGCAGGACCTGGCTTCTCTTCTTATTCTATTTTTCCTTTGTATATAAATTGTTCAGACTTTAGTATTTGGATCAGATATTGTTATCCGATCTTGTTTAGAGGCTCCAGACTCGTGACCCTAGATCTTTGGGGTGGATATTCAGTTTACCTTTATTGTTGATATTAATGTTCAAGTTATTGATTTGAGCTTCATGCTCGGGATGAGAGTGTAAATGGTCAGGCTTGCCTAGCAGTTATGTTGGGCGCCATCACGACCAGGATTGGGGTCGTGACATGAAATGACTCTATTTTTATTTTTATTTTATTTAATTAGCATTGGAAAATAACAAATTTGTCGAGGCCCAGAATACGTCATCAACCATTTTGAGATTTATAGGATAGTACCTCGACTCACATGCCAAGACTTAGAATTAACAGGTGCGTGAAGATTAATCTCGACGACCCGAAATAAAATGATACAGACACTTGAATTGAATAGGTAAAAAAATTCAAAATAGTAAATTGACCAAATAATGACCTATTATTGCTTGGTAGATTGTGCATGTTTCGACATCTACCAACACGGAAAGGTGTGTTGACACGAAGGTTGAAGTTCTAAGAGATATGAAGCTATGAGATGAATATCAAAGATACAGGATTATGTCGGAATTGAAAAAATTAAGAAGAATTGAAAATTATATAAGGCACGAGTGGCAATATTTATAAAATTTTATGTAACTATATTTTGAGAAAAGAATGCGAATAAATCAACTAGAAAATTAGATAGACAAAATATTTTCTAATTATGAAATATTGCACCAATTTTTTAAAGAAGTAGGAATGATAACTTGCCACAGGGAGTGAGATGCTCATTGTTGTTTTAAAAAAAATCCTTAATGCTAGTTTAAGGCACGAATATCAAGAAATTATGACGAATCGAGCCTATTGAAGAGCTTCTGGGAAAGATGTCGTACTTTATTAAAACTAGAAGATACCAAGAGACTAAAGATATCTTAATTAGACTCTAAGAATTGGAGTAGACCTAAAAGAAATTTGAGCTTAAGTAAATGCACAAATGATGCTCTAGAGTCGTTAAAGAGTGCTAAGCGCGGAATGATGGTGGTTATTATTATTAATTCTGGAAAGTTGATATAAAAATAAGCAAAAGAAAAAAAAAATTGCATGAACAAATAAATTTAAATAAAGATGTAAGCAAGCTGGATAGTTAATTATTTCTTTCTGAAAAATAATAAATAATGTTAGTAAAAATAATAAAGTCGAGCAAGCAACATAGCAACTAAGAAAGTAAGCTAGTAGGCAAGCAAAACATGTGACGAAAATCCAAATAAAAAATAATTGTGCGTCCTAATATGCAGGGGGCCTCTTAGTGCCAGAGGTAGGCCTAACGTGTATTTGAAAGATAAACATGCCATTATGTATCATCTCATTTCTATAAATTAATTAAGTAATTCTATTTTTTTAAACAAATAAATAGTAAAATGTAATTGCTAAAATATATTTTTTAAAAGGTGTATTTTCATCAAAAGAATAAAAGTATAATAAAATATATTTATTATAATTAATTAAGTAAATAATTTTATTTTTCAAAAGCAAAAGAAGTACATGAATCGCTTAAGCCATTTATTTATTTTTACATAAAGAAAATCAAAGAAAGTACAATAAAAGATATTTTTATCATGTGTAAACTTCTCGTTGTTCCGCAAGATTATGTCAATTGAAAACTTTACACATGTTATAAAAAGATAGTCATACTCTTTTAACTAGGATTTAATTAATTTAAAGTAAATAATCCACATAATCGGCATGTTTACCCTTCAAATAATGCACATAAATATGATAAGTGTCACTTGGGGTTGAAAACCCACTTGGACATTTAGGTAGGGTTAACTAATGGATTTAATACACCTCGGATATTAGATCACCTAAGGTTAAAAATGATGCATGCTCTTAAAAGGGTTTTGGTTTAGCTCTATCTTAGGTTGACTAAGAGTGAGTTTTCTAGACTGGTCTGCTCCCAAGTAGACAACTTGAGAGTGAAAATCTCGTGACTGTCGACTGTACCGCTGATCGACTTACCCACGAACTTTCCCCTAAAAGGTATTTTAGTAGTTCACGGCGGCAAACCGCGTAACCGCTAGGTGTGTGCTTTGTGTAAATTTTTCAAAAGTGGAGGAAGTGAAATGAGAATGATAATATATAAAGCAATAATAGATGAATAATTCATAAAATATAATTTATCATATAAGTGCAATTCAAATAAACATCATAACAATAAAAAAAACACACAAATTAATTTTTATTATCAACCTAAGTTTGTTGTGGTTTAGAACCTAGAATCCCTAGCAGAGTCGCCAAGTTGTTATACCCCATTTTAATAAGGGTCAAACTAGAGTATAACATATTGGTAATTCTGAAGGTTTAATTAGTTAAAAGAGTCACCACCTAATTATTTTAATGGTGAATTAGGACACCAATTTGTAACGACCCGGCCTGTCGTTACGGGAATTACCACCCCGTTACCTTGCAATTACATATCTTATGCTTTTATGACAGTATTAGAATATATCGGGTGAGTTAGGAGTGATTTGGATTGAAAATGAAACAAATAGCATGTTTGAAGAAAGCTTGAATATGGAAAGTCAACCAAGAGTTGACTATTGAGTTAGAGTGCTCGGAACCGGATTCGGATGACTCGACTAGTTCCGGGGGATCATTTATGACTTAGGAGAACAATCGGAATTAAATTCGGAGGTCCGGTGTAGTTTTAGGCTTGAATTGGCGAAGGTTGAATTTTGGCGAAATCCGAACGGTAGGTGAGATTTTGATCCGGGGGTCGGAATGGAATTCCGACAGTTGCAGTAGTTCCGTTAGGTGATTTTGGATGTGCCTGCAAAATTTCAGGTCATTCGGACGTCGTTTGGTCGGGTTTTTGATTGAATGCGTAATTCGAAAAGTTTTAAGGAATTTAGGCTTGAATCCATGTGTAATTGGTGATTTTGATGTTTAGGATGGTGTTTTTATGATTGGAACAAGTTCGTATCGTGTTTTGGAGTATGTTGGTGGTTTTCGTTGGGGTCCCGGGGGCCTCGGGTTGAATTCGGGGGTCCAAACGGACCATTTCTTCTATTTTTGGAACTGCTGTTGGCTGCTGGTTTTGTTGCAGACGGATGCTCTATGCGATCGCATAGGGTTATTGCGATCGCATAGAAGGATGGAAGTGAGCCCCGAGTTGTTCTATGCGATCGCGTAATAGGAGATGCGATCGCATAGGTATGGAAACTGGCACTATGCGATCGCAGGGTCATTTGTGCGATCGCATAGAAGAGATTGGAGGGGTGAGAAAAATGTTCTATGCGATCGCATAGCAAGGGGTGCGATCGCATAGGTTTATCAGGCTGTGCATTGCGATCGCATAGCCAGTGTTGCGATCGCAGAGAAGAAAAGATGAGGACTGGAAGGTTGTGCTATGCGATCGCGGAGGTGCATTGCGATCGCATAGAAGGGGAAATTGGCAGGAAAATTTAACTCTATGCGATCGCATAGGGTCATTGCGATCGCATAGAAGGAATGGTCTGGCAGTGAAATTAAGACCAGAACAGAACCAGTCGTGGGTTCATATACCCAAAACACCATTTTTGAGTTCTAGAGAGAGAAACTCACGGGAATTGCTGGTAATTCATCGGGGATTCGTCGGAGGTAAGTTTTGTGGCTTAATTACATCATTTTAACATGAAATCCTTGGTTAAATCCCCGTAAATGGAAGATTAAAGGTGGGTTTGAGCCCTAGGCCTAAATTAAAGAAAAACACTGATTTGAGTGGGCAAATGGAGTCCGATTTTGGTAAATTTGATATGCCTAGACTTGTATTGAGACGAGGGTTCCGAATATGTAACTTTTATAATTTTTCGAGAAGCGCACCAAAAGTCGGGTTTTGACAACTTGTGGGTTTTGATATAATTTGGGTTATTTCGGATGAATTTCGTGAAACTAGTATATATTGATGCATTCTCTATGATTTTGAGCAGATTTGGCACCTCAGGAGATTGATTTGCGAGGCAAGCGCAAGGCGGATTGAAGCTTCTACCGGTTCGAGGTGAGTGGTAGTAGTAAACAATGTACTGAGGGTTTGAAACCCCGTAATAGCACTTCACGGTGCTATATTGAGATGAGACACGCGTTCTATGACGGGCGTGGTGACATTGTGATTGGGGGTTCGGACTTAGTCCTTCCCGGCTAATAGAATACTGTGTTGTATGACTGTTACTGAGATTATAACTGTACAATTAGGCTAATAGCCATGTTTGGGGCCTTGTGCCGATCTGTAGAGCATTAGGGAACCTATAGAGCTAGGTGACCCTTATATCGTGTTGGAAATATACACTCAGCCGTAGCTCTAGCTGTATAGCATAATATGAGCCCGTACTAGATGTGTACATTGAGAGAGATTATCTAGGGTGGAATTCCCTGTTCTAGCTGAGTGGGCCTGAAAGGCCAAGTCTATACCAATTGAGATGACATAGGGTCAAGGACCCACTGTGACATATTATATTGGGCCTGAGAGGCCAAGCACATATTGACTGGGATAGGGTCGAGGACCCGTTACGAGGTATTATATATATATACCTATATTGGATCGGGCTGCACGCCGCAGCAATATATATATTGGATCGGACTGCACGCCGCAGTAATATACAAGTAATATATATGTGGATCGGACTGCACGCCGCAGTATTATTGCGCTTGGGCTGTAGGAGCCCTTCGGAGTCCGAGTCTGCACACATTCTTAGTGAGCGCTGGAGTATATTATGGGATCGGGCTGCACGCCACAGTAGTATAGTTATATATGTATATATAAATATTGGATCGGACTGCACGCCGCAGTAATACATGTGTGGATCGGGCTGCACGCCGCAGTATAATAGTGCTTGGGCCTAGGGAGCCCCTCCGAAGTCTGTATACACCCCCAGTGAGCGCCGTCGACGTTAAATGGAGCGGGCTGCGCGCCGCAGCGGTATATGTATTGGAGCGGGCTGCACGCCGCAACATTATACTTAATTATATCCTACTATCTACTTAAATATTTATACATTATAGACAGAGGTATGTGTCTTTATATGTTGAGATGGCCGTACACCGTAGGGGTACGAGTGAGGGTTGGATCAGAGTAAGAATCTTGTAGAGATAAATGTGGTTTGGAGATTAGAGAATTACCATAGTGATGACGTACATATAAGGGTTGCCTTAGAACTGCTAAGTGATAGCACAGGAGTTCTTACCTTCAGTTGTTATTTATTATTGTTACTCACTGAGTTGAAATATACTCACCCCACTCCCCTGCACTTTCTGTGCAGATCCACAGGTGCCCGAGAGCAGTTGAGACATTGTAGCTGCCTGATCCTTATCTACTTTTGCGGAGATTACGAGGTAGCTGCCAGCGTCCGCAGAGCTTGTTTTCTCCTTCTTTATCATCTTATTGATTTCCTATTTGCCTAGACTTGGTTGTATTAGGATGCTATTCTGTAGAGGCTCAGTCTCGTGACACCACGATATGGTTGGGACCGTATTTTGTATGTTTCACGTTTCGGTTATTACCTGATATGATTAACTATTGTTTAAGTTTAATTTATTTAATAATTGGCTGGTTTAAGGGATAATATGGTCGGGCTTGCCTAGCATTGTGTTGGGCGCCATCACGACCAGGGTTTGGGTCGTGACAAGTTGGTATCAGAGCCTAGGTTAACAGGTCTCGCGAGTCATGAGCCGGTTGGTAGAGTCTCACGGATCGGTGCGGGGACGCCTGTACTTATCCTCGGGAGGCTATAAACCTTTTAGGAAAAGTTTCAATTCTTGGAATTCTTGTCGTGCGATTACTTTTGACTTGATCCGAACTTTGACATTCTATTCTCTCACAGATGGCGAGAACCCGATCATCCGGACGTGGAGGACGACCACCACTACCACTTGCTAGAGGTCGTGGACGCGGTCGTGGTCGTGGCGGAGTTAGGGCGGCTGAGGCAGTGCCAGCTGACCCACAGCCCCCAGTTGCAGAGGTGCCAGCAGCACCAGATCAGGCACCAGCTGTGCCCATTGTTATTCCGGATCTACAGGAGACCCTGGCTCAGATACTAGCAGTCTGCACTGGCCTAGCACAGGCGGTTTCAGTTACTACTGCAGCAGCTGCATCGGGGATCGGGGGTGGTCATCAGACCCCCGCAGTACGCACTCCAGAGCCAGCAGTGCAGGGCTTACAGACACCAGAGGCTCCTCCAGTTCAGCCTGTGGTACCGGTTCAGCCAGCAGATCAGATTCAGGGGGACAGGGTCCCAGCTATGACAGACGATGAGCAGCGTCGTCTCGAGAGGTTCACCGGGTTATCTCCTCCAGTGTTCACTGGTGCTCCGGGCGAGGACGCCCAAGGTTTTCTGGATAAGTGCCGTCGGATGCTTCGTACGGCAGGGATATTGGAGTCCAGTGGGGTATCTTTCACCACCTTTCAGTTTCAGGGACCAGCCTTTGCTTGGTGGGAGGCTTATGAGCGCCCCAGGCCAGCCGGAGCAGCACCACTATCATGGCCGGAGTTCTCCACTATGTTCTTGGAGAAATGGGTGCCTCGATCTCGGAGAGAGGAGATGCGTAGGCAGTTTGAGGGTCTCCGTCAGGGGGACATGTCAGTGTCAGAGTATGAGATCAGGTTTACAGAGTTGTCCAGATATGCACCGTGGTTGGTTCATTCCGACAGAGAGAGGATTGGGCGCTTCGTGGACGGCCTCATTTATCCCATTCGTATTTTGATGACTCGGGAGAGGGTTTTGAGTCGTACATTTGAGGATGCGGTGGATATTGCTCGCGACATAGAGACAGATCGTCGCAGGGAGCGGGATGAGAGGGAGGCCAAGAGGCCTCGAGGAGCAGCTAGTTCCAGTGGCACTCAGATCAGAGGCCAGAGTCAGCAGAGCCGAGGTCGCTCTTTCAAGTCTTCGCGGTCGGGTCGCTCAGATCGTCGCAGATGGTCTCCTAGAGACAGGGTTATCAGGGTTCACACCAGAGCCAGCCATCCCTCGGTGCCATGCCAGCTCAGAGTTCTTCACAGGCCCCATCTGCTCAGGGTTCTTTTCGGCCTAGTTCATCAGCTGGCCACTCCAGCGCCAGAGGTCCTTATCAGACTCAGTCCCCAGCACCGGGGAGTTGCTATGACTGCGGAGAGTTTGGGCACCACCGTAGGGAGTGTCCCCATCTTGTTTCCAGATCTTATCAGCAGAGGGGGCAGCCCTCGTCATCTGGTCCTTCTACTTCAGCACCCGCCCCGCCAGCTAGGGGTGAGGGTCAGACAGCTAGGGGTCGCTCTCGAGGGGGAGGCCGATCAGGCGGACAGGCTAGATGCTATGCTCTTCAGGGCCGATCTGAGGCCGTTGCTTCGGATGTTATCATTACAGGCATTATTTCAGTCTGCCACAGAGATGCCTCGGTATTGTTTGATCCCGGTTCTACTTATTCTTATGTGTCTACATATTTTGCTCCTCATTTGGGCACGACCCGAGGGAGTCTTGAGCTGCCAGTGCACGTATCTACCCCGGTAGGGGATACTATTGTTGTGGACCACGTATACCGGTCCTGTTTGGTCACTATTGGAGGTCTGGAGACCCGAGCAGACCTGTTGCTTCTGAGCATGATTGATTTTGATGTTATACTGGGCATGGACTGGCTATCTCCATGTCATGCTATTCTGGACTGTCATGCTAAGACAGTCACCTTGGCTATGCCGGGCATTCAGCGGATCCAGTGGCGAGGCATGACTCAGTATGTACCTAGCAAGGTAATATCTTTCCTCGAGGCCCAACGAATGGTTGGGAAGGGATGTCTCTCTTATTTAGCATATGTGCGGGAGGTCGAGGCCTAGACTCCCAGTATTGATTCTGTCCCCATTGTGCGAGACTTTCCTGATGTGTTTCCCTCAGACCTGCCGGGCATGCCGCCGGACGGGGATATTGATTTTGGTATCGATTTGGTGCCGGGCACTCGGCCTATTTCTATTCCTCCATATCGGATGGCACCAGGTGAGTTGAAGGAATTGAAGGAGCAGCTCCAGGAACTCCTAGATAAGGGGTTCATTCGGCCGAGTGTGTCGCCATGGGGTGCACCGGTCCTGTTTGTTAAGAAGAAGGACGGATCCATGAGGATGTGTATTGACTACAGGCAGCTAAACAAAGTGACAGTGAAGAATAAGTATCCTCTGCCTCATATTGATGATTTATTTGATCAGCTCCAGGGAGCTAGGGTGTTCTCGAAGATTGATCTTCGTTCAGGCTACCATCAGCTGAAGATTAGAGAGTCTGACATTGTGAAGACTGCATTCCGGACCAGATATGGTCACTATGAGTTCCTTGTGATGTCTTTTGGGCTGACCAATGCCCCAGCAGCATTTATGCATCTGATGAACAGTGTATTCAGGCCGTATCTTGAATCATTTGTGATTGTATTCATTGATGACATACTAGTCTACTCTCGTAGCCAGGAGGAGCATGCACGGCACTTGAGTATTGTGTTGCAGAGATTGAGAGAGGAGAAGTTGTATGCCAAGTTCTCCAAATGTGAGTTTTGGCTTGAGTCCGTGGCATTCTTGGGGCACGTGGTACCTGTGATGGTATTCAGGTAGACCCGAGGAAGGTCGAGGCAGTACAGAGTTGGCCCAGACCGACCTCAGTTACTGAGATCCGTAGCTTTCTGGGATTGGCAGGGTATTATCGCCGATTCGTTCAGGGGTTCTCTTCTATTGCTTCACCCTTGACTAGATTGACTCAGAAGGGTGTTCCTTTCTTATGGTCCAAGGAGTGCGAGGAGAGCTTTCAGAAGCTCAAGACAGCACTGACCACAGCACCAGTCTTGATTCTACCGACAGCTTCAGATTCTTATACTGTATATTGTGATGCCTCAGGAGTGGGCATTGGTTGTGTGTTGATGCAGGAGGGTAGGGTCATTGCTTATGCTTCTCGTCGGTTGAAGCCCCACGAGAAGAACTACCCTGTTCATGATTTGGAGCTAGCAGCCATAGTTCATGCTTTGAAGATTTGGAGGCATTACCGGTATGGTGTCTCCTGTGAGGTGTTCACGGATCATCGCAGCCTTCAGCACTTATTCAGACAGAAGGACCTTAATTTGAGACAGCGGAGGTGGTTGGAGTTGCTTAAGGACTATGATATCACTATTTTGTATCATCCGGGGAAGGCCAATGTGGTGGCCGATGCCTTGAGTCGGAAGGCGGTTAGCATGGGCAGCCTAGCTTTCATCCCAGTTGGGGAGAGGCCATTTGCTTATGATGTTGAGGCCCTAGCCAATCGGCTAGTGAGATTAGATATTTCGGAGCCGAGTCGGGTGTTGGCTTGTGTTGTTTCTCGATCTTCCTTATATGATCGCATCAGGGAGCGACAGTATGATGACCCACATTTACTTGTCCTTAAGGACAGAGTGCAGCATAATGATGTTAGAGATGTGACTATCGACAATGATGGTATTCTGAGGATGCAGGGCCGTATATGCCTGCCCAATATTGATGGTTTGCGGGAGTTGATACTTGAGGAGGCACACAGTTCGCGGTACTCTATTCACCCAGGTGCCGCAAAGATGTACCAAGACTTGAGACAGCACTACTGGTGGAGGAGAATGAAGATGGATATTGTTAGGCATGTAGCTAAGTGCCTCAATTGCCAGCAGGTCAAATATGAGCATCAGAGACCGGGCGGTGTTCTTTAGCGTATGGTTATTCCCGAGTGGAAATGGGAGAGGATCACCATGGATTTTGTTACTCGGCTTCCTCGGACAGCGAGGAAGTTTGATTCTGTATGGGTGATTGTTGATCGGCTGACTAAGTCCGCACATTTCATCCCGGTTAGTACTACTTACTCATCGGAGCGGTTGGCATCGATCTTTATTCGGGAGATTGTCAGGTTGCATGGGGTCCCAGTGTCTATTATATCTGATAGAGGCACTCAGTTCACTTCTCAGTTTTGGAGAGCATTTCAGCGAGAGATGGGTACGCGGGTTGAGTTGAGCACCGCATTTCACCCCAGACAGACGGACAGTCTGAGCGCACTATTCAGATCTTGGAGGATATGTTGCGGGCATGTGTGATTGACTTTGGTGGTTCGTGGGATGAGTTCTTACCACTTGCTGAGTTCGCCTACAACAACGGCTACCAGTCGAGTATTCAGATGGCCCCGTATGAGGCATTGTATGGCAGACGGTGTAGATCTCCCGTCGGATGGTTTGAGCCTGGTGAGGATAGATTGATAGGGACCGAGTTAGTTCAGGATGCTCTGGATAGAGCAAAGTTGATCCAGGAGAGGCTTCGCACAGCACAGTCTCGCCAGAAGAGTTATGCGGACCGTAGGGTTCGAGAGTTGTCTTTCATGGTTGGTGATAGAGTATTGCTGAAGGTTTCACCCATGAAGGGTGTCATGAGATTCGGGAGGAAAGGGAAGTTGAGTCCCAGGTACATTGGTCCTTTTGAGATACTCAGGAGAGTTGGAGAGGTGGCATATGAGTTAGCCTTGCCACCCAGCTTATCCAGCGTTCATCCAGTATTCCATGTGTCCATGCTCCGGAAGTACATCGGAGATCCGTCTCATGTATTAGACTTCAGTACCATTCAGCTTGATGGTGATCTATCCTATGATGTGGAGCCTATTGCTATTTTGGGTCGCCAAGTAAGGAAATTGAGATCGAAGGAGATTGCATCAGTTAAGGTGCAGTGGAAAGGTTGGCCCGTGGAAGAGGCTACTTGGGAGGTCGAGCAGGAGATGCGGAGCAGATACCCTCAGCTATTCGAGATTTCAGGTATGTTTCTTGACCCGCTCGAGGACAAGCGTTTGTTTAAGTTGGGGAGAATGTAACGACCCGGCCTGTCGTTACGGGAATTACCACCCCGTTACCTTGCAATTACATATCTTATGCTTTTATGACAGTATTAGAATATATCGGGTGAGTTAGGAGAGATTTGGATTGAAAATGAAACAAATAGCATGTTTGAAGAAAGCTTGAATATGGAAAGTCAACCAAGAGTTGACTATTGAGTTAGAGTGCTCGGAACCGGATTCGGATGACTCGACTAGTTCCGGGGGATCATTTATGACTTAGGAGAACAATCGGAATTGAATTCGGAGGTCCGGTGTAGTTTTAGGCTTGAATTGGCGAAGGTTGAATTTTGGCGAAATCCGAACGGTAGGTGAGATTTTGATCCGGAGGCCGGAATGGAATTCCGACAGTTGCAGTAGCTCCGTTAGGTGATTTTGGATGTTCCTGCAAAATTTGAGGTCATTCGGACGTTGTTTGGTCGGATTTTTGATTGAATGCGTAATTCGGAAAGTTTTAAGGAATTTAGGCTTGAATCCGTGTGTAATTGGTGATTTTGATGTTTAGGATGGTGTTTTTATGATTGGAACAAGTTCGTATCGTGTTTTGGAGTATGTTGGTGGTTTTCGTTGGGGTCCCGGGGGCCTCGGGGTGAATCCGGACCAAACGGACCATTTTTTGTATTTTGAACTGCTGTTGGCTGCTGGTTTTGTTGCAGACGGATGCTCTATGCGATCGCATAGAGTAGATGCGATCGCATAGAAGGATGGAAGTGAGCCCCAGAGTTGTTCTATGCGATCGCGTAATAGGAGATGCGATCGCATAGGTATGGAAACTAGCACTCTGCGATCGCAGGGTAACTTGTGCGATCGCATAGAAGAGATTGGAGGGGTGAGAAAAATGTGCTATGCGATCGCATAGCAAGGGGTGCGATCGCATAGGTTTGTCAGACTGTGCATTGCGATCGCATAGCCAGTGTTGCGATCGCAGAGAAGAAAAGATGAGGCCCGGAAGGTTGTGCTATGCGATCGCGGGAGTGCATTGCGATCGCATAGAAGGGGAAATTGGCAGGAAAATTTAACTCTATACGATCGCATAGGGTCATTGCGATCGCATAGAAGAAATCGTTCTGGCAGTGAGTTAAATCACAGAACAGAGGGGTCGCGGGTTCATACACCCAAAACGCCATTTTTGAGTTCTAGAGAGAGAAACTCACGGGAATTGTTGGTAATTCATCGGGGATTCGTCGGAGGTAAGTTTTGTGGCTTAATTACATCATTTTAACATGAAATCCTTGGTTAAATCCCTGTAAATGGAAGATTAAAGGTGGGTTTGAGCCCTAGGCCTAAATTAAAGAAAAATACTGATTTGAGTGGGCAAATGGAGTCCGATTTTGGTAAATTTGATATGCCTAGACTCGTATTGAGACGAGGGTTCCGAATATGTAACTTTTTAATTTTTCGAGAAGCGCACCAAAAGTCGAATTTTGACAACTTGTGGGTTTTGATATAATTTGGGTTATTTCGGATGAATTTCGTGAAACTAGCATATATTGATGCATTCTCTATGATTTTGAGCAGATTTGGCACCCGAGGAGATTGATTTGCGAGGCAAGCGCAAGGCGGATTGAAGCTTCTACCGGTTCGAGGTGAGTGGTGATAGTAAATAATGTACTGAGGGTTTGAAACCCCGTACTAGCACTTCACAGTGCTATATTGAGATGAGACACGCGTTCTATGACGGGCGTGGTGACATTGTGATTGGGGGTTCGGACTTAGTCCTTCCCGACTAATAGAATACTGTGTTGTATGACTGTTAATGAGATTATAACTGTACAATTGGGCTAATAGCCATGTTTGGGGCCTTGTGCCGATCTGTAGAGCATTAGGGAACCTATAGAGCTAGGTGACCCTTATATCGTGTTGGAAATATACACTCAGCCGTAGCTCTAGTTGTATAGCATAATATGAGCCCGTACTAGATGTGTACATTGAGAGAGATTATCTAGGGTTGAATTCCCTGTTCTAGCTGAGTGGGCCTGAAAGGCCAAGTCTATACCGATTGAGATGAGATAGGGTCAAGGACCCACTGTGACATATTATATTGGGCCTGAGAGGCCAAGCACATATTGACTAGGATAGGGTCGAGGACCCGTTACGAGGTATTATATATATATATACCTATATTGGATCGGGCTGCACGCCGCAGCAGTATATATATCGGATCGGACTGCACGCCGTGGTAATATACATGTAATATACATGTAATATACATGTGGGACGGACTGCACGCCGCAGTATTATTGCGCTTGGGCTGTAGGAGCCCCTTCGGAGTCTGAGTCTGCACACATTCTCAGTGAGCACTGGTGTATGTTATGGGATCGGGCTGCGCGCCGCAGCAGTATAAATATATATACATATAAATATTGGATCGAACTGCACGCCGCAGTAATACATGTGTGGATCGGGCTGCACGCCGTAGTATGATAGTGCTTGGGCCTAGGGAGCCCCTCCGAAGTCTGTATACACCCCCAGTGAGCGCCGTCAACGTTAAATGGAGCGGGCTGCGCGCCGCAGCGGTATATGTATTGGAGCGGGCTGCACGCGCAGCATTATACTTAATTATATCCTACTATCTACTTAAATATTTATACATTATAGACAGAGGTATGTGTCTTTATATGTTGAGATGGCCGTACACCGTAGGGGTACGAGTGAGGGTTGGATCAGAGTAAGAATCTTGTAGAGATAAATGTGGTTTGGAGATTAGAGTATTACCATAGTGATGACGTACATATGAGGGTTGCCTTAGAACTGCTAAGTGATAGCACAGGAGTTCTTACCTTCAGTCATTATTTATTATTATTTATATACTCATCCTACTCCCCTGCACTTTCTGTGCAGATCCACAGGTGCCCGAGAGCAGTTGAGACATTGTAGTTGCTGATCCTTGTCTACTTTTGCGGAGATTACGAGGTAGCTGCCAGCGTCCGCAGAGCTTGTTTTCTCCTTCTTTATCATCTTGTTGATTTCCTATTTGCCTAGACTTGGTTGTATTAGGATGCTATTCTGTAGAGGCTCGGTCTCGTGACACCACGATATGGTTGGGACCGTATTTTGTACGTTATACATTTCGTTTATAATCTGATATGATCATTTACTGTTTAAGTTTAATGTATTTAATAATTGGCTGGTTTAAGGGATAATATGGTCGGGCTTGCCTAGCATTGTGTTGGGCGCCATCACGACCAGGGTTTGGGTCGTGACACAATTTTAGTAAGTTAGTGCTTAAAATTATCTCTATTTTATGGTCTGCTTAACCTTAAAATTTCTAGGTAAGGGTTCTAATTAATCCTATAGGGAAGGTTGTTAAAGCACCCTATATGATCCGTTAATAACGGTTAACCAGCCAAACTTAGGTTAATTAGATTAAAAGAAATCTTGGTTTAAAAAAAATATGGCATTCTAAATACTTTTTAGTGTTTGGCAATACAGCTTAGCACATAGTCAAGTATTTGAAAGTAGTTTTACGTGAATAGAACATATGAGCGTGGCAAACTATTAATATATGTTAATTAAATTAGGAAAATCAATTAACGAGGTCTAGCTTAAGAAGATAATGTTTACGTACAAAAAGGGTATCTTTAGCTTACAAAGACTTTGATTCTATTATTATATAAACTTTAGTGATGAGCACTTATTAAACTATTAATTTAAAAGGTCTTTACAATTGGGTCTTATTTTCAAGTGATAAAATAATACCTACTAATACAATTTGACTGTTAATATTTTCTCTTTAACATTAGATACAAACAGTAGCCCCAAAAAATTGAAACCAAGACCAAACACACAATAAAAGAAGAAAAAAAAGAAAAAAAAATGAAAGCACATAACAGAGAAAAAATCATAACAAAAATAATATAAATGTTAGAAGGAGGAGGAGGTCGCCATAGGCGCCCCAAACGAATTTCGCTTGTTTTCTTGCTATCCGATACACTCTATGGGAGACGATATGGGATGCGATGACTCCATGTTCGGGTAGTGTTGAGTCTCGAGTGAGATTCTTTGGCTCCGGTGTATCATGCAAAAAAAGAAAGAAAGAAAGAATTAGGAGTAGGTAGAGGTAGAAGCATAAAGAAAATACGGAAAGTGATGAAGAAAGATTAAGCAGAAAAAGAACACACAACTTGAAATTTGAAATCTTAATGCTAGAAAATACTTGCTTATGTTACTCTAACCAGGAAAGTAAGAGAAGCAACTAGTTTTATAAGTTAATAGCATGAAATTCTTTAGAAGAATTCTCACTTCTTTTTCAAAAGTAAACATTCTTATTCAATATCAACATAAAGTCTTAAAGTCACTCTATAGGAAACACATAACAATTAATTTAAATGTTAGTAGGTAAAGACATGTTTTAGAAGATTTGACAGTAGCAAAAGTGTGTCAATATCCATAAAAAAGAACTTGTAAGCTTGGCATTAGTGTTTTATCATAAAGAATCAAGTTAACTAACTATCTGCTTCAATTTTGAGGTATTTCAAAACTTAGTAGTATAATTCGTCATCTTACAATAAAGGATTGGAGAAAACATGATAACATTTACACATAAAAGAAATTTTCTATTTATGTCAATGACTACATAAGTGAAATAATATATTAAAACAAGAATTATGCTTCCTAGGTTATCAAGGTCAAATCAAAGAAGCTAAACACATATGAACACGATTTATACAAAAGAGTGAATCTAGCATCATGCCCTCTATAGAAAGTACATCTTAGGCCTTGGATTCCTGAGACTAGATAAAAAGCATTACAAATAAGATATGGTCTTTCAACCCGTATAAGTAAATAAAACGGCTATAACTTAGTTATAATTTTAAATTTTAAGGAAACCTAAATGTGATCTTTAGAGTATAACTATAAAATTTTATAACAGATCTTTACATGACTAAAGAAATACATAAAGCATGATCTCTAGTATCACAAATAACACCTAAACCAGTACTCCTATACCCGGATAAGAAAAGAACTTAGAATATGATTTTTAGGCTATAAAAAGCCATCAAAATTTGTGAGAGACCTTCACATGATTAAAGAAAAATACATAAAACATCGAATCTAGTACAAAGAGCCTAAAATCATGATATCCCTTTAACAAATATAAATCACAATTCTAAATTTTGAGATAGGCTAAAGACAATCTCTAGTCTACAATATATTGTCAAATTTTGCAACAGATTTGACATAACCAAAAGAAATCTAAACAGGACTTCTAGGTGAACAACTAGACACTAAATAATGACTTATAACAAGAAGAGTAACTCATATTCATTAACAACAAGAGAAAAATAAATAGATTAGAGTTGAGAAGGGACTGACCGTTTGCAGGGCAGTGAACGGGGCGTCGACCTTCGAATCTACTCTCTCGTTATGAACAGATCCAAAACTCAAGCCAAAGAAATTCGAACACCTCTATCACCGCTAAAGTACGCCGAGACAATAAAATAAAGTTTGAAAGTTCTTTATCAAAAAGTTCTAAGGGACGAGAAGAGTGGTAAGAGTAAGGAATATAATAGTATTTACAGTAATGTTGAGTGGCGGCTCTCGAATCCGCTTTTACTTGTAGAAAGGGGTAGTATTTATAGGGGGAAATTCTAGAACTTTTTTGATGAAAGTTGAGCGCGATTTCAAATTTTAAACGGTCAAGGAGCCGTTTCAGAACTCTAAAAACTAATCCTCCTTGTTCAGAAGAAAATTCTGATTTCTCAAACGTTATTTGGCCTTTTTCTTTGACCAAATCTTCTCAAGGATAGGCGTGTGAGAGATGGAGTCACGATATACACAAGAGAGATGAAACTTACTCGAAATCGACCTGACAAAGCCTGGCCATGGCTAAAACTCGGCTGACTTGACACAAAAATGGTATGAGGGTAAAGAGAGAAGGAGGCGCAACTGAATTAGGATTAGGCTGTAGGCTTGAGAAGTGGGCTGCTTGTTTGGTGGGCATTTGGACTATGGCCCCTAAAACTTTTTGGCCGAGATGGTTTGGTCTTGGGGAAAGGCTTTGGCCGATTCTTTCTTCAAAACAAATTCCTTAGGGCTTCAAACTAACTTCTTTAAGTCATAATATATTTAATGGATATTAATCATTATGAAAAATGTAGTAGTAGTTGTAATAATAATAATAATAATAATAATAATAATAATAATAATAATAATAATAATAATAATAATAATAATAATAATAGTAGCAATAATATTAAGAATTTTCATTGTAGCAGTAGTAATAGGATAAAACTACTAGTAGTAGTAGTAATAATAATAATATTAATGTAATAAAATTGTAACACTAATTGCAATAAAGACAAAATAATAATCATTTCATGATAAAATAATAATACTACTAAAAATATTTGTCCTAGTCGTAGTAATAATAGTAACACTAATGCTAATATCTAATTAATATTAATACTAATAACAATGATACTTAGCAGTAGTCATAATGTATTAGTACTAAACTATTTCCCATGGTAGTAGTAGTGGTGGTAATGGTAGCAATACTAATAATACTAGTAATAGTGATATTAAGTAAATAATAATAAAAATAGTAATTAGGTCTAGTTTGTGCTAAAAATGGTAAAATAACAATTCTTACATTATTAGTGACATTATAAGCTAAAAGAAATAGTTTGGAAGAAAGGAGGGTCAAAATTGGATGTCAACAGTGGCCGATGCTTTAAGCCGGAAGGCGATTATTATGGGCAGCTTGGCTTATATTCAAGTTAGGGAGAGGCCCTTCGGAGTTGGTTTTCAGGCAATTGCCAATCAGATGGTCAGATTGGATATTTCAAAGCTGAGTCGGGTGTCGGCTTGCGTTGTTTCTCAATCCTCTTTATATGATCGCAATAGAGAGCGTCAGTATGATGATCCATATTTGTTTGTCCTCAAGGACAGGGTTCAGCATGATGATGCCCCGGATGTGACTATTGATAGTGATGGTGTGTTGAGGATGCAGGGCCGGATTTGCGTGCCGAATATAGATGGACTTCGGGAGTTGATACTAGATGAGGCCCATAACTCGTGGTATTCTATCCATCTAGGTGCCACAAAAAAGTATCAGAATTTGAGACAACATTACTGGTGGAGAAGGGTGAAGAAGTATATTGTAAGTCATATATCTCGGTGCTTTAACTGTCAGCTGGTCAAGTATGAGCATCAAAGTCCCGATGGTGTGCTTCAGCATATAGATATTCCTGAATGGAAATGGGAAAGGATTACTATAGACTTTGTGAGTGGTCTCCCTCGGACAACGAGGAAGTTTGATTCAGTTTGGGTGATTTTGGATAGGCTGACCAAGTCCGCGCACTTTATTCCTGTATGTACTACCTATTCCTTGGAGCGGCTAGCAGACATTTTCACCCGAGAGATTGTGAGATTGTGTGGGGTCCCAGTTTCTATTATATCAGATAGAGGTACTCATTTTACTTCTCAGTTCTAGAGGACTTTTTAGCGAGATTTAGGTTCACAGGTAGAGTTGAGCATGATATTTCATCCTCAGACGGGCGACAGTCCGAGCGTACCATTCAGATATTTGAGGACATGTTGCGTGCCTGTGTTATTGACTTTGGAGGTTCTTGGGCTGACTATTTGCCTCTTGCGGAGTTTGTGTACAACAACAGCTACCAATCCTGCATTCAGATGGCACCATATGAGGCTTTATATGGGAGTCGATGTAGATCTCTGGTTGGTTGGTTTGAGCCAGGTGAGGCTAGGTTGTTGGGGACAGAGTTAGTCCTGGATGCTTTGGACAAGATGAAGGTGATTTAGGAGAGAATTCATACAGCCCAGTCACGCTAGAAGAGTTATGCGGACCGGAAGGTCCGAGATGTATCTTATTCAGTGGGTGAGAAGGGCTTGCTAAAGGTTTCGCCTATGAAAGGCGTCATGATGTTTTGAAATAAAGGAAAGCTCACTCCGAGATTCATTGGCCATTTTGAGATACTCAAGAGGATTGGAGAGGAGGCCTACATGCTGGCTTTGCCACCCAGCGTATCAGGAGTTCATCCGATATTTCATATGTCAAATGCTCTGAAAGTATATTGGGGACCCATCTCATGTGTTGGACTTCAATACAGTTCAGTTGGATGATGACTTGACTTATGATGTGGAGCCTGTAGCTATTTTGGGTCGACAAGTGCGGAGATTGAGATCTAAGGATATAGCATCAGTGAAGGTGCAGTGGAGAGGTCAGCCCATGGAGGAGGCCACTTGGGAGACCGAGTGGGAGATGTAAAGCAGATATCCTCACTTGTTTGAGACTCTAGGTATGTTTCTTGACCCGCACGAGGACGAGCATTTGTTTCAGTTGGGGAGGATGTGATGACCTGGCCCGTCTTCACGTGAGTTACCGCCCTGTTTTGCCCTTATTGTGTTGCTTCATGTTTCAATATTGGTAATAGAGTTGATCAGGTGTAATTGAGTTGGTTTTAGTTGAAAATGAGACACCTAGACTTTTAGAAGGAAGTTTGTTTTAGAAAAATCAACTGGAAGTTGACTATTTAGTTAGAGGGACCGTATGTGAATTTTGGTGGTTCGCTTAGTTTTGGGGGATGATTTTTGACTTAGGAGTGCAATCAAAATCAAATTTTGAGGTCCAGTGTAGAAATAGGCTTGAATTGGCGAAGTTGGAATTTTGGTGAAATCTGGTTGATAGGCGAGATTCTGATCTGAGGGTTGGAATGGAATTTCGAGAGTTGCAATAGCTTCTTTAGGTGATTTTGGATATGTCTGCAAATTTTCAGGTCATTCAGACAACATTTGTCAGATTTTTGATCGAATGTGAGATTCAAAATTTTAGTTTAACTTAGGCTTGAATCCGTCGTGATTTGATGATTTCTGTGTTAATGGACGTGTTTTGATGATTGAAACAAGTTCGTTGAAGTTTTGGAGTAGGTTGGCATTTTTGGTTGGGGTCCCGAGGGCCTCAGGTGTTAAGACGGACTAGTTTTGGTCTTGGGAGATAGCAGATTTTTGCTGTTGGGTGTTGCAGAATTTTGTTCATCTCATTCGTATGAGGAGTAACGCGAATGCGTAGGGAACTTTGAGAAGGCCTGGAAATTTTCCTTCACGTTTGTAAAGAAGAGGACGCGTTCGCGAAGTTATGAGTCTTGGAGGATCGATCGCATGAGAAGCGACGAATTCATGTAGACCTGGAAAATGGGCCATCGCGTTCGTGTAAGATGGCCTGGGAGCCCAGATTAGGTAAAGCATCGCATTTGCGAAAGACGAGACGCGTTTGCGTAGAGGGAGGTTGGATGTGCATCACGTTCGTGTGGTAGGGGACATGTTCGCGTAGAGTATTTTTGAAATTTTAAAATTTTGGTCTTCGCGTTCGCATGGCTATGGTCGCGAACACAATGAAGGAAATACCTGGGCGGACTGAAGGGTTTATAAACATTTCCTCCGCGAGCTAGGTTCATTTTTCACCATTATTAAGCATACTTGGGAGATTTTGACAAGGGATTAAGACGGTTTCGACTAGGATTCGATTGGAGGTAAGTTTTATGAGTTAAATACTTGATTTTATTGAGGATTAATTCTTGAAATCTCTGAAAATTGGGTAAAAATCGAAGAAGTTAGGGCTTGGTTTTTGGGAATGAAAAATTGGAATTTGAAGGGCAATTGAACTCCGATTTAGATGAATTTTATATGTACGGACTCGTGGCGAGAGAAGAATTCCGGAAATGTAAATTTCGTAATTTTCAAGTAGTGGGCTAGGGGCCCGGGTTTGCCAACTTCGTGTTTTAGGGTGTTTTTTGAGTTCTTTCAATTGGGTTATATTCCATTAGCATATTTTAACATATCCCTTATGGTTTTGATAAGATTCTACACGTGAGGAGGTAGATTCAAGAGGGAAAGGCTTGGCGAGCTAGATTATCGGCTGGCTAGAGGTGAGTAATACTTGTGACTCATATTCTGAGGGTTTAGAACCCCGGATTTGTACACCTTAGTGGTGTATTGAGGTGAATTGCATGCTGGACCTGAGTGTGGGGTAGAGCACCATTGGGGATTGTAACTTGGTCCGTTTCGGTTATTGGTTTTACCACGTATTTGCATAGAATTTGTTGCTATCATTATGACTTGGGCTCATTGCCATACTTGGGGCTTATTGCCGATTGTTCAAACTCCTATGAACTATCATTTACTGTTTTTCATCACTAATTGAAATATTATTTGAACTGAGTCCTGTAAATTACCCTGATTCGTAAACTCAGCCATATTTACTCAACTTGGAGTTTTAAATTGAAAATTTCACTACTGTTTGTGCTGAGTATTATTTGTTACTGTTTCCCGAGGGGCTGTTGACTGCATTTGGACTGATTGAGACCAAGGGCCTTATGTGAGGGCATGTTGAGCTATGTGAGGAGGATTTCAGGCCTCGTATTGATATTATTCTAGCTTTCAAACCTTGTTGATAGCGTGCCACGACCCGGATTTTCCACCATCGGGGGTCATGATGGCGCCTACTAATGGAAGCTAGGCAAGCCAAATATTAATTACACCTCTATTAATTACCAAATTCTTATTAAGAAATTAAAATTAAAACATATAAATTACTACGGAATAATCAAACTTAGCGGAAGACTTAGTCAATCTTATCAAATATGATAAAGAAAATCCAAACATGATACACTACCCAAGACTGGTGTCACAATATTCACGAACTTCTAAGAATAATACACACAATTGTCTGAAAGAAAATATAAGTTGTTTATCTCGATTACATGAGATAACAGAATGAAAAGCATAGATAGAAGAGACAACGGGTCCTGCGGACGCTTGCAAGGCTACCTCGTAGTCTCAGTAGTCGGAAAATCCACAAATCGCTACTGCCGCTGCTGCTGTCCGTAACCTGTATCTGCGCAAAAGAGCACAGAGTGTAGTATCAGCACAACCGACCCCATGTGCTGGTAAGTGCCTGGCCTATCCCGGCGAAATAGTGACGAGGCTAGGACCAGACACCCACATAAACCTGTACAGTTGATATATATATCGAACGTTTATAAGACATAACATTTATAAGGAAGGACTCTGCTCTGAATAACAGTCAATAACTCGTGATATCCAGAATAATCTAATCAACAGAATAAATCTTACTTTCATGTCTCAATTCCTTTTTCCATTTCATATCTCGTGGTAGGCGTACCACCCGCTCCCAACTATCACAGTAATTACATCTTGTGGTAGGCGTACCACCCGCTCCCAAATATATCAATAGATTATATCTTGTGGTAGGCGTACCACCCGTTCCCAAATATATCAATAGGCTACCGGCAACTATGGCCAATGCCAAGATTTAAATCACTTTGTGGTCGGCGTACCACACGATCCCATTTCTTATTATATAAGTGGTCGGCGCGCCACACGATCCCAATTCATAAATATATAAGTGGTCGGCGCGCCATACGATCCCAATTCATAAATATATATATTACCGGCATTTAGCCAATAATCCCTGCATCAACAATATTTATAATTACCGGTTTTAAACCAATAATTACCAATAATTTCAATAATTTATCTCCATTACCGGTATAACACCAATAACTCTTAATCAACAATTTATTCATAACTAAATTCCTATTCCTTCAAGCGATAGAACAAACACTTACCTCAATTGTTTTAAGAACAATTCAATCTGTGGAAATGCCTTTTCCTTTCAAATTTGGCTCCAATCCAATCGTATCTATACACAAATGATTTAATATCATCAATACTATTCAGCAAACTAATTCATAAGGCCAATTTCAACTTTTACAACATTCTGCCCGGAATAGTGAAATTCGACCCCGGGCCCACATGGTCGAAACTCGGGGTTCGGACCAAAATCCGTTTATCCATCCCCTCACGAGTTCAATTATATGATTTGTTTCAAAATCGGACCTCAATTCGAGGTCCAATTTCCTAATTCATGAAAAATCCTATATTCTACCAAAAACAAGAAATTCTACCATAAAAACCTTTGATTTCTATTGAAAAACATGTTTAATGTTGTTAGGAATTGAAAGAATTAAGTAAAAAGTTACTTACAATTGTTTTGAAGAAGAGGGAGTTCTTGAAAAATCGTCAATGGGTGTTTTTGGGTTGTGAAATGTGAAAAATAAAGCTGGAAATCCGGATTTACAGGTCTCTATGTTCGCATTTGCGAACATCGGTTCGCAATTGCGAACCCCGACCAATTTCTGGAGTTTGAAAAATAAGCTAAGGCTGGGAAGTTCGCATTTGCGAACTTTTGTTCGCATTTGTGAAGCCAAGACAGGACTGGGATGTTCGCATTTGCGAACTTTTGTTCGCATTTGCGAACACAGGTATAATATGGGAAGTTCGCATTTGCGAACTCTGCAGAATATTGGGGAGTTCGCATTTACGAACTATTGTTCGCATTTGCGAACTCCGCAGAATATTGGGGAGTTCGTATTTGCGAACTATTGTTCGCATTTGCGAACTCTGCAGACCAGGTGCTGACAGCAACTTTCTAACATGAAAAATTGATCTCGTGGCCTATCCAAAGTTCACCCGAGCCCTCGGGGCTCCAAACCAAATATGCACACTGACTTAAAAACATCATACGAACTTGCTCGCGCGATCAAATCGCCAAAATAACATCAAAATCAATGAATTGAGCCTTAAAACTCAAGAATTCTTTCAAATTCCAAAATTTCCAAAATTTCCAATTTAAGGCCAAAACACGTCAAACGACGTCCGTTTTCAACAAAACTTTACAGGAAGCGCTTAACCAATATATTTGACCTGTACCCGGTGTCGGAACCAAAATACGAGCCCGATATCACCACTTTTCAATCAAATTTCAGTTTCATTTTCCTTAAACATTTTCAGAAAACAATTTAACAGAAAAATTCTTTTACCGGGGTTCTAGACCTCGGATTTCAATTCTGGGCAGACGCCCAAGTTCCGTATTTTCTACGGATTTTCTGAGACCGTCAAATCATGATTTCGGGTCCGTTTTATCAAAAATGTTGACCAAAGTCAACCATATCAATATTAATATCAAAATTCCTCAAATTTTTCACATATTTCACATATTTCAACATAAAAATTTTCCAGCTTCATGCCCGAACTGTGCACGCAAATCGAGACAACTATAAATGAGGTTTTCAAGACCTCAGAAGCTCGAAATGATTAATAAAACAAGTGATGACCCTTTGGGTCGTCACATTCTCCACCTCTAAAACAACCGTTCGTCCTCGAACGGACAAAAGAAAGAAGTACCTGAATCAAGGAATAGATAAGGATATCGGCTCCGCATGTCAGACTTGGACTCCCAGGTCGATGCCTCAGGAGGCTGACCCATCCGCTGAACTCGCACAGAAGGAAAACTCTTCGACCTCAACTATCGAACCTGCCGATCTAGGATAGCTACCGGCTCCTCTTCATAGGACAGATCTTTGTCCAATTGGACAGTGCTGAAATCTAACACGTGCGACGGATTGCCGTGATATTTTTGAAGCATGGACACATGAAACACTGGATGTACAGCTGATAAGATAGGTGGCAAGGCAAGTTTATATGCCACTTCTCCCACACGATCAAGAATCTCGAATGGCCCAATAAACCTAGGGCTAAGTTTGCCCTTCTTTCCAAATCTCATTACGCCCTTCATAGGCGACACTCGGAGCAATACTCGCTCCCCAATCATGAAAGCTATACCTCGAACCTTGCGATTTGCATAGCTCTTTTGTCTAGACTGAGCTGTGCGAAGCCTATCTTGAATAATCTTGACCTTATCTAAGGCCTCCTGAACTAAATCCGTACCCAATAACCGAGCTTCTCCGGTTCAAACCATCCAACCGGAGAACGACACCGCCTACCATACAATGCTTCATAAGGAGCCATCTGGATGCTCGATTGATAACTATTATTATAAGCAAACTCTGCCAACGACAGGAATTGATCCCACGAACCTCCAAAATCAATAACACACGCCCGTAGCATATCTTCCAGTATCTGAATAGTCCTCTCGGACTAACCATCCGTCTGGGGATGAAAGGTTGTTCTTAGCTGAACCTGCGTTCCTAACTCTCGTTGAACCGCCTTCCAGAAATGTGAGGTAAACTGTGCACCTCGATCTGAAATAATAGAGATTGGCACGCCATGAAGGTGAATGATCTCCTTGATATAAATCTCAGCTAACCTCTCGGATGAATAGGTAGTGGCAATAGGAACATAATGAGCTGACTTGGTCAGCCTATCAACAATCACCCAAACAGCATCAAACTTCTTCCGAGTCTTCGGAAGTCCAGAAATGAAATCCATCGTGATTCGCTCCCACTTCCATTCAAGAAGTTCAATTCTCTGAAATAAACCGCCAGGTCTCTAATGTTCATACTTAACCTGCTGACAACTAAGACACCGTGCCACATATACCACAATATCATTTTTCATTTTGCGCCACCTGTAATGTTGACGCAAATCTCGATGCATTTTCGCTGCGCCTGGATGAATAGAATACCGCGAACTGTGAGCTTCTTCTAGAATCAATTCTCTAAGCCCATCAACATTTGGCACACAAATGCGCCCTTGCATCCTCAAGATCCCCTCAGCATCTAAGGTGACCTGTTTAGCACCTCCTCGCTGAACCTTATCTTTAAGGTCACATAAATAAGAATCATTATATTGTTGATCGCGGATACGCTCCAATAATGAAGAGCGAGCGATCGTGCAAGCTAGTACTCGACTAGGCTCAGAAATATCCAACCTCACAAATCGGTTGGCCAATGACTGAACATCCAAAGCAAGTGGTCTCTGATTGACTGGAATATAAGCAAGGCTACCCATACTGGCTGACTTCCTACTCAAAGCGTCGGTGTCACGACCCTAGTTCAATAATCGTGAACATGTAATAACGGCACCCAGTCCCCACGACTAGGTAAGCCTAACACATTGCGGAATATACAAGTTTATGAACATTAAATAAGAAATAGCGGAAAACAATATAAATAAGAATGTATTCTGTGCCGCTTGGCACATACACCCGTCAAACACACTATATAAACACCACCAAGACCCGGAATCCCACGGGTAACACAGACTAAGAGAAATACAACTGTGCCTCTATGTGTAAAGAGTATCTAAACAACGAGATGAAGGAAAAACATCTACTAGAACTATCAGAATAGAAGGATGGCCTCCGCATCCGCGGACGTAGCAGATCATACCTCGAGGTCTCCCAAGGTGCTGCTGAATCACCTAGTATGAGCCTGTCCTGATGTACCTGGATCTGCACAACAAAAGTGTGCAGAAGAGTAGCATGAGTACACCACGGCGGTACTCGGTAAGTGCCAAGCCTAACCTCGATGGAGTAGTGACGAGGAAGGTCAGGGCCCTACCGAGAAAACAATTACAAAAATGATAATAACAATAATAAGCAGTTTAAACGATAATAATTCCGAATGACAACAATAAAATGATTACTGCAACCATCTACAATTAACTAACAACAAATAACAAACTCAATTAATAAGTCCAAGACCTATGGGAATTGAACCCACAGTCCCATTGACAGTACCCATGGGTCTCCGGGAATCGAACCCGCGGCCCATGTCTTAATAGATCTCAAGATCTTCGGGAATCGAACCCGCGGTCCACATCTCAATAATATATCAATAGCTCGGGATCTCCGGGAATCGAACCCGCGGTCCCTATAAATAACTCGGGATCTCGAGAATCGAACCCGCGGTCCCTACAAATAACTCGGGATCTCGGGAATCGAACCCGTAGTCCCTACAAATAACTCAGGATCTCGGGAATCGAACCCGTAGCCCCTACAAATAACTCAGGATCTCGGGAATCGAACCCGCAGTCCCTACAAATAACTCAGGATCTCGGGAATCGAACCCGCAGTCCCTACAAATATCACTTCGGGTCTCTGGGAATCGAACCCACAGCCCTGGGATCTCCGGGAATTGAACCCGCAGTCCACTAACACATCAAATAAAGAAAACACACAGAGAGAATATAATATGTTTAACTACAACTTCACCAAAACTAGTGCCAACAATTTATCAAGAACTTCAAGTAAGTTAACTATGCAATTAGACATGTTGAATCCTAGCTAATCATGCTTTTCTAACTAATACCGGGTAAAAGTAATATTTTTATCAGCTAAGAGCAGGAATATCACTAATCGGATAATTCAAGTAAGTGTGTGTCACAACAACCAGCGCATGTACACGCCCGTCACCTAGCGTACAAGGCATTTAAACTATCACATAATATCCTAGGGGTGAAAGTTCCCCCACACGAGGTTAGACAAGCCACTTACCTCGACTCCGGTACAAAATCGCTAAGAGACAACTCTTTTGCCGCGAATGTCGGCCTCCACATGCGCAGTATCTGATAAAAATCAATAGAATCACATCAAAATAGGCAAATTGGGCATTACCCAACCAAAACAATTCAAAATACACCAAAACCCACAAGTTGCCAAAACCCGACTTTCTATACGCTTCTTGAAAAATTATAAAACTTATATATTCGGGTTCCTTATCTCAACACGAGTCCGTTCATATAAAATTTATCAAAATCGGACTCCGTTTGGCCATTCAAATCAAAGATTTCCTAAAATTTAGGCCTAGGGCTCAAACCCTCCATTAATCCTCCATTAACAGTGAAGTAATCATGGAGAAACATCACAATAAAGTTCTTATATTTACCTCCTTGATGAGACGAGAACAACACCGCGAAAATCACCTCAATCGGAGCTCTAGAACTCAAGATATGCCCAAAATACTAAACTTCTCGGTTTTAAACACTGACAAACCCATTTTCCGCTTTTGCGGAAACATTTCGCATAGGCGGGACCGCTTTCGCGGTTCTATTTCCGCTTTTGCGGTTTCGCATCCACGGTCAAATTCCGCTTCTGCGGTTCTGACAGACACCAGCATTTTCCTCGGCACGAAAATGAGCATAACTTCCTCATACGATGTCCAAATTCGACGATTCTTTTTGCTATGGCTCCGAAATTACGATACGGATCTAATGGTTCAAACAAAACGGAATTTGAAGATCATTTACCTAATATGGTACCCCTTTATGTTCAAAGAAGCAAAGGTTGAAACATCAAATAAGAGTGTGATCACAACCCAAAACACACCCGAGGCCCCCGAGACCCCAATCAATCATACCAACCAACCCCAAAACACATTACGGACTTGCTCGAGGCCTCAAACCACATCAAACAACTCTAAAACCATGAATTACACCCCGATTCAAACTTTATGAACTTTGAAGTTTCCAACTTCTATTTCCGATGCCGAAACCTATCAAATCGCATCCGATTGACTTCAAATTTTGCACATACGTCCAAAATGATATATCAAAGCTACAAAAACTTTCAGAATTCCATTCTGACCCTCGGATCAAAATCTCACCTATCAACCGAAATTCACCAAAATACTAACTTTGCCAATTCAAGCTTAATTCTACACCGGTCATCACAAAAATATTCCGGACACACTCCTAAGTCCCAAATCACCTAACGAAGCTATCCGAACCATAAGATTTGCATTTTGAGTCCGATATCAAAATTTCCACTTCCGGTCAAATTTTCTCAAAAACCTTCAATTTTCTATCTTTAGCCAAACGACTCCAAAATGACCCACGGACCTCCGAATTCACTTCCGATCGCGCTCCCAAATCCATAATAACCATACGGAGCTACTCCCAGTCTCGGAATCCCAAACGGACATCAATAACACTAAAATACATTTTAAGCCAAATTGATGCAATTTCTTCTAAAATGCTATCTTCCATAATATGCGCCAAAACGCTCCCGGGTTATCCAAAACCCGATCCAGGCATACGCCCAAGTCCGAAATCATCATATGAACCCGTTGGAACCTTCAAATCTCAATTCTGAGTTCGTATACTCAAAATTCCAATCCTAGTTCATTTCTTCAATTTTAAGCTTTGGAAATGAGAAATGTTCATTTAAATTTGACTCCAAACTTCTTGAATTTTAATTCTGACCATACACACAAGTCAATATACTTGAGATGAAGTTGCTCATGGCCTCAAACTGCTGAATGACGCGCCGTATCTCAAAACGACCGGTTGGGTCATTACAATCTCCCCCACTTAAACATACGTTCGTCCTCGAACGTGCTGAGAACTACACTGAAGTAGTCTGAAATCACTGGTTTAACATCTCATGCAACTTCCTGTGCTTCCACAACTCATTTGAGCACATTAGCTCGATAACTCCATAGATATGCTCCTTTATTCGAGTAAATAAGCCATTAGACCCAACTCCAACATCCGAAATTTCCTGCCTAGCATGTTTCCATCATACGACCACAATATCATTTTTCACACGCTGTACCCATACATGACTGCATAACTTTGTTGAATTCACACTTTGTATCACTTTACTCATGGGACCACAATAATATTCTTTAAATATAATAGTCGAAATTCCACAAATCTGATGCTCTCATTACATCTCATGACCTACATGGGTCTTGCTCTAGCTTTTACAACACCGTTACGACGGAAGAGATGTGCAGGAATTCATATTTAGATGCCAAGTCAACAAATCATTCAGTCTATACTTCTAACAAGATCCATTACCTTGTCCTAAACTAGAGAATGTTATTTTCCTCTATAATATACTTCATATAATCAGTTTGCACCGACCCCAAATCCCATAACCTCATCTCACCAAGTACGAACTGCACAGGCGATAAGCCACCTCAGACATAATCAAAAGTCCTGCAAGATGACACAATGTGCCAGTAGGCTACTAATTCGTACGTGATACAAAAGGAAGGCGAACACTAGAAAGAACTATTCAACTCTCACATTAACATGGACCTCCTCAGAAAATAGGAAACATAACACATAAAAGCAATTATATACACTGAAATAAACATCACACTGTTGCGGCGTGCAACCCGATCCCAACAATATAACCATGGTGGCATGCCACCCGATCCAAACAATATAACCATGGCGGCGTGCCACACGATCCAAACAATATAACCATGGCGGCGTGCCACCCGATCCCTGTATAAAACCCACACAAGGAGCCATACGTCGAGCTGAATAGCTCATCACATCAAAATGCCGAATATCGATCATAAGCATACTAAGGTGCATGATATCAGTCACAAGAAAACATATAGCGCCATAGGCTACAAACTCAAGCACAACTGAGGTGCGATATAAGATCTGAGTCTCGAGAGCCATCATGCTTATATAACATCACCGCTGAGCGGGACCTCAACACATAAGGAACTTACCAAGCCGTCTCACATTCATACGGCGCAATATATCTTTACATGAATTAACTGACCGCGAAATAAGACCGCGACTATCCCTCTATAAAGGGCGCATTGCTGGAAGAAACACAACCGGCCTGACACAAGGCTCACTTCCACATTTAAATCTATCCACCGACCTTAAATCTATCCCTGGTCGTGCCAAGCTAAGTCAATAATATTTCACAGGTCTATAACCCAATAAGCAGAGTGCCCTCCGGGCATAAATTCTCAAATGGATGATATCACCAAAATCCTCATACTTGGTTTAAATTTCTAACCAATCAAGTGACTACATGTCACACCTATACAATCTTCTTGTGGGACAAGCTCCCACCATCTTCCGAATAATTAAACGGCCTACATATTCAAACCACCGGCTTCACTAATAGTGAAAAGCGATCAGGAGTCCCTAACCGGGATGCAAAGCCTTTCCCACAGAACACTGATCTCAAGTGATACTGACGTTAATACCCATCTTACTCAAACACTGAAACTCCTTTCCTGCTCATCCGATCTCTTTATATCACATTCATTGACCAAACTGCGACCTTGGTTCTTACTTCAAATTCCATACCACTCACTGCACCTCACGTGCCGATATACGATAGACACGATTTCCATCACAACTCTAGAACCGACGATAGGCTAATACTTCATCACATAAGACTTTCCATTTAACTCATTTCAGGAGAACTATAGCAACACACAGGCGAGTTCTCATAACCGTTGAATATGCCAATCTATAAGTAGTGGTCCAAGCCACCATAACCCTTTCCAAGGTTCGCCTACTCATAACAGGCCCTAACAGAAGAATACTTAAGAATGACATCAATCACTGCGGCCGACAAGCCTCAAATGCACCGCCACAATCACATGCATAACTCGATCACGTTGCATGAACCGATCATTGACATCAATATGCCAACTCAGCTATGGCTAATCAATCTACTTCCTTCCAGTTTATCCTGGTTTGCCTTAGAAATGTTAATATCTCCCTTCAATACCTAACTTATTCCAACCGCACTCACCCCGAGTGACCTTAAATCATAAGGCCATGCTATCTCCAGAACGACGGCCATTTCATGTCTCTCAAATACTACACCACAAGTCAAAGCATCATAGAACGTGTTGTGCCCTTCTTCATAAGTTGCTTCAAAAATTTGACTCCCAACTGTACTTGTAGTCTCAGTATTATCAGGCACCACACTTTACCTCTTGAATTCACTAGGACCTCTATTGAGAGCCATCCAGCCATGACTTGTCCCAATATGCAACCAACTCTACTCAATTTTATAACATATGAATACCCTCTCAATAAAGCACCCAACGGGATCACTTCCCTCGAAGCATGCACCTATACGAGGCATAAATCATGAATTTTCCCTCAAGTTTGAACATGAGCCAGTAAGGCTAAACATAACATGCATTCAACAATACATATACTCAAATTACCACACATGGTCCTTTTCCCGTGGCTGCAATAACCCATTAATACGCTAGTATCCAGAATTCACGCAGGTAATTAGCCATGCGACCCAAATCATAAGTGGTGAGACTCTCCCACTAGCTCAAAGCCACTATTACACGACTCTCGAGCATATTAGAAACGTTCACTCAAGTCATCTACTCTTATTCAACTGCAATTCACTTGAACCTACGAACATAATCACTTGTGCCCTATTAACACTCTGACCCCATAGGGTATGACCTCATTCCAATACAACCAAACATTACCCCGCTCCATGCACCGAGCATTCTCTACCAGCGACACCTTAAAACATACTATGATTCTCACACACCTACGAAGCACCATGTAGCCCTTGTCGAATATTTCCCTGCTGATAAAAACAATGTAGAGTTTATTAGGGACACAGGAACATCCAAAGTCCCAACATCATACCATACGAGCCTCAACTCTTTCCCATCCGCAAGTTTTCAAGAACTTTTTTTTTTGAATAGCACCTAAATACATCGCAGGCCAAATCCGATATGACACATGACACATAATTAGATCGTTGATAGTGAAATCCTTTCACTTAGCACGAAGCCTTAAAGATACATTTTGCTAATCCACGACAATAGCCATTATCATATGTACGTCTTCATCATAAGACAGCCCAAGACATTGGTTTGGTACATGTCCTTCTTAAGATAGTTAAACTCATTTCACCCAAAATCTCTGCTGGCTGAATTCTTCGCTAAATAGATATCTCATATGAACAATATAATCTTTATTACCACTAACTATCTTTAGATCTACATCCACCTTGTGATTCTACCTTTACTGTGACGATTAGGCAGTTAAGTAAACCTTCTCAAGACCGTACTTATCAACCGAATGTCAGAACCTAGTGCACCCCTATGTGCACAATTGAAGATTTCTCAATTCTCTTGCATTATCGATATGGATGATACACTGTAACAATGGTTGAGTAAATTCTTGACACCCTTGAAGTCCCTCTGCAGCATCATGAACCATCGGCGCATACTCGATACCGAGCGCACAACTTTCAATACACGAGTGGATGCAAAAGAACGTATGACATAGGCTCCAACTGAAAAAATGGCGCACGATAAGGAATTCAAAGAATTGAAGAGTTTCCTAAATAGTTACATAGCCCCTCGTAAATAAATACAGACGTCTCCGTATCGATCAACGAGAATCTAAGTAACCGGTTCTGTGTCCCGTGACTCCTATGAACCTAAAGCTCTGATACCAACCTGTCACGACCCTAGTTCAATAATCGTGAACATGTAATGACGGCACACAGTCCCCACGACTAGGTAAGCCTAACACATTGCGGAATATACAAGTTTATGAAGATTAAATAAGAAATAGCGGAAAACAATATAAATAAGAATGTATTCTATGCCGCTTGGCACATACACCCGTCAAACACACTGTATAAACACCACCAAGACCCGGAATCCCACGGGTAACACAGACTAAGAGAAATACAACTGTGGCTCTATGTGTAAAGAGTATCTAAACAACGAGATGAAGGATAAACATCTACTAGAACTATCAGAATAGAAGGATGGCCTCCGGATCCGCGGACGTAGCAGATCATACCTCGAGGTCTCCCAAGGTGCTGCTGAATCACCTAGTACGAGCCTGCTCTGATGTACCTGGATCTGCACAACAAAAGTGTGCAGAAGAGTAGCATGAGTACACCACAGCGGTACTCGGTAAGTGCCAAGCCTAACCTCGATGGAGTAGTGACGAGGAAGGTCAGGGCCCTACTGAGAGAAAACAATTACAAAAATGATAATAACAATAATAAGCAGTCTAAACGATAATAATTTTGAATGACAACAATAAAATGATTACTGCAACCGTCTACAATTAACTAACAACAAATAACAAACTCAATTAATAACTCCAGCACCTGTGGGAATTGAACCCACAGTCCCGTCAATAGTATCCCTGGGTCTCCGGGAATCGAACCCGCAGCCCATGTCTCAATAAATCTAAGAATCTCCGGGAATCGAACCCGCAGTCCACATCTCAATAATATATCAATAGCTTAGGATCTCCGGAATCGAACCCCTCAATAATATATCAATAACTCAGGATCTCCGGGAATCGAACCCGCAGTCCCTACAAATAACTCGGGATCTCGGGAATCGAACCCGCAGTCCCTACAAATAACTCAGGATCTCGGGAATCGAACCCGCAGTTCCTACAAATAACTCAGGATCTCGGGAATCGAACCCGCAGTCCCTACAAATGTCACTTCGGGTCTCTGGGAATCGAACCCACAGCCCTGGGATCTCCGGGAATTGAACCTGCAGTCCACTAACACATCAAATAAGAAAACACACAAAGAGAATATAATATGTTTAACTACAACTTCACCAAAACTAGTCCCAACAATTTATCAAGAACTTCAAGTAAGTCAACTAGGCAATTAGACATGTTGAATCCTAGCTAATCATGTTTTTCTAACTAATACCGGGTAAAAGTAACACTTTTATCAGCTAAGAGCAGGAATATCACTAATCGGATAATTCAAGTAAGTGTGTGTCACAACAACCAGCGCATGTACACGCCCGTCACCTAGCGTACAAGGCATTTAAACTATCACATAATATCCTAGGGGTGAAAGTTCCCCCACACGAGGTTAGACAAGCCACTTACCTCGACTTCGATACAAAACCGCTAAGAGACAACTCTCTTGCTGCGAATGTCAGCCTCCACATGCGTAGTATCTGATAAAAATCAATAGAATCACATCAAAATAGGCAAATTGGGCATTACCCAACCAAAACAATTCAAAATACACCAAAACCCACAAGTTGCCAAAACCCGACTTTCTGTACGCTTCTTGAAAAATTATAAAAGTTATATATTCGGGTTCCTTATCTCAACACGAGTCCGTTCATATAAAATTTATCAAAATCGGACTCCGTTTGGCCATTCAAATCAAAGATTTCCTAAAATTTAGGCCTAGGGTTCAAACCCTCCATTAATCCTCCATTAACAGTAAAATAATCATGGATAAACATCACAATAAAGTTCTTATATTTACCTCCTTGATGAGACGAGAACAACACCGCGAAAATCACCTCAATCGGAGCTCTAGAACTCAAGATATGCCCAAAATACTAAACTTCTCGGTTTTAAACACTGACAGGCCCATTTTCCGCTTTTGCGGAAACATTTTGCATAGGCGGGACCGCTTTCGCGGTTCTATTTCCGCTTTTGCGGTTCCGCATCCACGGTCAAATTCCGCTTCTGCGGTTCTGACAGACACCAGCATTTTCCTCGGCACGGGAATGAGCATAACTTCCTCATACGATGTCCAAATTCGACGATTCTTTTTGCTATGGCTCCGAAATTACGATACGGATCTAATGGTTCAAACAAAACTGAATTTGGAGATCATTTACCTAATATGGTACCCCTTTATGTTCAAAGAAGCAAAGGTTGAAACATCAAATAAGAGCGTGATCACAACCCGAAACACACCCGAGGCCCACTTTATGAACTTTGAAGTTTCCAACTTCTATTTCCGATGCCGAAACCTATCAAATCGCATCCGATTGACTTCAAATTTTGCACACACGTCCAAAATGATATATCAAAGCTACAAAAACTTTCGGAATTCCATTCTGACCCTCGGATCAAAATCTCACCTATCAACCGAAATTCACCAAAATACTAAATTTGTCAATTCAAGCTTAATTCTACACCGGTCATCACAAAAATATTCCGGACACACTCCTAAGTCCTAAATCACCTAACGAAGCTATCCGAACCATAAGATTTGCATTTTGAGTCCGATATCAAAATTTCCACTTCCGGTCAAATTTTCTCAAAAACCTTCAATTTTCTATCTTTAGCCAAACGACTCCAAAATGACCCACGGACCTCCGAATTCACTTCCGATCGCGCTCCCAAATCCAGAATAACCATACGAAGCTACTCCCAGTATCGGAATCCTAAACGGACATCAATAACACTAAAATGCATTTTAAGCCAAATTGATGCAATTTCTTCTAAAATGCTATCTTTCATAATATGCGCCAAAACGCTCCCGGGTTATCCAAAACCCGATCCAGGCATACGCCGAAGTCCGAAATCATCATATGAACCTGTTGGAACCTTCAAATCTCAATTCTGAGGCCGTATACTGAAAATTCCAAACCTAGTTCATTTCTTCAATTTTAAGCTTTGGAAATGAGAAATGTTCATTTAAATTTGACTCCAAACTTCTTGAATTTTAATTCTGACCATACACACAAGTCAATATACTTGAGATGAAGTTGCTCATGGCCTCAAACTGCTGAATGACGCGTCGGAACTCAAAACGACCGGTCGGGTCGTTACAAAAGCATCGGCCACCACGTTTGCTTTTCCCGGATGATATAAAATGGTGACATCATAATCTTTTAGCAATTCTAGCCACCTTCTCTGCCTCAAATTCAACTCTTTCTGCTTAAACAAATACTGAAGACTCTTATGATCGGTGTATACTTCACATGCTACACCATACAAATAATGCCTCCAGATCATCAATGCGTGAATAATTGCCACCAATTCTAGATCATGCACTTGATAGTTCTCCTCATGAATATTCAACTGCCTCGAAGCATAGGCAATAACCTTGCCATCCTGCATTAACACTACACCAAGCCCAATACGGGAAGCATCACAATAAACAGTATAAGGTCCCTTACATGTGGGTAAAACCAATACCGGTGCTGTGGTCAAGGCTATCTTGAGCTTTTGAAAGCTCGACTCACATTTATCGGACCATCCAAATTGAACACCCTTCTGGGTCAATCTGGTCAGTGGGGTTGCAATAGACGAAAATCCTTCTACGAATCGGCGATAATAAATCGCTAACCCCAAGAAACTCCGAATATCTATGGCTGATGTCAGTCTAGGCCAGTTCTTGACTGCCTCAATTTTCTTCGGATCAACCTGAATACCTGCTGCCGTCACAATATGACCAAGGAATGCAACTGAACTTAGCCAAAATTCACACTTTGAAAATTTTGCATATAGCTGGCTATCTCTCAGAGTCTGCAAGGCCACTCCGAGATGTTGCGCATGCTCCTCCTGACTGCGGGAATATATTAATATGTCATCAATGAAGACTATTACAAACAAGTCTAAATAAGGTCGGAACACCCGATTCATTAATTCCATAAAAGCTGCTGGAGCATTTGTCAACCCAAAAGACATGACCAGAAATTCAGAATGTCCATACCGAGTGCGGAACGCTGTCTTAGGGACATCGGATGCCCTAATCTTCAGTTGATGATAGCCCGATCTCAAATCTATCTTTGAAAATACCTTGGCACCCTGAAGCCGGTCAAATAAATCATCAATTCGCGGAAGTGGATATTTATTTTTGATAGTCACCTTGTTTAACTGTCGATAGTCAATGCACATTCTCATCGAACCATCTTTCTTCTTTACAAATAATACAGGTGCACCCCACGGCGAAACACTGGGCCTAATGAAACCCTTTTCAAGTAAATCCTGCAATTGTTCCTTCAATTCTTTTAACTCTGGCGGAGCCATACGATATGGGGGAATGGAAATGGGCTGAGTGCCTGGAGCCAAGTCAATGCAAAAATCAATGTCCCTATCGGGCGGCATACCTGGCAAGTCTGAAGGAAATACTTCAGGAAATTTGCGAACCACGGGCACAGAGTCAATAGAAGGAACCTCGGCACTAGAATCACGGACATAGGCCAAATAAGCCAAGCATCCCTTTCCAACCATACGCCGAGCCTTAACATAAGAAATAACATTACGACTAGTATGACCTGAAATTCCTTTCCACTCTATACGAGGCGAATTCGGCAGAGCTAAAGTCACAGTCTTGGCATGGCAATCTAAAATAGCATGATATGGAGATAGCCAGTCCATGCCTAGTATAATATCAAAGTCCACCATATTTAGGAGTAATAAATCAGCACGGGTCTCGAGACCCTCAATTACTATAATACATGACCGATGAACTCGATCAACCACAATAGAATCGCCTACTGGTGTAGACACATGAACAGGAACACTCGGTGGATCACTGGGCTGAATCAAGTACGGTGCAAAATAGGAAGACACGTACGAATATGTAGACCCAAGGTCAAATAATGCTGATGCCTTTCTATCACAAACCAAAATAATACCTGTAATGACGGCATCGGAAGACTCAGCCTCTGGTCTGGCGGGAAGTGCATAACATCGGGGCTGTGCCCCACCACCCTGAGCAGTATCTCTAGGACGATCAGCTGCTGGCTGGTCTCTACCTCTATCGGTCTGAGCTCCACCTCTATGACCTCTACCTCCACCTCTATGTCCTCTACCTCCGCCTCTAGCTGGCTGGGCAGGCTGTGAGGGAACCGGGGCCTGAATCATGGCACGAGAACCCTGCTGGTGAGATCTGTCAGAAGCTCGAGGGCAATACTTTGCAATATGCCTAAGATCACCGCACGTAAAACAAGAACTCGGCTGCTGAAAATAGCGAAGTGGTGGTGCACTGATAGGCTGCTGATCAGTGTAGCGTGGCTGAGAATTACGATCACCTGAAGCATCATGAGAAACCTGAAGAGCCGACTGATAAGGCCTAGGAGGATGGCCTCTATCATAAAAATCTCTATCTCCAGACGAGGTACCACTGAATCTACCCGAATTACGAGATCTCTTATCCGATCCATGTCTTGCTCCCTGTGACAGAGCCATCTCGATCCGGCGGGCTGCATTAGCCGCCTCCTGAAAAGTGATTTCAGTTCCTGCCCCCAAAGCCATCTGTAGTCGAATTGGCTGATTCAAGCCATCAATAAACCTTCTCACCCTTTCCCGATCCGTGGGAAGTATGATAATAGCATGACGAGCCAGGTCCACGAACCTAGTCTCGTACTGTGTGACAGACATAGGACCCTGATGAAGACGCTCAAATTGTCTGCGCATAACCTCCCGCTGAGTTGCTGGAAGGAACTTTTTCAAGAATAATTCTGCAAATTGCCCCCAAGTCAAAGATGATGATCCCGCTGGCCTGGATAGACAATAATCCCTCCATCAAGTCTTGGCGGAACCAGATAATTGAAAAGTGGCAAAGACCACACCATTAGTCTCCACAATGCCCATAGTACGGAGAACTTCGTGGCAGCTGTATAGGAAATCCTGTGGATCCTCTGAAGGAGTGCCACTGAATGTGGTAGTGAACAACTTGGTAAACCTGTCCAATCTCCATAACGCATCAGCGGACATAGCTGCACCATCATTAGACGAAATCACGATAACAGGCTGAGCTGCCTCAACTGGCTGAATCACAGGAACCTGAGCCTGGGGAATTACTGGCTCCGGAGTGCGCGTAGCAGGAGTCTGATTACCTCCTCCAGCCTGAGAAGTGGCTGGTGCTACTGGTAATAAATCTGCTCTGGTGATATTGTCTATAAAACCTGCTATCCGGACCAAAGCATCTTGAAGATCCGGTGAAAACAAAACTCCTCCTGGGACCTGAGCTGGGCCTACTGGAGCTGCTGGGGCTGGAACTTCCTCCTCGATATGAGCCTGAGGTTCTGCCACTCGTGCTGCTGCTCGGGGCTGAGCTCTGCCCCTACCTCGGCCTCTAGGACGACCTCGACCTCGGCCTCTGCCCCTAGCGGGAGCTACCGCTGCTGGGACCTCGGGCTGCTGGTCATTAGATGAAGATGCACGTGTTCTTACCATCTGAGGAAGAATAGAGTAGAAATTCAATTAATATTTGAAAGATCAAGTCGCACGACTGGAAAGAATAAAGGGAATATTTTCCCAACTCTGTAGCCTCTGGAGGATAAATACAGACGTCTCCGTACCGATCCTTCAGACTCTACTAAGGTTGTTCGTGAGTTGTGAGACCTGTGCAACCTAGTGCTCTGATACCAACTTGTCACGACCCGGATTTCCCACCATCGGGGATCATGATGGCGCCTACTAATGGAAGCTAGGCAAGCCAAATATTAATTACACCTCCATTAATTACCGAATTCTTATTAAGACATTAAAATTAAAACATATAAATTACAGCGGAATAATCAAATTTAGCGGAAGACTTAGTCAATCTTATCAAATATGATAAAGAAAACCCAAACATGATACACTACCCAAGACTGGTGTCACAATACTCACGAACTTCTAAGAATAATACACACAATTGTTTGAAAGAAAATATAAGCTGTTTATCTCGAATACATGAGATAACAGAATGAAAAGCATAGATAGAAGAGACAACGGGTCCTGCGGACGCCTGCAAGGCTACCTCGTAGTCTCGGTAGTCGGAAAATCCACAAATCGTTACTGCCGCTGCTGCTGTCCGTAACCTGTATCTGCGCAAAAAGAGCGCAGAGTGTAGTATCAGCACAACCGACCCCATATGCTGGTAAGTGCCTGGCCTATCCCAGCGAACTAGTGACAAGGCTAAGGCCAGTCACCCACATAAACCTGTACAGTTGCAATATAGATATATATATACAATACATTTATAAGGAAATATATATATATATATATATATATACAATACATTTATAAGGAAAGACTCTGCTCTGAAATAACAGTCAATAACTCGTGATATCCAGAATAATCTAATCAATAGAATAAATCTTACTTTCATGTCTCAATTCCTTTTTCATTTCATATCTCGTGGTAGGCGTACAACCCGCTCCCAACTATCACAGTAATTACATCTTGTGGTAGGCGTACCACCCGCTCCCAAATATATCAATAGATTATATCTTGTGTAGGCGTACCACCCGTTCCCAAATATATCAATAGACTACCGGCAACTATGGCCAATGCCAAGATTTAAATCACTTTGTGGTCGGCGTGCCACACGATTCCATTTCTTATTATATAAGTGGTCGGCGCGCCACACGATCCCAATTCATAAATATATAAGTGGTCGGCGCGCCACACGATCCCAATTCATAAATATATATATTACTGGCATTTAGCCAATAATCCCTGCATCAATAATATTTATAATTACCAGTTTTAAACCAATAATTGATAATAATTTCAACAATTTATCTCCATTACCGGTATAACACCAATAACTCTTAATCAACAATTTATTCATAACTAAATTCCTATTCCTTCAAGCTAGGATAGAACAAATACTTACCTCAATTGTTTTAAGAACAATTCAATCTGTGGAAATGCCTTTTCCTTTCAAATTTGGCTCCAATCCAATCGTATCTATACACAATTGATTTAATATCATCAATACTACTCAACAAACTAATTCATAAGGCCAATTTCAACTTTTACAACATTCTGCCCGGAATAGTGAAATTCGACCCCGGGTCCACATGGTCAGAACTCGGGGTTCGGACCAAAATCCGTTTACCCATCCCCTCATGAGTTCAATTATATGATTTGTTTCAAAATCGGACCTCAATTCGAGGTCAAATTTCCTAATTCATGAAAAACCCTATATTCTACCAAAAACAAGAAATTCTACCATGAAAACCTTTGATTTCTATTGAAAAACATGTTTAATGTTGTTAGGAATTGAAAGAATTAAGTAAAAAGTTACTTACAATTGTTTTGAAGAAGAGGGAGTTCTTGAAAAATCGTCAATGGGTGTTTTTGGGTTGTGAAATGTGAAAAATAAAGCTGGAAATCGGGATTTACAGGTCTCTGTGTTCGCATTTGCAAACATGGGTTCACAATTGCGAACCCCGACCAATTTCTGGAGTTTGAAAAATAAGCTAAGGCTGGGAAGTTCGCATTTGCGAACTTTTGTTCGCATTTGCGAAGCCAAGACAAGACTGGGATGTTCGCATTTGCGAACTTTTGTTCGCATTTGCGAACACGGGCATAATATGGGAAGTTCGCATTTGCGAACTATTGTTCGCATTTGCGAACTCTGCAGAATATTGGGAAGTTCGCATTTGCGAACTATTGTTTGCATTTGCGAACTTTTGTTCGCATTTGCGACTTCGCATTCGCTAACATTTGTTCGCATTTGCGAACTCTGCAGATCAGGTGCTGAGAGCAACTTTCTAACATGAAAAATTGATCTCGTGGCCTATCCAAAGTTCACCCGAGCCCTCGGGGCTCCAAACCAAATATGCACACCTGACTTAAAAACATCATACAAACTTGCTCGCGCGATCAAATCTCCAAAATAACATCAAAAACAATGAATTGAGCCTTAAAACTCAAGAATTCTTTCAAATTCCAAAATTTCCAAAATTTCCAATTTAAGGCCAAAACACGTCAAACGACGTCCGTTTTCAACCAAACTTTACAGGAAGCGCTTAACCAATATATTTGACCTGTACCGGGTGTCGGAACCAAAATATGAGCCCGATATCACCACTTTTCAATCAAATTTCAGTTTCATTTTACTTAAACATTTTCATAAAACAATTTAATAGAAAAATTCTTTTACCGGGGTTCTAGACCTCGGATTTCAATTCCGGGCATACGCCCAAGTTCCATATTTTTCTACGGATTTTCTGAGACCGTCAAATCACGGTTCCAGGTCTGTTTATCAAAACTGTTGACCAAAGTCAACCATATCAATATTAATATCAAAATTCCTCAAATTTTTCACATATTTCACATATTTCAACATAAACATTTTCCAGCTTCGTGCCCGAACTGTGCACGCAAATCGAGGCAACTATAAATGAGGTTTTCAAGACCTCAGAAGCTCGAAATGATTAATAAAACAAGTGATGACCCTTTGGGTCGTCACGTAGCGCTTGGGCTGTAGGAGCCCCTCCGGAGTCTACATACCCACAGTGAGCGCGGGGTACCCTTTGAAATGGACAACGGTAACAATGACACTGTCATATGTGTTTCGGTCAGGTAACAATGACTCACAAGTCAGGTAACAATGACTGACTAGTGGTAACAATGACACTGAAACACTCTTTGGTTAGGTAACAATGGCTGACCCTACTTGCGTATTCTTGTTTATTTGATTCCTTACAAAGAGAATGTCTTGCTATGTTTTCATGGGTTTCTACTGTTTATTTGGTTTACTGCTTGAGATAACATTATCTGTGCCCTTTTGGGATTTTTTTCTCTCAGTTGTTATTCATTTTTATTACCAATGAGTTAGAAGTACTCACTTTACTCCATGCACTGTGTGTCCAGATCAAGGTCCTTCTTCACGGGCTGAGTAGACATTCAGTGATCAGCAGGCTTGCTTATTTGGGAGAGTTTGAGGTAGCTGTATGGTGTTTGCAGCCGTTGATTCTTCCTCCTATCCTTGTCTTTTATTTTTTGCACTTTCAGACATTTAGACAGATTATGTAGTAGGGTATTGTTCTATTCTATAAAGGCTCATATTCGTGACACCGGGTCCATGGTTGGGCTGTATGCTATGTTTTTCTAAACATCGGGATTTTTACAAGTATTTTCGTATTTTACTTAAATGGTTTAATGTTCAATATTTCACTTTGTGAGCACGTGATTTTTGCCTAACATGAATTACTCCCACAAAATCAAAACAAAAATTGTCTATTTTATGGTGTGTATTTTTTGTGAATTTTTGTGTTATTTTGGTATTTGTTTCCATTTGTATATACGTGATTATATGTGTTTAAATTAATACAAAAAAAAATAATACAAAAATATGTCGTGCTTACAGTTCTTATCTAGTTTGAAATTAGGAGTAATTAATTTTATCTTACGAAAACGAAAATCACAAAAGAAATAATTCATCTTTTACATTTTTAGCATTTAAATGCCTAATTGTGTGATTTATATTTAATCGATGTTTAAATTGATTGTGTTAATTGTTAATATAACTTAATTAGTATTTCTTATAATTTAATTGATTTTGTAGTGAAATTAGAATTTTTGTTTTAATAAATTGAGAATTAAAATTAAAAGAGAAGAGAAAAGGAAATAATTAAGAGAAAAATCTGATTTGGGCTTGGACCACATGTTCATTACCCAAAGACCTCTCCAAATTATACCAGCCCAAAACCCATGACCCGCCCCGTCACCCTGAACCGCCCCATCTCCCATCGTGCAATCTGGACCGTTGATGACACTTCATCCAACGGTCCAGAACATTAGCCTAATTCTAATTACCCAAAGACCCAAATCAGATTTTAATTTACCCAAACCCTAAATCCTTCTCCCTCTTTCTCACACAACCGCCGCCCTCCCTGTTCTCCTTCTTCTTCGACCATCGGCCAGCCACCAGCCTCACACCAACGACCACTCCCCCCACGAACCAGTGACGCCATTCAACCATTTTCTCTGACTAAGCAGCGAACCAAATGACCATAGCTATCTCTTCTGAGCTGCTTCGTCTTCGACATTACAGTCCGCCGGCAACCAACTTCTAATGACACCATACAGCCGGCCAACACCCACTCGACCTTCCTCGTTTCTCAAATCGCCATAGTTTCTGTCCGAATCTTTCTCCAAACCTAAACCCCCAAAACCAAAGTTGCAAGAACCCTAAATTTCGAAATAGGGATTTATTTTCGGATTTTCGTTTATTTGTTTAATTGATTCGTTTTCGCTCGAAAACATTTCAATTAAGGTCCGTTCGATTCCGGATACGAAATTCATTCTCGGCCGCTGCCTTGTTTCGAATTTGTTCGGAGGTACTGTTTTATTCCTCTCTTTACTTGTTATTTTATTTGTTTTGATTATGGTTGTTCGTTTGTTGTTAGTTTTCCTCGGACATCTTCAATTTCTATTTTTCCTCTTCTTTTGGGACCTTTTATTTGGTCGATCTGTTTGCTTTCTGATTCATTGTTATAAATGTGGCGTTATAAGATACGAATTCGATTCGTTTAAATTCGTCAAACAGCTAATTCTACATTTTTGAACCATTATGGCCGAGAGGGTCTTGGACATTTTGTTCGTCGACTATTATTTGTCGATTATGCGCGTTGTTATTTGACTGTTTGAATGTCGTCAATTAGATTCGTAGGTTCGTTTGTTAGAACATTAGAGCACAAGTCCGGCATTGGCCGAGATTCCCTGATTCACTGTTTCTGCGTTTGTTTGAATGTCAATCGCACATATTGTGATTCGACTCAACGAATGTCGTCGTTTAAATTCACGAATTTATTGTCTGATAATCCCAGGCAGTTGGTTCATGTTTGTTTGAATTGAACTATTCTTTTTGTTTGCTTGATTCTGTTAATGGATTAAGAGTTAGCTACAAGATTGGATATAGCTGTCATAATTTAGAATTTGAAAGCCAAAAACTAAGCCCTAGAGTGCACTGCACATGGTTTAAGTTGCTGGAACTGCTGGACAGCAGCATATTCCAGTTAGTTTTTGCCTTTAGTGTTTGTTTAATTTTATAAAGCCCACCTTTAGACAAAATCAGGTTGGAATAATCAGAGATATCAGTACTTCTAACTTTGTTAAGTGTTTTAAAAGCTGGAAATGAGAGCTCACATGGAAAGAATGATTCAAAAGTTAAAGGTACCCATGTGTTTGTTAGGAAAGGCAGTAAATCTGAAGTGTAAAGTTCTGTAGTTTTGGCTATAAAACTGGCAGAACAATTTCTCAAAGAAGATGGATACACACACACACATACAGACTAACACACACAGTGAACACTCTCTGGAAAACACAGAATACAGAGAAGAATACACTTTGAAATAGGGGTTTTCTCTGAAAACATCCGTCTAAAACAATCTGAGCAGTTTCTTTTAGTTGGAATCAGACAGATTCTGTTGTTCAGTTCAGAAACACCTTTAGCTTCCTCAGTGAAATTGATTCTGTTTTCTACTTTTCCTTCTTCTTGGTGTTCTGGATTCTTTGCTTTGATATCAAATCATCCCTGGGATTGTTGTTGATTTTTTGGTCGTTATTTTCTCCCGGATTCCTGGTTGGATTTCATTACTGCTGGGCTTGCTGTTTGTTTTGCTATCTGTTTGGGCTGCTACTGATCTACTGCATTTCTGTTGTCAAAATCAAGGTACCCATCTTTTGGATTCGTCCATTCTTGTATCAAAAGTGAAATGAAAAGTTGTTCCTTGAATCCTTTTAGTTGAAGATGTTGCCTAAACGATCCTATTTAGTTAATTGTCAAGCTAAAACTGTTAGCAGAAAATAGATATTGTATAGCTATTTATTTAAAGATTAGGAAATGCATGTAGTCTTGTATGTCTGCTTAGCTTTTGCCTCAGCTTGTACGAATTGAAACAAAAATCGCTTGTATTGTCTATCATTGTGAACTTGGGTTATTTGGACAATTGATAAAAATAGACATTAGTTTTCATTTATGCTTAATTAGTTCCTATTTTGTTAGTATATGTTTGAGACTCATATAAGTTAGAACTAACCAATTCGGATTGGAATTCCTTCTAAGATTTTATAAGCAATTGGTTAAAGTAGTTTAAACATATTTAAAGTGTTAGTTTGATTAAGTTTAGCTATTAACATAAGATGTTTAGAAATCATTTCGTAGTTTTCTTCATTTGATTCTCCCTTGGAATTTATTTGTACCTAAGCAAACAAGATAAGTTAGCCCGGGCTTTAGATGCCAATGTTAGGTCGATTTTAATCGCATAGTCTTGATCTCGCTAATTAGCATTGGATTAAGGATAGCAAACAATTTTACTTTTAATAATTGGATCAAGGTGAATCATTTCTATTTCGCATATTTTTGATCGATTTTCCGTTAGTTTACATCTTGTCATTTAATGTCCAGCCATAAGTCAAAAGCTAGGAAATAATACATCATTCGGTACGATTCGTTAATTAGAAATAATTCTAAAGGATACGCTGTCAAATAAATTGATTTTTTTGGTTTGATTTTACAATGGCTTTAAATCGGCATATTTTCAAATAAGCAAATCCGGATTTTTTTTTATTTTTTTTATGCGCCTATCTGTTAAAGTCCGAATCTATGTTATAATTAGTCTTTCTTTTGGTATGGTTTTCAAATTAATAGAGCGGTTTAAAGTTAATTAGAGCATATAATTTATAAGCATGCATAAAAATCAGGATATTTTAGCCATTTATAATAATTGAAGCGACCGTGCTAGAACCACGGGATTCGGGGTGCCTAACACCTTCCCTCGGGTCAACAGAATTCCTTACTTAGAATTTCTGGTTCGCAGACTTCATTTGAAAAGTCATAATTTTCCTCGATTCGGGATTTAAATAAATCGGTGACTTGGGACACCTTAATTTATTCCAAGTGGCGACTCTGAAATAAATAGAATAATCCCGTTTCGAATATTGTCACTTAAATTTGAAAAACTCCCTTGCGCTTCTACCCCCGGGAAGCGAGCGCGCCAAAAGGAGGTGTGACAGCTCTGGCGACTCTGCTGGGGACACAAACCCAGAACCACTGGTTCAGGGTTTAAGAATTCAAGCTTTGAATAATTATTTTATTTGGCTTATTTATTATCTGATTTTATTACATGTTTATATTTGATATGCTAAATGTTGCTTTACCGCTTTGATATTTTGTGAACTGTATATAAATTGTGCCGATACCCATTTTTTTTCTCTTTTTTGAGTCTTCTGAAATACAATACCGGGCATTTGCTGGACATAGCCCGTTTTTCTCAAGATAGTCGTGGTGCTTGGCACCCGGTGAAGGATTTTGTAGTCACACATGTTTAGGCGGAGAGTTTTGTCAATTAAGCCGGAAAGCCATGCTACCGGTGCACCTGACACTCTTCGGCTCGAGTTGTCCGCTCGAGTTAAAGCCACTCTAGACACTTTTCCAACAGGATGATGACTTAGAATAACAAGACCTTATGCCGGATCCCCGATGGGAACGTTTATTTGCATCATGTGCATATTTGACTTAGGAGGCTCAACACAGGGGTTGGGCCTGTCTAGGACAGGTGTACCCGAAACAAAAAGACCAACTTGTTGCATCTTTTTGTGTGCATTTATTTGTTTCGATCTTACATGCCGACCGGTTTGTTAAAAAAAAGGGAAGAAGTGGAAAACGTCAGGGTATATAGTCAAAATAATTTTACGAAAATAGTTAGTTCTTTAAAAATAAATTCTGAAAAAAAAAATGCAAAAATTCCAAATAAATTTTCTTAATTTTACGAAAATAGTTAGTTCTTTAAAAAATAAATTCTGAAAAAAAAAATGCAAAAAAAAAAAATATTCCAAATAAATTTTCTTAATTTTACAAAAATAGTTTAGTTTCTTTGAAAATAATTTTCAAATAAATTTTCTTAGTTCCTTTGAAAATAATTCGTTTTAGAAATGCTGTTTAAAAATAGTTTGTTTTTTTTTTCTTAAAATGATTTAGTTCTTTTATTTTCGAACTACGCAAGTTTGATTCTCACCAAACATGAGATACGTAGGCAACCCATGTCGGGCTCAACTAATACTGATTTTTTTTAAGGAAAACAATAATAAAATATTAGAATTAGGATTTTTGTTCTTAGTCGAGAGTTAGGAAATTTTGCAAAAATAGCCAAACGCCTCAAAAGGGGCGCCGGAGGACAAATTTCGCAAAACGGAATATAGACATCACACTGGTATCTTGTTATACAGCCTTCAAATCTTCTTCAAGTGCTGAAAAGCCGTATTAACAAGATTCATTTTTTATATAATATTAAAAAAAAAAAATTTTGAAAAAAAAAATCTTAAATCCATTTTTTATCTTTTCTAGGATCAGCATGACTTCCTCGCAATGAATCGGCCAGAAAAGGGTGAGAGACGAAATGCCACCTATGTTCATGGTCCAGGACAAAACCCCGGATCAGCTCTGTAAATGGTGGACTAGTTTTTCAGCTTGGGAAAGAAATCAAGTTCACAAACACCTCAAGTTTCTTCCGGACATCATGATGATAAAACCGGATAAAAATGTGATCAGAGCTTTAGTGAGTTTTTGGGACTCAACAAGCAATGTGTTCAGATTCCGGGATTGCGAAATGACACCCACTTTGGAAGAATTGGGCGGACTCACGGGGCTCGGAAGAGATTTGCACAAGATGAGACCTGCAGCTCCTAGGCAGATGGGTGTGAATAACTTTTTGAAAAAGCTATGTCTCCGACGGGTCCCCCTCGATTGTCTGGAGAACGGTTGGGTGCCACTGGATTATCTCTACGACAGATTTGGTGATAAGAAAGGGTTTGAGAAATTCTCAAACGCTGAATTCGTTAACCAGCTGAATTATGACGCCTGGGGAGATTTAAGAATCTATGCTTTCATGATCGCTTTTTTGGGAACCATGGTTTTTCCCGAACGTGGTGGACGCATCAGAATCCGTTTAGCCGCGGTGGTCTCATATCTACAGAGTAACGAGGAACACACTGTTCTTCCGATGATACTAGGAGACATCTTCCGGGCCTTAACTCGGTGCCAAGAAGGACAAGACTATTTTGAAGGTTGCAATATCTTATTACAAATGTGGTTTATAGAACATCTCTATCATCACCCAATTGTGATAAACTTCAAAGCAGATTGGTTGAATTATATTCGCTGTCATACAAACAGAGCCGCCCGTTGTAACCTTCCGGAAGACTTGAGGACTTGGCAAGAACTTCTCAACTCTTTGAGAGCAGATCAACTTACCTGGAATTATTATTGGTTCCCTTCCGCCAAAATCATGCATATGTCGACATACCGCCCATTCTACATACTAATGGGTTTCAGGGGTTTCCAACCATATGCCCCGCTACGTGTCATGCGGCAGTTGGGAAGAGAACAGAAAAGGGCCCCAATTGAGGATATGTGATCATTTGCATGGGAATTTGTGACAGAAGAGACCCCGAGGGAGACTTATGCACAGAAGGTATGGTTCGGTAGTCGACTCTCCGACATCAACGAGATGGTTGCCGATCGGGAACGGGGAGAAGTGAGTCTCGCTTATCTTGAATGGTTCCACAACCAACCAATACCGGAGCAAAGGTCAGAAAGGTCAGTGAAGTATGCCGTCGATTGGGAGAGAGAAATAGAAGCCAGAGTTAGGGAGGCTGAGCACGAGACAACACAAAATTTCCAATCTTGCATCAACACTTTAAAAGAAGACAAAGGAATCCTGGAAGCAGCCATGGACATACAACAGGCCGACTTCGATCGGGAAAGGGCCGGTTGGGAGCAGGAAAGAGAAGCACTCCAAACTCAAATTCAAGAGATGCAATTGGCCGCAGAAAGGTCAAGGAGGAGTCGGAGTGATCAGATGCTGATAAACGATTTGGAAAGGAAAGCCTTTGAACACCAAGAAGACTTGGAGAAGGCAAAAGCGGCTTTGGTTGCAGTCCGGACAAAATGGAAGAGAGCGGCCCACCAAGAAGCACTCCGTCTACAACAAGTAGAGAAAGACTATGATGCGATCATCGTTGATTTGAGAAAAGCAAATACCACTCTTAGAGAGCGAACTCTCAAGCAAGTCCAGGATGCTAAAGCAGATAGAGACCGTTGTCACAACTTGATGGCACGGATGGAAAGACAAATAGATAGGCTCTTGGACCATGTCTCCGGCAACTCTCAAGTATTAGGGGCAAAGAACAGGCACATAGGGCAGCTGCTCAGAGAAAAGGACATAATCAGAACCAAGATCAATGAGATCGGGCACTACATTACTATGAGGTGTTTGAACTGCGAACGAGTACCTCGGCCTGCCCTCTTTTCTTCAATCATGAAATGTGTCCACCAAGTCATGGCAGAATTGGGAAGTATACAGAAAGATCTCACCCCAAAAACTGCAGCAAGGCCAAACAACGCCCCCGGGCACAAAGATTCGAGGCGTTGGAACATGCTTAGGAGAGTCTTTTGTTTTAGAGTCTGTTTGTCCTTTTACAAGTTTTTCTCCATTTTTTTGTCATTTTGCAAGTGTTTCAAGTTTGAAGTTTGTTGAAATAAAATTCAGGAACATTTCATCTTATGTCTATTGTTTCCGAACTACGCCCGGTCTGATTCATGCGGGGACATGATACGTAGGCAATCCACATAAGATTCGACCATCACTAAAAAATAAATAAATAAATAATAATAAAAATAAAAAAAAGGGGGGGGGAGAAGTTAAGAGAAAAAGAAGATCAATGAAGGATGAAAGCGAAAGAAAATACAAACCGGAATGACGCATCGCAAACGAATACATGTAGCAACATTATCACCTGTATAAGTGCATCACACCCAACGTGAGATTACTTATCTGTTATGTTGTTTCAGACTAACCGTTTGTTTGCCAAACTCCAGGTTTTAGTAAAAGTGGTTGACTTTGCGGTAATCTGGCACCACATTCGTACTTCACAAGGTCCAAAGGAAAAGTTCGGCAGCTTGAAAGTACTCATTCCTATTTTACTAGATCAAAAAAGGGTGCCGACATGTCTTCAGAAATGCCTTTAGCAACCATTCCCGTTTCAGAGGAAAGCTCATTGACAACCATCCCGGCTACTGAGTCGGCAGCTTTGGAGGAGAATAGAATGTTGCGTTGCCGCATGCTCGAGATGTTGGACGATTCGAACAACGGGAAAGAGCCCCCGAGTCTGGTCCCCGGGTTCCCTGAAATTCTTCTCAGGTCAAGCGGTATTACAAATACCCCCATCAATTACCCGCCTACTCTGTTCGGGTATTCCAATGCTACAAACCTCTCTGAATCACCCTCCACATCCCATCCTCGGGTGACACCACATGATACATCCTGCAAGAACGTCGGTTGAGTTGCCAGTTCCAGTCATAACGCACCCCACCGCACATGCTCCTTTCTTCGACTCCTCATCCTTTACATTCCCAGCACCACCGCTTACACGAGACCATACCCAGGTTGCAGCCAATACATATTCTCAGCCGCCTCGATATGAGTCTCTACCAAGCCAAAATCCAAAGGCCCCCGAGCAGGACGAGATGGCAAAAAGAATGAGGAGTTTGGAACAAAGCTTGAAGAACATGCAAGGTCTGAGTGGACAGAAGAGTGTATCTTACGCCGATCTGTGCATGTTCCCGCACGTCCATTTGCCATCAGGTTTTAAGACACCAAAGTTCGAAAAGTATGACGGGCATGGCGACCCCATTACTCATTTGAAGAAATACTGCAATCAATTGCGGGGTGCCGGCGGCAAGGAAGAATTGTTGATGGCATACTTCGGAGAAAGTTTGGTCGGAATAGCATCGGAATGGTATATGGATCAAGACATATCTCGATGGCACATCTGGGACGATCTGGCCAGAGATTTTGTGAAACAGTTCCAATACAACATCGATATTGCGCCAGACAGGAATTCTCTATCGAACTTAAAGAAGAAGCCTTCGGAAAGCTTCAGAGAATACGCCATCAAATGGCGAGAGCAAGCATCTAGGGTAAAACCCCCTATGGACGACATTGAAATGGTCACGACTTTTCTCCAAGCTCAAGAGCCAGACTATTTCAAAATATGATGTCGGCGATGGGAAAACCTTACGCCGAAGCTATCAAGATCGGAGAAATGGTAGAAAATGGCTTGAAAACAAGGCGAATTTTGAGCCAAGCGGCCATTCGGGCAACTTCCCAAGCCATTCAAGGCGGGTCTGGAGGGATGCCCTAGAAGCAAGAAAAAAGAGGAAACTGCCATGGCGGCAATAGAAGATAGGAGATATCGGACTTCAAGACAGGTATTCTCCGACAGGGCCCCCAGCATTACTATCCACCTCACAGCATGGCTTATGCTCCTCCGCCTCCACCTTTTGCAGTCATGAACATTCAACCTCTGGCACGGCCACAGCCACCAGCCAACAGGAATCCACCTCCTTTCCAAAGAAACCAACCCCCTTACCTAAACCAGTATAATCCACGGCCAAACAACACCCGACACCGTGAGCAACCCAAAATGAGCTTTACACCGATTGGGGAGCCATATTCCACTCTTTTCCCGAAACTCAGGCAAGAAAACCTACCTGCAGCCCGTTCCGCAGAACAAGCAGAATCCAGACTCTCCTGCCTACCAGAGAGGGATATACTGTGCATATCATTCAGGTGTTGAAGGACACAGTACCGACAATTGTTGGACGTTGAAAAAGGCAGTGCAAGAATTGATCAACCAGGGGAGGATCGTCTTCGCAGATGAAGACATCCCAAATGTGACAAACAACCCATTACCAGCCCACAACAACGAGCCGTTGATTGGAATGATTTGTGACGACAAGGAATTTGACCCAGCTTTGAAAGCGATAATCGCCATCGCCAACATAGAGAAGTGGCCTGAGGCTCCCCCGAAACAAGAGAAAATGGGGAAAAAGGTTGAAGTTCTTGAAACCAGATCTGAAAAGACGATTGAATTGAAAGCATCGTCTCAGAAGAGCGGAGTCCTTTACCTCCCACGAGGTAGAGTGGAAAAGCCATTGTCCATAGGTGCCCCCAAGAAGTTCCACTTAAAGAGAGAAGCATCAATGTATGTACCAAAGGGAACTTATGTGGCCCGAAAACCAGATGAACCCGTGGTTATTGCACGCGTGCAACAAAAACCAATGACAGATCCGTCCGCAGTACCCTGGAGCTACCAACGAACACTTGTTACGCGCAAAGGGAAAGAGATTGCGGGAAATTCATCTGAGAGGGTCCTAGGGCAGAAATACTTAAACACACAGGAGGTAAATAACGCCACACAAAGGCGTTTCCCGTCAAAGAAACCTGTAAGTGCTGAAGAGGCAGAGGTCTTTTTTCAAAAGATGCAAATGCCTGATTATGAGGTGATAGACCAACTGCGTAAATGCCCAGAGCAGGTGTCGATGTTGTCCCTTCTAATGAAGTCTACTGGACATCAAAAGGTTTTGTTAAAAGCCTTGAATGAGGCGTATGTGCCTATTGAGACTTCATCCGAACAACTTGAAAGAATGACAGAGAGGTTCTTCGCGATCAATCAGATATCTTTCAGTAAAGCCGATTTGCCTTTGGAAGGTGCCGCCCACAATAAAGCTTTGCATTTGACTGTCAAAAGCGAAGGCTACTACATGAAAAGGGTCATGGTTGATGGTGGTTCATGGGTGGACATATGCCCGCTTTCCACTTTAGGCCGCATAGGAATCGGAGCTGAAAGGATTCGGCCTAACAACATATGTGTGCGAGCTTTTGATGGTGTAAAAAGAGATACCGTCGGAGAGATTGATGTAATTATGACCATCAGCCCGGTGGACTTCGAAGTGACATTCCAAGTTTTGGATATGGATACTTCTTATAATTTTCTTCTAGGGAGACCATGGATTCATGCGGCCGGAGCTGTGCCCTCTACCCTCCATCGGATGTTGAAATTTGAGCACAAGGGACAAGAGATCGTGGTCCACGGGGAAGATGAGCAATCAATTTATCGAGATCCATCCATCCCTTGCTTGGAAGCGGAAGCGGGAAGCGAAAACATTGTCTATCAAGCTTTCGAGATTGTGTTGGCGGATCAACACGAAGAAGGGAACCCTCTCCCCCAACCTTTTTTGTCTAATGCCTCAATCATGGTGGCGAAAGAAATGATTAAACATGGCTTCCAGCCGGGAAAAGGTTTGGGAAAGTCCCTACAAGGAGTGCCGAAGCTGATAACTTTACCTGTAGCTGAAAAGTTTTTCGGAGTGGGCTTTCGCCCAACCCCTAAAGATGAAAGATGGGCCAACAAGAGAAAGGAGAAACGATGGGTTCTGCCGCAACCATTGCCACATCTGTACCAAACTTTTGTCCGACCAAGGTACAGTGAAGAAGAAGAAGACGAGGTCTTTACAGCGAAGGAAATTGAAGACATATGTGGGGCCATGAGGCAAATGCTCTATGATGTTAATATGGTCCAATCGGGAGAAGGAACAAGCACCGCTGAGGTGCTGTATGTGGGCCCTGAAGCTAAATTGCAAAATTGGAAATCCACACCGTTCCCAATCAGGCGGGAGTTCTGGTAGATTTTGTCCTGTCGTTTTTCTTCATCACAAGTTACTTCAGGACGTAGCTTGGATGTTTTTCTTTGTTTTCTTGTATTTTGGTTTCCCCAATGTAATTTTGTTTGTTTTCAGAAAATTCCAAGAAAATAAAATAAATATTTCCTTATTTTGCACTCTTTCTAATTTTGTTATTTATTCTTCCTTTTCAGTCCTAATAATGCGGCTTTAAATAACATGACATGCTTGCGGAACTCATGCTCGAATCCGAACACGCCACCTAATCTGGAAATAATGAACCAAGAACCGGAATACGATGAAGACGAGGCTTTTAGGGAAATAAATCGAGAATTGGAACATTTCGAGAATAAACCTAAGCCAAACTTGAATGACACCGAACCGGTTAATTTGGGAATTGATGAAGAGGTCCGAGAGACCAAGATAAGCATCCACACAGATGAGAAAACACGAGATGCAATAATCCGACTCTTGTTTGAATTTAAAGACGTGTTTGCTTGGTCTTACGACGACATGCCAGGATTAGGAGCCGATCTAGTGGTGCACAAGTTACCAATCTACCCTGACCGTCGCCCAGTGCAGCAGAAGCAAAGAAAGTTCAAGAATGACATCAGTGATAAAATCAAAGAAGAAATCACTAAGCAGTTGAAAACCGGGGTAATTCGAGTGGTACAATACACCACGTGGTTGGCTAATGTTGTGCCCGTGCCAAAGAAGGACGGAAAAACTCGAGTATGTGTTGACTACCGAGATTTGAATAAAGCGAGTCCTAAAGATAACTTCCCTTTACCAAACATCCACATCCTTGTTGATAACTGTGCCAAACATGAGATACAGTCGTTTGTGGATTGTTATGCGGGATATCATCAAGTGTTGATGGATGAAGAGGACGCCGAGAAGACTGCTTTCACCACACCTTGGGGGACTTACTGTTACCGAGTCATGCCATTCGGCTTGAAAAATGCAGGAGCAACATATATGAGAGCTATGACTGCCATTTTCCACGATATGATGCATCAGGAAATAGAGGTGTACGTAGACGATGTGATCATCAAATCCATAACTCAAGGCGATCATGTGCGAGACTTGACAAAATTCTTCGAGAGGTTGTGGAAGTACGATTTGAAGTTGAATCCAGCCAAATGCGCTTTTGGAGTCCCGTCAGGTAAACTTTTGGGTTTCATAGTCAGTAGAAGAGGTATTGAATTAGATCCCACAAAGATAAAATCCATCCGGGATTTACCTCCTCCCAGAACAAAGAAAGATGTAATGAGTCTTCTAGGCCGATTGAACTACATCAGTAGGTTCATCGCTCAGTTGACTTCCACATGTGAACCCATATTAAAGTTATTGAAGAAAGACACTGCAATCAAATGGACAACTGAATGCCAAGAAGCTTTTGACAAAATCAAAGAATATTTGTCGAACCCTCCAGTTTTAGTCCCGCCAGAGCCAGGGAGACCTCTTTTCTTGTATTTAACAGTCTTGGAAAACTCTTTTGGTTGTGTTCTCGGACAACGTTATGCGACGGAGAAGAAAGAGCAGGCAATTTACTACCTGAGCAAGAAATTCACTAGTTATGAGGTCAAGTACACTTTGCTGGAAAGAACGTGTTGTGCTTTAACTTGGGTCGCTCAGAAATTGAGACACTACCTCCAAGCCCATACGACTCACCTCATTACTCGGTTGGATCCTTTGAAGTATATATTCCAGAAACCGATGCCCACCGGAAGATTGGCAAAGTGGCAAATCCTGCTCACCGAGTTTGACATAGTCTATGTCACTCGCACGGCAATGAAGGCCCAAGCATTGGCAGACCATTTGGCCGAGAACCCGATCGACGAAGAGTATCAACCATTGAATACCTACTTTCCCGATGAAGAGGTAAATACGACAGAAGTTGTTTCGGAAGACAGTCATGCTTGGAAAATGTTTTTCGATAGGGCGGTAAACGCTAAAGGTGTAGGGATTGGGGCAATCTTGATCTCTCCTGCTGGTCAGCATTACCCGGCCACGGCTAGGCTCCGTTTCTTCTGCACGAACAATACGGCTGAGTATGAAGCTTGTATCATGGGCATGAACATGGCAATTGATCAGGGCGTCGAAGATTTGTCGATCATGGGAGATTCGGATCTAATTATCAAACAATCTCAAGGTGAATGGGAAACTCGGGACGCTAAACTCCTCCCTTACCGAGAGCATGTGAATATTCTTGGCAAGCGATTTGCATCGATAGAGTTCAGGTATATCCCACGATGTCACAATGAACTAGCTGACGCACTTGCCACTTTAGCTTCAATGCTACCTTATCCGGGCAACGCCCATGTCAATCCCTTGGAAATTCAAATCGGGGAAAGCCACGGTTATTGCAATGCAATCGAAGAAGGACCAAGCGTCAAGCCATGGTATTACGATATCAGGAGATTTTTGAAAACGCAAGAATACCCAGAACATGCTACTGGAGATCAAAAGAGGACCATTAGGCGACATGCAGGTGGTTTCTTTTTGAGCGGCGAGGTCATGTATAAAAGAACCCCGGATCTTAACCTTTTAAGGTGTGTTGATGCCGAAGAAGCAGGAAGAATCATGCACGAAGTACATGCAGGAGTATGCGGGCCTCATATGAATGGGTATGTCTTAGCCAAGAAAATCCTTCGAGCAGGATATTATTGGATGACCATGGAGAAAGATTGTTTCGGTTTTGTCCGAAAATGCCATCAATGTCAGGTACATGGAGATCTGATTCATGCACCTCCAACTGAGCTGCATCCTATGTCAGCGCCGTGGCCATTTGTCACTTGGGGAATGGATGTCATCGGCCCGATTGAGCCGAAAGCTTCAAATGGACACCGATTCATACTAGTGGCTATCGATTACTTCACGAAATGGGTCGAAGCCGTCACTCTCAAATCAGTCACTAAGAAAGCTGTGGTGGATTTTGTACACTCAAATCTTATCTGTCATTTTGGTATACCTGCAACTATCATCACAGACAATACTGCGAATCTGAATAGTCATTTGATGGAAGAAATATGCGAGCAATTCAAAATAACGCATAGGAACTCCACCCCTTATCGGCCCAAAGCCAACGGTGCCGTGGAAGCAGCGAACAAAAACATTAAGAAGATTTTGAGAAAAACAATCCAAAGTTCTAGACAATGGCATGAACAATTACCGTTCGCTTTATTGGGATACCGTACTACAGTACGCACATCGGTGGGAGCAACTCCATACCTGCTAGTCTATGGAACTGAGGCTGTGATACCGGCAGAGGTAGAAATCCCTTCGCTTCGTACAATTGTTGAAGCAGAGATTGAAGATAGCGAGTGGGTTAAGACTCGTTTGGAACAATTAACTTTGATCGACGAAAAGCGAATGGCTGCAGTCTATCATGGACAACTGTACCAACAAAGAATGGCTCGCGCTTACAACAAGAAAGTACGACCGAGAAATTTCGAAGTAGGTCAGTTGGTTTTAAGACGCATTCTTCCACATCACGAGGAAGCGAAAGGAAAATTCGCTCCTAATTGGAAAGGACCATACATCATTAGGAAGATACTGCCAAGAGGGGCATTATACTTGGGAGACATGGAAGGAAAAGATCCTGAAACGGCTGTGAATGCAGATGCTGTGAAAAGGTATTATGTCTGAATTTGCTTCAATGAGGTCCTCACAAATCGAAATGATTGAAGGCTTTTATTCCGCTACCCAAACACTACCAACCCTTTTTGTAAACCCTTTGAGCCGGTTACCTTTCTTTGGCTACCCTCTTTGGAATCCAAACCAAACCAAAAACCAAAAAAAAAAAACCAAATAAAATAAAAAAAACAAAGTTCCTGAACTACGTTCTGACTTGATTCCGAAAGGATACGTAGGCAACCTCTCCGTGAGGTTCAGTCACACCAAACCAAAAATCCCAGTTTCCCCAAAAAATGAAACTGGGGCAGATGATATTTTTGATTCAGTTTAAGGTCCGTCAAGATGATTCCAAAGTTATAATTTTGTCCACAATTCTTGTTACCCAAACCAAGTACAAGTCCTTCAAGATCGATAGGAAGCTGTGAAAATATCATTGTTGCAGTCCGAAGTTCTTGGAATGAAAAGAAATAAAATGAGAGAGTCTTATTGGTGAAAACCTTCGGGCTCCATAAGACGATGGAAGTAGAGAAATACAAAATGAGAGAGCCTGTTGGTAAAAAACTCGCAAAGAGTGCTACCTGGCGATGGTAAGAAGAGAAATGAGAGAGGTCGATTGGTGAAAACCCGCAAAAGGGCGCTATCAACCGAAAAGTTTGTTTCACCACGAGAGGTCCTGGCACGGCTCCTTAGCTCGGAAATATAGACCCGTTTTGGTTCATAAGAAAATGGGAGTTTTTGTGAAGATCAAGCATCTAGTCCGAGGAGCATGTCATGTTGGTTAAAGTCAGCATATACCTCAGATAAGTCCTTCTTTTCTCCCTCGAAAGGGACTCCTCTATCTTTGATACGTTTTTCCATTCTTTGATTCATTCTTCTTCTTTGAATCCCTTTCGGTTTAATTTTAATTCTGAAACTATTACAAAGGAAGGTGACAGAACCGGTTTTACAGGACTCCGCCTGGTAAAGAAGAAAAGAAAAATAGCCTCAATGGTGTATTGTTACAATCCACGATTGGATCGTGATGATCGATTGTTTCCAAAGAAAAAGGAGTTTAGAAAAGAAACGGAAATCAAAGGCTAAGGTCTTAGAAGAGACAGAATAAGGCAGAAGGATAGAACCCACACGGAAAATCCTCATGGAATTTCGGAAATGAACCCGGTCAGTTTGAAAGGAAGTCACCCCAAAGACAATTGGTAGCAAACTTCTCAATGGAAATGGGGAAACGATCAAGCAGTGAAGATAATCAAGACCGTAAAGTCAACCACTTTTTTCAACTGATAAAATGTTCTTTGTTGAAGGCAGGTCTGTTTAATTGTGCAAGAAGAAGGTACAACTCGAAGAAGTGAAATACGCAAGCTTTGAAATGGCTTTGGAACAAGAAAAACACATAAAAAGGGTAAGTTTATTTTTAGAGATTTATCTTATGTATTTGTTGATGGTTAAAAAGAAAGCCTAAAAGAAGGCCCCAAAAAGAAAAATAAAAGAAAATGAAAATTCCGAAAAAAGAAAATCGAATCATATCAGTCCAATATCTGTTTGGACCCCGGTCAGAAAAACCGAGGGTCTTTCCGGCCAGAAAGCCGTGAAACTTTTATCCCCGGTCAGAAAACCGAGGATCTCCCCAGTCAAAAACCTGCGGAGCCATTTACTTTTACCCCGGCCAAAAAACCGAGGATCTGACGACCAAAAAATCGTTAGATATTGTTGGAATTCCGGCCAGAAAGCCGTGAAACTTTTATCCCCGGTCAGAAAATCGAGGATCTCCCAGTCAAAAAACTGCGGAGCCATTTACTTTTACCCCGGCCAAAAAACCGAGGATCTGACGGCCAAAAAACCGTTAGATATTGTTTGAATTCCGGCCAGAAAGCCGTGAAACTTTTATCCCCGATCAGAAAACCGAGGATCTCCCAGTCAAAAACTGCGGAGCCATTTACTTTTACCTCGGCCAAAAAACCGAGGATCTGACGACCAAAAAACCGTTAGATATTGTTTGAATTCCGGCCAGAAAGCCGTGAAACTTTTATCCCCGGTCAGAAAACCGAGGATCTCCCCAGTCAAAAACTGCGGAGCTATTTACTTTTACCCCGGCCAAAAAACCGAGGGTCTGACGGCCAAAAAACCGTTAGATATTGTTTGAATTCCGGCCAGAAAGCCGTGAAACTTTTATCCCCGGTCAAAAAACCGAGGATCTCCCCAGTCAAAAAACTGCGGAGCCATTTACTTTTACCCCGGCCAAAAAACCGAGGATCCGACGGCCAAAAAACCGTTAGATATTGTTTGAATTCCGGCCAGAAAGCCGTGAAACTTTTCTTTCCGGTCAAAAACCGAGGATCTCCCCAGTCAAAAACTGCGGAGCCATTTACTTTTACCCCGACCAAAAAACCGAGGATCTGATGGCCAAAAAAATCGTTAGATATTGTTTGAATTCCGGCCAGAAAGCCGTGAAACTTTTATCCCCGGTCAGAAAACCGAGGATCTCCCCAGTCAAAAAACTGCGGAGCCATTTACTTTTACCCCGGCCAAAAAACCGAGGATCCGACGGCCAAAAAACCGTTAGATATTGTTTGAATTCCGGCCAGAAAGCCGTGAAACCTTTCTACAAAATCCCGGCCAGAAAGCCGTTGAACGTTTGTGAAACCATGATTTTCTTATCCAATACCGAAGAGTCTTTTTAATCACCTTCTGTGTCACAGCTAACTCACGAAATTTTCCTAGCAAAACTGGGGCAGAAAAATTTTGTTCGTTTGTTTGTTTTGCTTGTCTAAATAGGTTTGACCTCGGGATGCAAGGATCGAGATAACCCACAAATGGAACATCAACCCAGAGTGAAGAAAGAACGAGTCCAAATGTTGGAGTAAACAAAAGCGCGGATTGCTCAGAAGATGATTGAAGTAACAAGCTCCGCCGACTCCGTTTCACTCAATGTTACAGAAATAAACAAGCACGTACAGCTTGTGGAGCATCAAGATTTCAGATCGAGGTCTACAACAAATCAGCTAAGATTCAAGATCAAGTTTTCAAGAGAATCATAGATAGGAATCTTGTAACTCATAGTTTGATAGCATAGCTAGTTCGGCTTTAATTTCTTTTGGTGTAATAAGGAGATCAGTAAGCAGTAAGCAGCAACATGCAGCAACGATAGCAACAGTAATAGCAAAGTGTCAGTCCACGGTAGTCCCAGCTACCAAAACTTCCCGAACTACATTGACCTGATTCCTGTTTAGCCCGGGATATGTAGGAGGCCTCCGAAGCAAAGGCTCGGTCAAACTCTTTCAAAATGCTTCCCACGGAGTATTCAAATGGGCAAAAATCGCTCGTATTTGCTCATTTATCTTTGCACGAAAACTCTTCGTGGTTTCCGCGCAAAGAGGGGCAGCTGTGAGCACGTGATTTTTGCCTAACATGAATTACTCCCACAAAATCAAAACAAAAATTGTCTATTTTATGGTGTGTAGTTTTTGTGAATTTTTGTGTTATTTTGGTATTTGTTTGCATTTGTATATACGTGATTATATGTGTTTAAATTAATACAAAAAAAAAGTAATACAAAAATATGTCGTGCTTACAGTTCTTATCTAGTTTGAAATTAGGAGCAATTAATTTTATCTTACGAAAACGAAAATCACAAAAGAAATAATTCATCTTTTACATTTTTAGCATTTAAATGCCTAATTGTGTGATTTATATTTAATCGATGTTTAAATTGATTGTGTTAATTGTTAATATAACTTAATTAGTATTTCTTATAATTTAATTGATTTTGTAGTGAAATTAGAATTTTTGTTTTAATAAATTGAGAATTAAAATTAAAAGAGAAGAGAAAAGGAAATAATTAAGAGAAAAATCTGATTTGGGCTTGGACCACATGTTCATTACCCAAAGACCTCTCCAAATTATACCAACCCAAAACTCATGACCCGCCCCGTCACCCTGAACCGCCCCATCTCCCATCGTGCAATCTGGACCGTTGATGACACTTCATCCAACGGTCCAGAACATTAGCCTAATTCTAATTACCCAAAGACCCAAATCAGATTTTAATTTACCCAAACCCTAAATCCTTCACCCTCTTTCTCACACAGCCGCCGCCCCTCCCTGTTTTCCATCTTCTTCGACCATCAGCCAGCCACCAGCCTCACACCAACGACCACTCCCCCCACGAACCAGTGACGCCATTCAATCGTTTTCTCTGACTAAGCAGCGAACCAAACGACCATAGCTATCTCTTCTGAGCTGCTTCGTCTTCGACATTACATTCCGCCGGCAACCAGCTTCTAATGACACCATACAGCCGGCCAACACCCACTCGACCTTCCTCGTTTCTCAAATCGCCATAGTTTCTATCCGAATCTTTCTCCAAACCTAAACCCAAAGTTGCAAGAACCCTAAATTTCGAAATAGGGATTTATTTTCGGATTTTTAAAGAAATTGGGGTCTAATAGACTTTAATTGATTCGTTTTCGCTCGAAAACATTTCAATTAAGGTCCGTTCGATTCCGAATACGAAATTCATTCTCGGCCGCTGCCTTGTTTCGAATTTGTTCGGAGGTACTGTTTTATTCCTCTCTTTACTTGTTATTTTATTTGTTTTGATTATGGTTGTTCGTTTGTTGTTAGTTTTCCTCGGACATCTTCAATTTCTATTTTTCCTCTTCTTTTGGGACCTTTTATTTGGTCGATCTGTTTGCTTTCTGATTCATTGTTGTAAATGTGGCGTTATAAGATACGAATTCGATTCGTTTATGTCACGACCCGGATTTTCCCCCAACATCGGGATCGTGATGGCGCCTACTCGTGGTAGCTAGGCAAGCCACTATATTCATACTATCCTGTTTTTAACACAATTTTAATTAAATAAATGCGAAATACTTTATCGAAATGGATATAACAAATCACAAAGTGAAAATTATACTGAAATCCTCTACCCAAGACGTGGAGTCACCAACTCACAAACTACTATGGAATACTACACATAAAAGTCTGAAGGAAATATAACATAATTCTGTTTGTCTCGAAACAAAGAGACTACAGCTAATAACATAAATAAAGAAAGAGACGCCGGGCCTGCGGACGTCTGCAAGCTACCTCGGTCTCAAATATGATTAGCTCCCACGCAATCTACTTACTGCTGCTGCTGCTCCCGATCGTAACCTGGACCTGTGCAAAAACGCACAGAAGTGTAGCATCAGCACAACCGACCCCATGTGCTGGTAAGTGCCTGGCCTATCCCGGCGAAGTAGTGACAAGCCTAGGACCAGACACTCCTATAAACCTGTGCAATTCAATATATATATGTGTACCACAAAATAACAAGAAATAATCAAGTAATAACACAATAAGAAATATCTTAAAGAATTGAACAACTAACCAGAGTTAATAATTTCACAAAGAAAACAAAGTATAATGTAAACACGAATAATATCACTTCAAGAAATAACAAGCAATTGCACGGCATCACCCTTCGTGCTTTTACTCTCATCCTCACCAAATAAACAAATAAAGTACACGGCATCACCCTTCGTGCTTTTACTCTCATCCTCACCAAATAAACAAATAAAGTACACGGCATCACCCTTCGTGCTTTTACTCTCATCCTCACCAAATAAACAAATAAAGTACACGGCATCACCCTTCGTGCTTTTACTCTCATCCTCACCAAATAAACAAATAAAGTACACGGCATCACCCTTCGTGCTTTTACTCTCATCCTCACCAAATAAACAAATAAAGTACACGGCATCACCCTTCGTGCTTTTACTCTCATCCTCACATCCATAGTACGGCATGATCCTTCGTACATGGTTCAATAACGAGGCACGGCATGATCCTTCGTGCATAATCAATAAATAAACATGGCACGGCATTAACCTTCGTGCATAAATAAATAAACATGGCACGGCATCACCCTTCGTGCATTATCACTCTTCCTCACCCAAATAACAATCACAGTTAAGGGCAGAGAAAGAAACAACAATTCATAAATCGTCCCATCAAGGGCAATCAATAATTATCTTCACAACAAGTCCCAACAAGGGAGAACAATAACGATTCACATGTAATATATCTCAAAATATCATTTTCCAACGACTCACGGTCATACTAGACGCCAATGTATGGATGCTCGTCACCACAGCCCATACACCGCACTCGATCACAAAACACATAACACATAATCCTATTCCCTCAAGCTAGGATAGAACAAACACTTACCTCGAATACTTATGAACAATCCAATCCGTGGAAATGTCTTTTCTTTCAATTTGGCTCCAATCCAACCGTATCTATACACAATTGATTTAATATCATCAATTCTACTCCACAAACTAATTCTTAATACCAAATAACACTTTTACAACATTCTGCCATGAATAGTAAATTTCAACCCGGGCCCACATGATCGGAATTCGGGGTTAGGACCAAAATCCGGTTACCCATCCCCCACGAGTTCACGTATATAATTTGTTTCAAAATCGGACCTCAATTCGAGGTCCAATTCCCCAATTTATGAAAAACCCTATTTTCTAACAAAAACAAGAATTTTTACCATGAAAACATTTGATTTCTAATGAAAAACATGTTTAATGATGTTAGGAATTGAAAGAATTAAGTAAAAAGTGACTTACAATCGTTTTGGTGAAGAAGAAATCCTTGAAGAATCGCAAATGGGTGTTTTAGTTTTGTAAAAATGTGAAGAAATGACTGAAATCCGTGTTTTTCAGGTCTCTGTGTTCGCATTTGCGAACATGGGTTCGCAATTGCGAACCCCGACCAATTTCTGGAGTTTGAAAAATAAGCTAAGGGTGGGAAGTTCGCATTTGCGAACATTTGTTCGCATTTGCGAACTGTTCGCATTTGCGAACTAATGTTCGCATTTGCGAACACATGCTGTATAGGCAGTGTTCGCATTTGCGAACAATGGTTCGCATTTGCGAACCAAGGCAGTGTTGGGGAACGTTCGCATTTGCGAACAATGTTCGCATTTGCGAACATAGGCTGGCACTGGGGACCTTCGCAAATGCGAACAATTGTTCGCATTTGCGAACAAGGCTGGGCCAAAGGGGGCTTCGCATTTGCGATGAATGTTCGCATTTGCGAGCATGTCCCCTTCGCAATTGCGAGAAAACTTCGCAATTGCGAAGCCAACAGCTGGGTGAAAAACCAGCAGTTCAAAAATTTAGAGTTTCATCCAACGGCCTATCAAATCTTTACCCGAGCCCCCGGGCTCCAAACCAAACATGTACACAACCTCAAAAACACATTATGGACTTGTTCGTGCGATCATATCGCCAATATCACTTCGTTTCAATCAAATCAAGCCCCAAACTCATGGTTTTCATAGTTTTGATTTTCAAAACTTCTTAACTTGGAACTCAAGGTCCAAAACATCTCAAACGACATCCAAATGTCACCAAACTTTACAGAAATCACATATATAATATTTAAGACTTGTACCGGGCGTCGGAACCAAAATACGAGCCCGATACCAATGTCTATCAATTTATTTCCTTTAATAATTGTATCAAAACAATTTCACATAAAAATTCATAACTTAGGCTCTAGGCCTGAGAATTCGACTCCGGACACATGTCCAAGTCCCATATTTTCCTACGGACCTCTCGGGACCATCCAATCTCGGGTCCGGATCCGTTTACCGAAAATGTTGACCGAAGTCAACCATATCAATATTAATATCATTTTTATCCACATTTCTCATAAAATTCATATTTTCTATCACAAAATCTTTCCGGCTACATGCTCGGATCGTGCACGTAAATCGAGGCAACATAGAATGAGGTTTACAAGGCCTCAGAAGCTCGAAATGATTAATAAAATAAGTGATGACCCTTTGGGTCGTCACAATCTCCACCTCTAAAACAACCGTTCGTCCTCGAACGGACAAAAGAAAGAAGTACCTGAGTCAGGAAACAAGTGTGGGTAGCGGCTCCGCATATCAGACTCGGACTCCCAGGTCGATGCCTCAGGAGGCTGACCTCTCCACTGAACACGCACAGAAGGATAACTCTTCGACCTGAGCTGTCGAACCTGCCGGTCTAGAATAGCCACCGGCTCCTCCTCGTAGGATAGATCATTGTCCAATTGGACAGTACCGAAGTCTAACACATGTGTGGGATCGCCGTGGTATCTCCGAAGCATAGATACGTGAAAAACTGGATGTACGGCTGATAAGCTAGGCGGCAAAGCTAATCTGTAAGCCATCCCTCCCACTCTGTCTAGAATCTCAAATGGGCCAATATACCTAGGGCTGAGCTTGCCCTTCTTCCCAAACCTCATCACGCCCTTCATAGGCGACACCCGGAGCAATACTCGTTCACCAACCATGAAATCTACATCTCGAACCTTACGATCCGCATAAGTGTTTTGCCTAGACTGAGCTGAACGCAATCTCTCCCTGAATAGTCTTGACCTTATCCAAGGCCTCCTGAACTAAGTCTGTACCTAACAACCGAGCCTCTCCCGGTTCAAACCATCCAATTGGTGATCGACATCGCCTACCATACAACGCCTCATACGGAGCCATCTGGATGCTAGACTGGTAACTGTTATTGTAGGCAAACTCTGCTAATGGCAGAAACCGGTCCCACGAGCCTCCGAAATCAATAACACAGGCTCGAAGCATGTCTTCGAGAATCTGAATAGTCCTCTCTGACTGGCCATCCGTCTGAGGATGAAATGCTGTACTCAACCGAACCTGGGTGCCTAACTCCTGCTGAACCGCTCTCCAGAACCGCGAGGTAAACTGCGTACCCCGATCGGAGATAATAGATACCGGCACCCCATGGAGACGAACAATCTCCCTAATGTAAACCTCCGCTAACCTCTCCGACGAGTAGGAGACCGATACTCTGGAATAAAGTGTGCTGATTTGGTCGGTCTATCAACAATGACCCAAATAGCATCAAATTTCCTCCGAGTCAAAGGAAGTCCAGAGTAACGAAGTCCATAGTGATTCGCTCCCATTTCCACTCGGGAATTTCAATCCTTTGGAATACACCACCGGGTCTCTCTGGTGCTCATATTTCACCTGCCGACAATTTAGACACCGAGCGACATACGCAACGATATCTTTCTTCATTCCGCGCCACCAATAGTGTTGCCGTAAGTCCTGGTACATCTTCGCGGCGCCCGGGTGAATAGAATACCGCGAACTGTGGGCCTCTGCTAAGATCAACTCTCGAATTCCTTCGACATTGGGCACACAAACTCGACCCCTGCAATTTCAATACCCCATCATCATCTAGATTTACCTGAGTGGCACCTCCCCGCTGTACTGTATCTCTCAACTCACGCAAATGAGGATCATCAAATTGCCTCTCACGGATACGCTCTAGTAAGGAAGAACGAGCGACCGTGCAGGCTAGCACTCTGCTAGGCTCAGAAATGTCTAATCTCACGAACCGGTTGGCTAAGGCCTGGACATCTAGAGCTAATGGTCTCCGATTGACCGGAATATATGCAAGACTACCCATGCTGGCATACTTTCTACTCAATGCATCGGCCACCACATTGGCCTTACCCGGGTGATATAATATAGTAACATCATAGTCTTTTAGCAACTCTAACCATCTCCGCTGTCGTAGATTCAACTCCTTCTGTTTGAACAAGTACTGTAGGCTTTTGTGATCGGTGTACACCTCACATGTCACACCATATAGATAATGCCTCCAGATCTTTAAGGCATGAACCACTGCTGCTAACTCAAGATCATGAACTGGATAATTCTTCTCATGTATCTTTAACCGCCTCGAAGCATAAGCGATAACCTTACCATCCCGCATCAATACCGCTCCAAGCCCTGTACGAGATGCGTCACAATAAACCGTATAAGGCCCTGCACCCGTAGGTAGTACCAACACCGGTGCGGTGGTCAAGGCCGTCTTGAGCTTCGAAAGCTCGACTCACACTCCTCCGACCACTGAAACTCGGACACCCTTCGGGTCAACCTCGGTCATCGGGGCGCAATAGAGAAAACCCCTCTACAAAACGACGGTAGTAACTCTGCTAATCCCAAGAAACTCCGTATCTCGATCACTGAGCTGGTCGAGGCCAATTCCGGACCGCCTCAATCTTCTTTGGGTCTACTCGAATACCCTCCACGGATACAATGTGACCCGAAATGCTACCGAACTCAGCCGAACTCACATTTTGAAAATTTGGCATATAGCCGATTATCCTTCAGAGTCTGAAGAACCACTCTGAGGTGCTGCTCGTGCTCTTCCTGGCTGCGGGAGTATACCGGGATGTCATCTATGAAGACTATCACGAACAGATCTAAGTAAGGCCCGAATACCCGATTCATCAACTCCATGAATGCTGCTGGGGCATTGGTCAACCCGAAGGACATGACCAAGAACTCATAATGCCCATATCTAGAGCGAAAGGCTGTCTTAGGAATGTCAGCCGCCCTGATCTTCAGCTGATGGTAGCCTGACCTCAAGTCTATCTTAGAGAATACCCTCGCTCCCCGGAGCTGGTCAAACAAATCATCAATCCTCGGCAGTGGATATTTATTTTTGATAGTCACCTTGTTTAACTGCCGGTAATCAATACACATCCGCATCGAGCCATCCTTCTTCTTTACAAATAATACGGGTGCTCCCCAGGGGGAAACACTGGGCCTGATAAAACCCTTCTCAAGAAGGTCCTGCAACTGATCTTTCAACTCCTTTAACTCCGGCGGGGCCATACGATAGGGTGGAATAGAGATGGGCTGAGTGCCCGGTGCCAAATCAATACAGAAATCGATATCCCTGTCGGGTGGCATGCCCGGCAGGTCTGAAAGAAAAACCTCGGGAAACTCCCGTGCAATAGGGACTGAATCAATGGAAGGAACTTCTGCGCTGGAATCACGAACATAAGCCAAATAAGCTAGACACCCCTTCTCGACCATACGTCGAGCCTTAACATAAGAAATAACGGTGCGAACGGAGTGGCTTGAGGTACCCTTCCACTCTAATCGGGGTGATTCCGGCAAGGCTAAGGTGACAGTCTTAGCATGACAATCAAGAATAGCATGGTATGGGGACAACCAGTCCATCCCCAATATGACATCAAAATCTACCATATCCAAGAGCAACGGATCAACACGGGTCTCAAGACCCCCAAATATAACTACGCACGAACGATGCACCCGATCGACTACAATAGAGTCACCCACTGGCGTAGCCACATAAACTGGAATATCCAGAGCATAGCTGGGCACGGCTAAATACGGTGCGAAGTAGGAAGACACATAGGAATAGGTAGATCCAGGGTCAAATAATACTGAAGCACCTCTGTCACACACAAGAATAGTACCTGTAATCACAGCATCTGATGCCTCTGCCTCTGGCCTGGCTGGTAAAGCATAGAATCGGGGATCCTGCACCTCCCCTCTGAGCTGCGTCTCTAGGACGACCATCAACTGGCTGACCTCTACCTCTCGCCGGACGGTCTCCACCTCTACGGTCTCGACCTCCACCTCTATAATCTCTACCCCCGCCTCTGGCTGGCTGGGCAGGCTGAGGGTCAGCTGGGGCCTTTTTTGTAACATCCCGCCGAACACACAGCAGCGGCGATGCCGGCCGTGCCACCGAACACACAGCAGTGACACGCAGCCTAAGGAATTGTTACCCTTGGGTATAGGAGCATTCCACGCATAGCTGCAGCTATTGGGAATCGAACCTAAGACCCCAAGGCTTTTCAGGGATTTTACTCCCTCACCTCTCACCAGTTGAGCTTATGGTTGTTCGTTTGTTGTTAGTTTTCCTCGGACATCTTCAATTTCTATTTTTCCTCTTCTTTTGGGACCTTTTATTTGGTCGATCTGTTTGCTTTCTGATTCATTGTTGTAAATGTGGCGTTATAAGATACGAATTCGATTCGTTTAAATTCGTCAAACAGCTAATTCTACATTTTTGAACCATTATGGCCGAGAGGGTCTTGGACATTTTGTTCGTCGACTATTGTTTGTCGATTATGCGCGTTGTTATTCGACTGTTTGAATGTCGTCGATTAGATTCGTAGGTTCGTTTGTTAGAACATTAGAGCACAAGTCCGGCATTGGCCGAGATTCCCTGATTCATTGTTTCTGCGTTTGTTTGAATGTCAATCGCACATATTGTGATTCGACTCAACGAATGTCGTCGTTTAAATTCACGAATTTATTGTTTGAGAATCCCGGGCAGTTGGTTCATGTTTGTTTGAATTGAACTATTCTTTTTGTTTGCTTGATTCTGTTGATGGATTAAGAGTTAGCTACAAGATTGGATATAGCTGTCATAATTTAGAATTTGAAAGCCAAAAACTAAGCCCTAGAGTGCACTGCACATGGTTTAAGTTGCTGGAACTGCTGGACAGCAGCATATTCCAGTTAGTTTTTGCCTTTAGTGTTTGTTTAATTGTATAAAGCCCACCTTTAGACAAAATCAGGTTGGAATAATCAAAGATATCAGTACTTCTAACTTTGTTAAGTGTTTTAAAAGCTGGAAATGAGAGCTCACATGGAAAGAATGATTCAAAAGTTAAAGGTACCCATGTGTTTGTTAGGAAAGGCAGTAAATCTGAAGTGTAAAGTTCTGTAGTTTTGGCTATAAAACTGGCAGAACAATTCCTCAAAGAAGATGGATACACACACACACATACAGACTAACACACACAGTGAACACTCTCTGGAAAACACAGAATACAGAGAAGAATACACTTTGAAATAGGGGTTTTCTCTGAAAACATCCGTCTAAAACAATCTGAGCAGTTTCTTTTAGTTGGAATCAGACAGATTCTGTTGTTCAGTTCAGAAACACCTTTAGCTTCCTCAGTGAAATTGATTTTGTTTTCTACTTTTCCTTCTTCTTGGTGTTCTGGATTCTTTGCTTTGATATCAAATCATCCCTGGGATTGTTGTTGATTTTTTGGTCGTTATTTTTCTCCCGGATTCCTGGTTGGATTTCATTACTGCTGGGCTTGCTGTTTGTTTTGCTATCTTTTTAGGCTGCTACTGATCTACTGCATTTCTGTTGTCAAAATCCAGGTACCCATCTTTTGGATTCGTCCATTCTTGTATCAAAAGTGAAATGAAAAGTTGTTCCTTGAATCCTTTTAGTTGAAGATGTTGCCTAAACGATCCTATTTAGTTAATTGTCAAGCTAAAACTGTTAGCAGAAAATAGATATTGTATAGCTATTTATTTAAAGATTAGGAAATACATGTAGTCTTGTATGTCTGCTTAGCTTTTGCCTCAGCATGTACGAATTGAAACAAAAATCCGCTTGTATTGTCTATCATTGTGAACTTGGGTTATTTGGACAATTGATAAAAATAGACATTAGTTTTCATTTATGCTTAATTAGTTCCTATTTTGTTAGTATATGTTTGAGACTCATATAAGTTAGAACTAACCAATTCGGATTGGAATTCCTTCTGACATTTTATAAGCAATTGGTTAAAGTAGTTTAAACATATTTAAAGTGTTAGTTTGATTAAGTTTAGCTATTAACATAAGATGTTTAGAAATCATTTCGTAGTTTTCTTCATTTGATTCTCCCTTGGAATTTATTTGTACCTAAGCAAACAAGATAAGTTAGCCCGGGCTTTAGATGCCAATGTTAGGTCGATTTTAATCGCATAGTCTTGATCTCGCTAATTAGCATTGGATTAAGGATAGCAAACAATTTTACTTTTAATAATTGGATCAAGGTGAATCATTTCTATTTCGCATATTTTTGATCGATTTTCCGTTAGTTTACATCTTGTCATTTAATGTCCAGCCATAAGTCAAAAGCTAGGAAATAATACATCATTCGGTACGATTCGTTAATTAGAAATAATTCTAAAGGATACGCTGTCAAATAAATTGATTTTTTTGGTTTAATTTTACAATGGCTTTAAATCGGCATATTTTCAAATAAGCAAATCCTGGATTTTTTTTTATTTTTTTTATGCGCCTATCTGTTAAAGTCCGAATCTATGTTATAATTAGTCTTTCTTTTGGTATGGTTTTCAAATTAATAGAGCGGTTTAAAGTTAATTAGAGCATATAATTTATAAGCATGTATAAAAATCAGGATATTTTAGCCATTTATAATAATTGAAGCGACCGTGCTAGAACCACGGGATTCGGGGTGCCTAACACCTTCCCTCGGGTCAACAGAATTCCTTACTTAGAATTTCTGGTTCGCAGACTTCATTTGAAAAGTCATAATTTTCCTCGATTCGGGATTTAAATAAATCGGTGACTTGGGACACCTTAATTTATTCCAAGTGGCGACTCTGAAATAAATAGAATAATCCCGTTTCGAATATTGTCACTTAAATTGGAAAAACTCCCTTGCGCTTCTACCCTCGGGAAGCGAGCGCGCCAAAAGGAGGTGTGACACACTTATCAATCGGGTTGATTACGTGGTTAATGGTCGGGCTTGCCTAGTAGTGTGCTGGGTGCCATCACAACTGGGTTTGGGATCGTGACAAAATTCCTTACAGATTGCAAGATATGAGCCTCCGAAGTTAGACTTGTGCAGTAGAGATTTCCTTCTTCGCGAACACGAGAACCTCGCAATGAACAGAGTCTTGAAGCCAAATCCTTCTTCGCGAACGCGATAGGATCCTCTCAAACGTGAAGAACAACACCAAATACCAACACCATCTATTTCCAAACAGTCTGAAATGATCCGAAACCACCCCGAAATATACTAGAGGCCCTCTGGGCCCCGTCCAATCACACAAACCAGTCCCATAACATAACACGGACCTGCTCAAGGCATCAAATCACATCAACCAACACGAAATAATGAATCACTCTCCAATTTGGTCTTTATGAACTTTGAAATTTTAAACATCTACATTCGATGCCGAAACACGTCAAATTATATCTGATTGACCTTAAATTTTTCACACAAGTCATATTCGACATTACGAACCTACTCCATCAGAAGTCCACTTCCGGCCAAACTTCTCAAAAACCTTCAATGACTCTAAAATGACCTGCAGGCCTGCGTATTCACTTTCGATCGCGCTCCCAACTCCAATAATATCATACGGAGCTACTCCAAGACTCAGAATCCCAACGGACATCGATAAAACTAAAATGCACTTCAAGCCAAACTTATGAAATTTCTTCCAAAATACTAGTTTCCACAATAGGCGTCAAAACGCTCTCGGGTCATCCAAAACCCGATCCGGGCATATGCCCAAGTTTGAAATCATCATACGAACCTACAGGAACCTTCAGAACCTGATTCTGAGGTCGTTTACTCTAAAATCCAATATTAGTTGATTCTTTCAACTTAAAGCTTCCAAAACAAGAATTCTCTTTCCAAATCAACTTCGAACTTCCCGAAATGAATTTGACCATGTGCACAAGTCATCGTACCTAAAGTAAAGTTGTTCATGGCCTCAGACAACTGAACGACTTGCTAGAGCTCAAAACTGCCGATCGGGTCGTTACATTGGACAACCGTTAGGATTGAGGATATTTTTGTTTACTTTCTTAACACTAGGGACTTATTTGAATCGATAGTAGAATTAAGGATAATCGTGAATAATTTACTAAAGCAGAGGAACAAATTTAACCTTTTTCCCTTAATAGTTTCAAAAAAAGCTTTGTCATGTATTTTTCTCAAATATAAACTGTCTTTGAAGTAGGGGTGGCAAAAACAGTCCAAACTCAATAAACATTTTTCCTGATGGGCTGATATGGGCATTTAATCCATTTCAACTCAAGATAAAAGCTAGTACAAAGTCAAACTATGAGGCAGCCCAAACTCAACCCATCACTATCCAAACTTCAATTCCTATAATTTGAATTCAACCGTTTACTACCTAAGATAGATTAATGGAATATTTTACTTCAATGTTTGGGGATGATATTCTATCATTAGCCTCGATTATATGTATATTTGTATAAATTTTTAATTATCAAGTTTATAATGACTATCAAAATAAATAAACATACCACTAAACTTTTCAAATTGGAGTTGAATAAAACCTTAAATTATTACTTATTATTCGATTCTAAATTGTTAGATTAGTTAGGGATTAGATATTAGTATTACCTTAATAAACTTTTGCTTTCTTAAAAATATAATAAACTAAAAATGTATAATAAAATAATAAAAGTGGAAGAACAATATTACAGAGAAAGAGAGAGTAATTCTTATAGAATTTTTGGATGATTTACAATGGCATAAGACCTCTCTATTAATAGGAAAAAAATGACGTAGCCACAAAGTAAAACTCTCTAAAAGTTTGATATTCACTCTAATTATAATTCTATTCATAACATCCCCCCTTGAATGTCTATTCAATAAGTAATATACCTCTTTATGACCTTAACTAAAATGAAATTTAATGGTATGAAAAATCTAGTGAAGGAAAAAGAGCACACATATCTAACAATACACCTTTTGGTTGCCTCGTTAATTACCTTGCAATAAAAATACAGTAGGATAAAACCTTGTAAGAGAAAAAAAGTATGCAACATTTATTAAACTCCCCCTTATGAGAGCATCATTTCATATCCTTGAGCTTTCGCATCTCAATCTTGTGCACTAGCTTCTTAAAGGTTGAAGTCGAGATTTTGTGAACAAATTAGTCATATTATCACATAAACGAATTTGTTGCATATTAATATCACAATTCTTTTGAAGTTCATGTGTGAAAATAACTTTGGTGAAATGTGCTTTGTCCTATCTCCTTTTATGAAACCTACCTTCAATAGTGCTATGCATGTTGCACTCTCTTCTTACAAAATTGTGGGTAGTTTGTCACATATTAAATCACATTTGTCTTGAATAAGATGTATTATATACCTCAACCCCACACATTCTCGACTTGCTTCATGAATAGCAATTACCTCAACATGATTAGATGAAGTAGCCACAATTGATTGCTTAGTCAATCGTCAAGAAATTACAATGTCTCCACAGAGTAAATACATAACTTGTTTGAGATCAAGCCTTGTGTGGGTCAGATAAATACCCAATATCGGCATAATCAACAAGACCGGAAATGCAATTACTGCCATAAAATAAGTCCATATCGGTAGTTCCTTTTAGATACCATAATATGTGTTTGATTCCATTCCAATGTATCTTTGTGGGAGCAGAGCTATATCTTACTAAGACATTAAATAAAAAAGTTATGTCGGGCCTTGTAATATTAGCAAGATACATTAGTACACCAATTCTATTAAGATATGGTACTTCAAGACCAAGTAGCTCTTCATTCTTTTCTAGAGGTCGAAATAGATCCTTATTCACATCAAGTGATCGAACAACCATCGGAGTACTTAATGAATGTCACACCTCATTTTTACACACCTACCCCGAAGGATAATATATAAGGGAGTTTTTTTTTATTTAAAGTGACATTACTTGAAATGGAATTATTTATTTATTTTTTAGAGTCACCACTAGGGATAGGATTGGCTTTTGGTGTCCCAAGTCACTGGTTTAACTTGAATCCCAAATCGAGGAAAATTTCGACTTTCCAATTGGAGTTTGCGAACCAGAAATTCTGATTAAGAAATTCTATTGACCCGAGGGAAAGTGTTAGGCACCCCCGAATCCCGTGGTTCTGGCACAGTCGCTTAAATTATTATAATTAGCTAAAATTCTGATTTTAATACATGATTTAACTTATATGCTTTTTAACTTTAAATCACTTTTATTGTTATTTTTAAAGAGGATTGCAACATCGTAAAAATGTATCTCGAACCACATCACATAAATGCACTCATGGTTTTTGACACATTCCAACTTCGTTGAGATTTGGATTTAGGCCACATAAATGTGCGCCCATATTTAGGAAGGTAAAATTATTAAAAGTGCGCCTAAAGAAACTAACATGTTATTATTTTTGCGGGAGGCCGTGAAATTTGCTAAACGACATGTCCCGAATGCTAAGTATTTTGATAGGATTATTAAAGAGGGCTCCATAATTTATGTATTTTTTTGGCGGGGCGCACCTCATTTTATTATTGAAAGGACAACCTAGAGCGAACTATGATTTTATATTGGATTTATCTCTAAAGGCCCTAATTAATTAATGTAATAAAATTCGGGCATTAAGTTCAGGTTCGAATTCCTAACTCGAAAGCTACCTTTAACTTCATTCCAAAATGATAAGATTCATCTTCCATGTTCCTAGTATGATTTTAGACCTTCCACATTTTTGGGGCCTTGAACGTTAGCACAGGAATACGTTGGCTTCAGGAAAGGCTACCTTGCATTGGGCCCTTGTCATACAAGTCCATGGGCCCAAATTTTATTTAGGAAAAGGGGCTGCCATATTTTGGGACACATGAGCCCACAACTAATGTTGATTTTTATGTGGGTCTTCAGCTGCTAATCTTAATTCACAGAACCTCAAATAGGAGGCTGATTTAAATCAAAGATATTGATTTTTTATCAAATAACTTCGAAATAAATTATTACATGAATATGCAACTCCTACAATTAACCAAACGTTGAATTGAAAATCCCAAAGCCAAATCAGTTTAAATCAACATATTATAAGGATTTTATACATGAATTTGGGTCTTTAATATGAACAACAATTTATCTAGAATTTCAGCGTTGTCCCTTACCATTTCACACATCAATAACAACAACTATTTTTTCATTTACATGGAATTATTGAACTACGAATCAATGCGAACAATTGTAGGGAGCAAATGATTATTAACCTAAATGCAGACTTCGTGGTTCCAACATGCTTGTTCAAGTTAACCTACTGCAGTTCATGCCCTCAAATGATATATTGAAACTAAAAATACCATTACTTCTACTGATATTCAAAAAAGCTAATAAAATCTGTGACTGGAGCTCTAATGAATTATTGATTCATTGTTTGAATCATAGCCCTTAGAGCAGGCTCATATACGAAAATCTGGAAATGCAATCTACATCTAAAGTATTAAAAAGTCTCAAAACACTCCAGTTTCAGTCTAGTTATACAATTCAAGGTTTATGTACATACAAATCAACATCAAACTATATTAAGCAATTACATCTAACAGCTATTCAGCTACTAATACATAACAGTCTTAGGAAAGCATGATTCATGAGCAAATAAGTGAGCAATTTTATTCTACTTCCAACTCGAAGTTACAACAAAGGGGATTCAAACGTGTACCTGGAAATTAGAGTGCAATAAGAAGGAAATAAGTTCACCAGTAGCAGATGATCAACAACAGGGTTTCAAAATGACAATCCGAAGAATTTCAAAACTAAAATGACACCACAGAATTTGAAACTCAACCAAGAAACCAATAAACCCAACAAATAACTAATCAAACCACTCGAACAAACCAAATTCAAGTTGAAAAAGAGACTTTAGAACTTTAAAGTTTAAGCTACTAAATAGAACAATATGTTTGTTTTTGAGTTTTCTGCTGTATTTTTCTTTATTTTTGGGTTTTTTGAAAGACTTAAGATCTAGGCGAACTTTTTGAACTATAGGAATCAGATTTTTGTCCTTCTTTGTATTTGAAATTCAAATTTCTAAGGCTAAGCTTTGCTGAAAATGCTTTGGAAGGAAATATGGATGCTGGTAGGTTTTTAGGAATTTATCAGAGATTGAAACTTGTGAAAGTAAGCATGAAGACTGCCTTTTATAGGCAAGAAAGAGGGAGGAAGATTCTAGAATTCATTCACTCATTTTCCCCCTTTTTATTTTTAGATTTTGTTCATTTGTCCTAAAGTTTTGACTTGTTGCCTAATTAGTTATTACCCTAAGATGCTGAAATTACAATTGAGCTCTTCAAGAAGAATCTAGGGTGTTCTATTAAGTTACCACAAGCTTCTTTCTCTTTGAAGTGTCTAAATTACCATTTTAACAACTGAAATTACCAAATCGACCAAGCTAACCCTAAAGACTAGCTAACCCTAGTTCAAACTAACCAAGGTTGGTTAATCAAAGTTAACCTAATCAGCTATATCCAAACCAATCTAACCTAAAAAGGATTATTTTTGAAAACAAACACTGACTAAAGGACAATTATTGATAAAATTGAACTGAACTAAACTAATCTAATTAAACTAACTAATAACATCAATACATAATTATTAATTAAACGAAGTTCGGGGATCTTTTGAAGGTAAATGAGTGTAGAGTAGTGATATGGGGGTAGAGGCGAGCCTATGGTGTAACTTTGGTAGGGATTGGAGACCGCGCCGCCGTGCACGGTGGTGGCAGCGCGAGGGTTTAAATTATTTGAGGTGTTTGGGTGATATTTGAAAGAAATCAATCGAGGATATAGAATGGGGAGATGAAGGAGATGGTGTGGTGTAAATCTGGGGGCAGTTGGAGGTTAACCGCCGCCTTTCGGGTGGCAGAATGGGGTGGAGCCGACGACGGATATGGGGGGATTTAGGGGGTACAAGGAAGATAACTTTTGACTCTAATTTTGTAAAGTGTTTATTACACTTTTATTTAATCTCCTTAAACGAATCTGGATCGTTGGATGATAGAAAATGAACTGCCTGGATTTATTGACGCCAAAACGGCATCGTTTACAATTAAAAGGGGCAGGCTGGGTTGTGGTGATTTGGGTTGGGTTGGTAGAAGGGGATTCTGGTCCATTTCACCCCGGGTTTGGCCCCAAAATTGGTGGCTTGCTATTTTTTACTTCAAAATTCCTTTTATTTGTTTTTCTTTTCTTTTTTCCTCTTTTTTATTATTTTCTTATTTTATTAAATGTAAGATTAAAAATAAAACACCCAAATTGACTCTAAAATTATACTAATTAATTTCTAAAATTAACTAATTCCTAATTTAATAGAAAACTTAAGACAATTGTTTTTTAAAATTAAAAGTAGAAATGCAAAAGAACCATTTTGTGATTTTCTTTATTTTTGTAATATTAAATGCATACTATTTTGTATTTTTGGAATTATATATATTAAAATGCACACAAAAAAATAAGCAAAACATAAAATCATGCAATTAATTCCTAAAATTCAAACACTAAAAGTAAAATCCTAATTCTATAAAATTTATAGGAGTTATTTAAGCGTGGAATAAATCACGTGCTCACAGCTACCCCTCTTTGCTTGAAGACACGAAGAGTTTTCGCGGAAAGATAAATTAGCACCACAAGGTATTTTTGCCTGTTTGGCACTCCAGGAGAAGCATTTTGAAAACCCTACTTTATAGGTTGCCTACATATCCTTCGCAGTAAAGGAATTAGGTCAACGTAGTTGTGGAAGGTTTGGTAGCTGGGACTACCAGGAGTTGTGATTTTCACTGCAATTGCTACTACTACTGCTTGCTAACATTCTTATTACACCAAAAGAAAAATCAATGCTAAGCTAGTTATGCCTATCAACTATGAGTTACAAGATTCCTATCTATAATTCTCATGAAACTTGATCTTGAATCTTAGCTGATTTTGTTGTAGACTTCGATCTGAATCTTGATGCTCGTAACATGTTGGTTTTACTTCTTTCTGCAGCACTAGGTCAAAACGGGATCAACGAAGCTTGTGATTGCGATCAGATTTTGAGCAATTTTCACCCTTGTTTGCTTCACATTTGAGTTCATTTCTTTTTGTTCTTTTCTTTTTTTCTTTATTCTGGATAGAGACCCGGTCAGTCGGTCATCTTGCACCATATGTCTTAAGGTTAAGATACCAAAACAAACAAATGAACAAAATGTTCTGCCCTAGTTTTCACTATGAAGATTTTGTGAGTTAGTCGTGACACATATCTAAGCGATCAAATCAAGATTGTGTATCATTGTGGATGAATCCAGGTTATGCTGCAAAATTACCAGGTTATGCTGAAAAAGGAAAAAAAAGGTCCTCTGGTTATGCCGGGGGTTGAAAAGAAAAAGCCCATTGGGTTATGATAGGGGGATCCTTGGGTAATGCCGGGATTTAGAAAGAAAAAGCCCCTTGGGTTATGCTAGTGTGATCCTTGGGTTATGTCAAAATTTCGAAAGAAAAAGCTCCTTGGGTTATGCTAGGGAGATCCTGGGGTCATGTCAAGAATTAGGAAAGAAAAATGCTCCTTGGGTTATGCCAGGGGGGTCATCAAGTTATGTCGGGATTGAAAAGAAAAAAGCTCCTTGAATTATGTCAGGGAGATCCACGGGTTATGACGGGATGGAAAGAAAAAAGCTCCTTGGGTTATACCAGGGAGATCCACGGGTTATGCCGGGATGGAGAGAAAAAACTCCTTGGGTTATGCCAAGATGGAAAGAAAAAAGCTCCTTGGGTTATGCCAGGGAGATCCATGGGTTATGCCGGGGTAGAAAGAAAAAAGGCTCCTTGGGTTATGCCAGGGAGATCCTCGGGTTATGTCGGAATATTTAAAGAATGGGGTCCTATGACACCATGATTTGTTTTTCTTTTGGGATTTTTATTTTCATTTCTTTTCTTCTCTTTATTTTTCCTTTTATTTAGCAAAACACATGAAAGAATTTGGGGAGGTGCTTCCTTTTGGTCGATTCTATGACGACCCAAAGGGTCATCACCTATTTTTCCTCATCTGTTTCGTGCTTCTGAGGCCTTGAAAACCTCATTTATATTGCCTCAATTTACGTGTGCAGTCCGGGCATGTGGCTTAAAAACTTTAATGTTAGAATATGTGAATTCTATGAAATATTTGAAGAATTTTGATATTAATATAACAAAAGTGCATCAGCTAGTTCACTGTGGCACTGAGGAATGTATTTGACTCTATGGACTTGAAATGTTTGGTGAGATCTTCCACAGCCGATAGGTAATGAGCTTAACATCTCGAGTCTCCCAATATCCCTGTGATTTTTGGATAATCATATCATAATCCTCCATGATCAATACATCTTCAACATCTTGGTCGATTGCCACATTCATGCCCATGTTGTAGGCTTCATACTCTGTCGTGTTGTTAGTACGGAAGAAACGGAGCCTGGCTATAGCTGGGGTAGTATTGACCAGTATGTGAGATCAAGATATCCTCAATGCCTACACCTCTAGCATTTACTGCTCCGTCAAAGAACATTTTCCAAGAAAGAGTGTCCTCCGAGATTGATTTTTCTGAATTTACCTCCTCATCTGGAAAATATGTGCTCAGTGGTTGGTATTTCTCATCAACCGGGTTTTCAGCCAAATGATCTGCCAATGCCTGGGCCTTCATTGTCCTGCGAGTGACATAGGCTATGTCAAATTCAGTGAGCAATATTTCCAATGTTGCTAGTCTCCCAGTAGGCATCTATTTTTAGAATATGTACTTCATCGGATCCAATCTGGTTATGAGGTAGGTAGTGTGGGCTTGAAGATAATGTCTCAACTTTTGAGCGATCAACATCAAAGCACAACATGTTCTTTCTAACAAAGTGTATGTGGCTTTGTAGCTGGTGAACTTCTTACTCAGATAGTAAATTTCCTACTCTTTCTTGTAGGTTATATCATGTTGCCTGAGGACATAGCCAAAAGATGTTTCTAAAATCATAAGATACAAGAAGAGAGGTCTCCCTGGCTCCGGTGGGACAAAAAAGGAGGGTTTGACAGATATTCCTTGATCTTATCGAAGGCCTCTTGACATTCTGATGTCCATTTGATTGCTGCATCTTTCTTCAATAGTTTGAATACGGGCTCACATGTAGTAGTCAGTTGAGCAATGAACCGATTGATATAGTTTAACCTGCCTAGTAGGCTCATCACGTCTTTCTTAGTTTTCCGAGGAGGTATATCTCGTATAGCCTTTATCTTTGTTGGATATAACTCGATACCTCTCCTGCTGACTATGAAACCTAGGAGTTTACTTGATGGGACTCCGGAGGCACATTTGGCCGTAGTCAACTTCAAATCATACTTGCGAAGCCGTTCAAAGAACTTTCTCACATCTCGAACGTGGTCAGTTTGAGTTTGGGATTTAATGATTACGTTATCCACATATACCTCTATCTCTTGATGTATCATGTCATGGAAAATGGCGGTTATAGATCTCATATAGGTTGTTCCAGCATTCTTCAGCCCAAATAGCATGACTTAGTAACAGTAAGTACCCCAGAGTGTAGTGAAAGCTGTCTTCTCGCCATCTTCTTCATCCATCAATACCTGGTGATATCTTGCGTATCAACCCACGAAGGACTGTATCTCATGTTTGGTGCAGTTATCAACAAGGATGTGGATATAGGGCAAAGGGAAATTATCTTTGGGACTCGCCTTATTCAAATCTCGGTAGTCCACACATACCCGAGTTTTCCCACCTTTCTTTGGCACTAGAACCACGTTGGCCAACCACGAGGTATATCAGACCACTCAGATTACCCCCGCTTTCAGCTGTTTTGTAATTTCTTCTTTATCATGTCACTGATACCAGTCTTAAACTTTCTGTGCTTTTACTGCACTGGACGACAATAAGGATAAATTGTCAATTTATGCGCCACTAGATCCACGCTCAGTCCTGGCATGTCATCATACGACCAAGCAAACACATCTTTAAACTCAAACAGGAGTTGGATTACTGCATCTCGAGTTTTCTCATCTGTGTGAATGCTTATTTTGGTTTTTTTTTATTTCTTCAATTGTTCCCAAATTAACCGGTTCAATGTCATTCATATTTGTCTTAGGTTTGGTCTCAAATTATTCCAATTCTCGGTTTATTTCCCTAAAAGCCTCTTCTTCATCATATTCGGGTTCTTGATTCATTATTTGACAGTTAGACAGCATGTTTGGGTCTGGGCTTGAAGTCTGCAAGCATTTCATGTTATTTAAAGCCGCATTATTATAACTGAAAAGCAAAAATGAAAAGAGATAAAATAACAAAAATCAGAAAAAATAAAGAGAAAAATGGACGATGAAATATTGATTTTATTTCTTGGAATTTGGAAAGATAACATGGTTTACATTTAGTAATTTAAAAGACAAGAAACTAAAAGAAACATCCGGGTTACACCCTAAAATAACTCGGTGCAGAAAAAGTGACAGAGCTAGTCTACCAGGACTCCCAACTGATCGGGAATGGCGTAGCCTTCTAGTTTTGGAGTTTAGCATTGGGTCCCATGTAGAGCACGTCAGCGGTGCTAGTACCTTTCCATGGCTGAACCATGTTGGTTTCATAAAGCATTTGGCGGATAGCTTTACATATATCGTTGATTTCCTCAGTCGCGAACACCTCATCATCTTCTTCTTCGCCATACTTAGGCTTGAAAAAAGTATCATAGAGATGTGGCAATGGTTGTGGAAGAACCCATCATTCCTTCTTCCTTTCCTCGGCCCATTTCTCATCATCTGGGATAGGGTTGAAGCCTATCCCGAAAACCTTTTCTGGTGCGGGTAGATTTACCAGTTCAGATATTCCTTGTAAAGCTTTTCCCAACCATTTTCCTGGTTTGAAACCGTGTCTAATCATTTATTTGGCCACCATGATTGAACCATTAGACAGGAAAGGCTGAGGAAGTGGATTTCCCTCCTCGTGCTGATCTACCACCACAATTTCAAAGGCTTGATAAACTATATGCTCACTTCCTTCCCTCGCATCCAAGCATGGGATAGATGGGTCACGATAAATGGACCACTCATCTTCTTCGTGGACCACGATTTCCTGATCTTCATACTCAAATTTCACCATTTGGTGGAGTGTGGAGGGCACAACTCCTGCCACATGGATCTATGGCCTTCCCAAAAGAAAATTGTAAGATGTATCCATGTCCAACACCTGGAAGGTTAGCTTGAAATCCATCGGGCCTATGGTTAATATCAAATCAATTTCACCGATGGTATCCCTCTTAATGCCATCAAAAGCTCTTACACAAATATTATTAGGATGAATCCTTCCCGTCCCGATTTTCATTCTTTACAATGAGGAGCATGGGCAGATGTCAACCCTCGAGCCTCCATCCACCATGACTTGCTTGACATAGCAACCGTCACACTTGACAATCAGATGCAAGGCTTTGTTGTGGGCTACACCTTCTGGGAAAGTCATTTTTACTAAAGGAGAGTTGATTGACAGTGGAGAAGCTTTCTACCATTCTTTCGAGTTGTTCAACTAAAGTTTCAATTGGTATATACACCTCATTCAAAGTTTTCATTAAGATCTTCTGATGTTCGGAGGATTTCGTCACCAACGATAGCATGGACACTTGTTCAGGATATTTCCTCAATTGATCCACTGTGTCATAATCAGTCATCTTCATTTTCTGGAAGAAGGCCTTTGCTTCCTCAGCACTCACCAAATTCTTGGACGGAAAGCGCCTTCGTGTGGCATTGTTTACCTCTTGTACATTTGAATACTTTTTAATAGGGTTTTTCCTTAGAAGTTCTCTCTAATTTCTTTGCCCTTGTATGTAACCACTGTTTGCTGATAGATCTATGGCATCATAGAAAGGTATGTCATTAGCTTCTGTGGTACGCGTCGAATAACCACTGGCTCATTCAGCCGAGGCGGCTTAATTGTCCCTCCGTACCACATAAGCTCCTTTTGGCAAATACATTTGTGTTTCTGTCTTTACTTCAAACTTCCTTGGAGAACTGACAACCAACAGCTTTTCTTGGAGACCTCGCAGAACGTAGAGAATTCCATTCTTATGGTGTTCCATCTGTGCTTTTGTTTCAGGTTTCTTCTCAGACTCAGTTTTGGCACTTTTATTCTTCTTTTCCCCTTTCTCTTGCTTCGGGGGTGCCTTGGGCTTCCTTTTCGCATAGGCAATAGCAATTATAGTTTTTAAGGCTGGATCAAGCTCCCTATCTTCACAAATCATCCCGCTTCCTGTCCCGTTATTATTAGTGGGCAGCGGATTATTGGTCACGTGTGGGATATCGTTATCCTTCAACATAATTTTTCTTTGCTCTATTATGTTCTCCACCGCTTGTTTCAGAGTCCAACAGTCATTTGTATGATGGCCTTCTGCCCCTAAATGGTATGTACACCTGACACCAGCTTTGTAGGTAGGCGATGCAGGTTTTGTCTGTTCTGAGGGACCGGTTGCAATAGACCCACAACATCTCTGTAATTCCTTTTGATCTGGTGATATATCGATGTAATGCTAGCTTAACAAAAACCAACCACCGTTTCTAAAAGTTGGATGGTATAGACAACAACAACGGTTTGTTTGAAACAAATAACAAATAGGTAATTGCATGTTGGAGTGTGATGCACTTATACCGTTAAATGAATATCTACATGTTTGCTAAGGTTGCAGGTGTCATCCCGGCTTTTCTCTTGTTCCCTTGGCTTTTCTTTCTCTTTTTGTTTTGTTTTCTCTCATTTTCTTTTCCTTCTTCTCTCTTTATTTTCATTTTAAGCTTTTTCTTTTCCTTTACCATGGTTTTTCTCTCAATACCTTATTTTCTTCCTTTGTGTTTTTTTCTCTTTTGTTTTCCCTTTTATTTGTTTCCCTCGTATTTCTCCTTTTATCTTTTTTCTTAGGATTACGTAATCTTATCTTATAGAGATTGCCTACGTATCATGTCCCCGCATGAATCAGACCAAGCGTAGTTCTTGCAAATAAGGTAAATAATCTAACTCTTCTCTCTTGTTTTTTGGAATTTTTTTTTGGAATTTTATTTTTTTTGATATTTTGAAAGAAATGCTTTAAAAGGAAAAAGGAAATATTTTTTAATTTTTTATTTTGATTTTCTTTTTATTTTTTTGAAAGAAAGACTTCTAAAAATTCCTTTTCTTTTTATTGGAACTTTGGGAATTTTAGAAGTAAGAAGAAATATTTTTGTTTGAATTTTTATTTATTTTCTCCATTTCTAACACGAAGAAAAATATTTTTTTGGATTTTGAAAGTTGCCTCTTAATTTTCGAAGAGGGACTTTTACGAAAATGTATTGGATTTTTGAGCAAAAATATTTTTTGGACTCAATTTTTCAAATATGTTTTTATTTTATTTATGAAAGAAAGACATTTAAGGAGTATTTTAATGATTTATTTTGACCAAACAGGAAAAAGTGGCTATTTTTTGAAAAAAATTATTTAAGAAAACAAAGGCTCGGTTTTGCAGATACGGGCCTTTCAGCACTTTTGGGAGAAAGATTTTAAGGATGTGCCAGTAAACCATCAAAAATGACTTAGGGTGACTATTTTTGCAATAATAGCCTTCCGGCGCCCTTTTGAGAACACTCGGCTTATTTTAAACAAGAATGTCATCACTCCACTTATTTATGAGAAAAATTAAAATTTTGACTTTTTGGGCTATTTTTGCAAAAGGGAGGTTGGACCCGATGAGGGTTGCCTAAGTATCTCACATCCGGTGGGAACCAAACTAGTGTAGTGCGGGCAAATTTGCCAAAAACTATTTCTTTCTATTCTTTTTTTTGAATATTTTTCTCTTTTTCATTTATCATTTTTCAAAAATCTGGCAGCATTTCGGTACTATTTGGGCATTGGTTTTTTTTCAAATGGTCACCTTAACTTAGTCCTAACACTGATTATTTTTTCACAATTTTCACTCATTTAGACAAATCGATCAACATGCAAAGCCGAGCAAATAAATGTGCAAGTAGCATGTAAGATGCATCAAGATGGTCAATTCATTTCAGGTCACCTGTGCTAGACAGACCCAACCCTTGTGTTGAGTTCCCTAAGTCATATGCACATGATGCAAACAAATGTCCTACTAAGGATCCGTCATGAGGTCGAGTTATTCTAGGTTCAAAACCTGGGTATATTTTCTAGATTGTGTACCCGAGCGGACAACTTGAGTCAAGGAGGGGGCTACGTACCGGGAACCAAAAGGCCATACAACGTAGTAACTTATCCGACCTCTTTCTTATTTTAAGGTACGACACTAACAGAATATAGAGTCTCAACCAGTGAGCACATCTCCAGAGATGAGAAAAGAAGGGTTTCGTAACAATTTTTTATGTACAATTCAGATAATATCAAATCGGTAAAGCACTTAGAACATTTAGCACGAAACATGTAGGAATATTAGATAAAGCCAAATATAACAATTATACTAAGCTTGAATTTTTGAACCCTGAAACAAAATTCAAGTTTCGTGTTCCCAGTAAAGTCGCCAGAGCTATCACACCTCATTTTTACACACCTATGAAGGATAATGTATAAGGGAGTTTTTCAATTTAAAGTGACATTATTCGAAATGAAATTATTTATTTATTTTTTAGAGTCGCCACTTGGGATATGATTGGTTTTTGGTGTCCCAAGTCACCGGTTTAACTTGAATCCAAAATCGAGGAAAATTTTGACTTCCCAGTTGGAGTCTGAGAACCAGAAATTCGGAATAAGAAATTCTGTTGACCCGAGGGAAGGTGTTAGGCACCCCTGGATCCCGTGGTTCCAGCACGATCGCTTAAATTATTATAATTGGCTAAAAGTCTTATTTTAATACATGTTTTAACTGTACGAAATATTAGAGCATTTTTGTTGCTTAAGTTTCTGAACTAGTGATTGTCAACAAATAATGAAGTAGTTAGATACATTTGGTTCATAATTCAGAGGTGTTAAATTTGTTTAAATTTTGTATTAAATTCAAAACCAAATATGAAACATGAATACAATATGAATGAAGTTCAGGATCAAGTCAAAAATATGTCAACTGTACAATTAGCTTTGACATTTCGGAATAACAAGTAAAATTAAATAGACCTGAATCTGAATGAACATATATCTCAATACAATTTGACTGATACAATTTGATTGCCAAACGTTGATAGATGAATAAAAATTGGAGTTACATTTTAGTTGAAATCTGATACTGAAGTGGTGATGTTCATATAGTTTTGCGTGATAAAATGATTAACTCTGTTTTAACTTTAGTTGATAATTTTGACGTGTCCAGGCAGAGGAAGCTGGATTCAAACATGAAAGCTTCTAAGCCCATGAGACTTGAATTCATAATTATGGACTGGGCTTTAATAATCCTTGTGGACACCTATGCACTTCTGTTAAATTAGTCCGAACTCCAGGCCCAAAAACATATAGTGGCCTAGATACGAATAAATGTCAATACAAATTGTCATAAAACTGCATGAATAATTATTCCAATTAAGGGAAAAACAATGATAGAAAAGTTAGCAGGATCTAGATTTAACCTTTAAAATACAATGAGATGAGCCTCGTCATAAACTAAGCCACACGGGGCCCTCAAATAACCATTATGATATTTTAGACATTGGAAGAACTGTTTAGCTAACTCCACAGTTTTTCCCAAAGTAATAAAGAAATAGATACCATAGGCACAATTTTAATATACATTCTCAAGTACGGGTGCATATTTATGTGACCAAAATCCTACTCTCAACGAAGTCGAAATGTATCTAAAGCCACATGCGTACTGGTACGGTGTCGTTAAGGAGTGCATTTTCATGACGTTGTGATTCTTAAAAAAATTGAAAAACGGAACCTTAATGCCCATGATTTGAAAAACATATTAGAACCACGAAATTTGGGAGTGCCTAACACCTTTTCCCGGGTTAACATAATTCCTTATCCAAATTTTTAGTTCACAAACTGTAACAGAGTCAAACTTTCCTTGGTTCGGGAATAAACCGGTGACTTAGGATACCATTATATTCTCAAGTGGCTACTCCGAAAAACTTAAATAATTAATCTTGTTCCGACTGTTCTTAAATTGGAAAAACTCTTCTACGCCCTCGCGGGTAAAGTAGTATATCAAAATGGAGGTGTGACAACTCTGGCGACTCTGCTGGGGACAAGAAACCCAGAACTTCGGTTCAGGGTTTAAGTATTCGAGCTCAGTTAAATTACTATTTTTGATTATATCTGATTTCAATATATGTTTTTGATCATTATGCTATATGTTTACTGCTTTGATATTACGTAAATTGTATATAAAAATTGTGCTGAAAACCCTTCTGTTCTTACCGGATGTGCTTACTCGTTGAGACTCCCCTTTCTGTTAAGTCAATACCTAAATAAGAAAAGAGGCCGGATAAGTAACTAAGCTAGACAATCCCGCAGTTCCCCGGTACGTAGCCCCCTCCTCGACTCGAGTTGTCCGCTCGGCTACACAGTCTAGAACCAATAAAATCAGGATATTGAACCTAGAATTAGGACGATTATTTACATCATATTTGACTTAGGGGACTCAACACAGGGGTGGGGTCCGTCTAGGATAGGTGACCCGGATATGAAAAGACCGAGCATAATTATATGTTGTATTTATCTGTCTTGGGCCATTATGCCGACTGACTAATACTAGAAGGAAGAAAAGAGAAAAAATAGCAATTTTAGAAAGAAACCAATGTCCAAATACTGTAAAAAACTCTATCAAAATTTTGAGAAAATTACGAAATATAGTTAGAATAAGTCAAAATTAAAATAGTTGGTCTAACTAATTTGATGAAACTATGCTAGTTTGATTCTCATCGCTAGGTGAGATACGTAGGAAACCCTCCCCTTTTGCAAAAACAACCAAAAATGTTAATTTTGAATAAATCAAAGTGATGCCATTTTTGACAAAATAGCCGAATGTCCCGAAAGGACGCCGAAAGGCTGTTTGTGAAAAAATGGCCACTTTTGAGTCATTTTTCCTAAGATAATAGGTAGGCCATTTGTTGTATCTCGGGTGTTGTCCAATGGAGCATTATATTTGACAGACATAGTAGAAAAATGCGTAGAGATGGCCATCAACTCTGACGCGGTCAAAAGATATTATGTATGATTTCTTTCATGTATCTAATTGTATTTGTCATATTTTTGAACTTGAAATGATGAAGGCATTTTATTTTGCTATCTAAACACTTTATCTATTGCTATCCCTTTGAGCATTACTACTTTATTCTTTCTTACCCCTCTTTCAAAATTAGCAAAGAAGTAGAAAATAGAATGATGAAATGACAAAGAAATGTAAGGCCCCGTAAAATGTTTTGTGCTTAAAACCTAGTAGCCTGTGGTGTCATGGTCCGAATAATGTGTTAGGAATGCATAGAATTCTTCGCGGAGAGCATGCTCACTGCGGTTCGGACCCTTGGTAGTGATTTAAGCTTTAAAAAATTGAAAGAATAAAATTTTTCAGAAAATGTCGATTCAGCGATCAAGAATGTGGTCGCAGAACTACTATGTGGACCGCATTCCTACCGTAGAGTGTAACAGAATGTTTTCCAAAATTTGTGTTAAAAATGCGGTCCAATTTGAGATCACATAAAGGAAATGCAGACCGCAAATCTATCGAATTTTTGAGTGTCAATTTTGCGGTGCATTCTGCGACCGCAAAACATGAATGCGGACCACATTCTGGTTTCATATTGTAACAGAACAGGTGAATTTTTGGGAGCAATTCTGCGGCCATTATACGGACCGCATGTTGATTCTACGATCGCAGATGCGACCACACATTTGACTCGGCCGAGATTTTTATAAAATTTTAACCCGATTCCTTCTTCAATAAAAAACCTCAAAACATCATTTTCTCATATTTTCTTAGCAAAACAAGAGAGTGGAAAGAGAGATTCTAGAGAGAGAAACCTAACCATCGTCAAAGATCGTTTCTAATCGCTTGGTCCGGAAGATCCTAGGGCAAATGTTATCTTCCCCAATTTCTAAAGGTAAAAGCCCTAGGCATTTTCTTTAATTTTCAATTGTCAAAGGGAAAGAAAGATTTTCGTGCATTAGCTTTTGAAAATAGAATTTAACACTCATGCATGTTCTTTGAACTTTAAATTTAGTAAAAAGAAGTGGGTAGGAGTAAGAGTTTGCAAAAATGGAAGTTGGCAACATAGGATAACTTGAGTGAACTTAAAGTAAGAGATTGAAGGAAGTAAATTCGACGACAGGTATGTATGGCTAACTTTGATCCTTGTGAAATCGCCTTATGTATACAATTCATTTGGTATGTGAAAATTTTGAGAATTGTTGTGTAATTCTTTGATTTGGTCGTTGGGTGTTCAATTAGTTTAACTATGTGTTGTGTGGTTTGAGATGTGAATCAAATGATGAAAAGGGAAATCACAATTGGTAAAGAAATTGAGAACAATTGTAGTGATGGCATACTTGGCTTTTTGTAGGAAACTAATGAAACAACTCAAATTGTGATGAACTGTTGAACAAAATGGTATGGATACTCTCAGATATGCAAATATTGTAACTTTGTTGTGATACCGTCTTGAAAAGTATTTGGAAACATGAACCAATTAGTAATTTGCTTATTGCACTTGTTTGTGATCTTGTGTAGTGCTCTTGTTTGTTGTTTGTGATTGTTATGATTTGAAACTGTACGGTGGGATCGGGTTGCGCGCCGCAACACGAAGTAATAAGGTGTGGGTTGGGGTGATAAGGGTGGCCGGGGTAATAAGGGTGGCCGAGGTAATAAGGGTGGAAATCGATCAAAATCGCCATTGAAATTGATATGAAATTGTGAAAGGAGACAACAGGAGAGTTTGCAACCTGTGGGGCACTGATTGCCCCTTTGTTTGACTTGATTGTGCTTTCTGTATATGTTTGGTTGTTGCCTTCCTTGTTGATCTCTCATTGTAGTTTGGTTGAGTATTTCTTGAAATAAAGTAAGTGTGGGAGCATGATTGGCTCGCTTGGTTATTTCTTGAGTTTACTTGGGACAAAGCTTGTCCATACATACCAGTACAATTCCAATGTACTGACGTCCTTTTTTCTGGGGATGCTACATTCATGTTATGATTGTAGGTGGATCCGTAGCAGGTACTTCAGCTCATCGGCAGTAGCATTCTTCACCTTCCACTGGCCGTTTTAGTGAGCCCCTTTCCTCTTGGGGCCCTGCGTGGCTCATGCCACTTCTATTTTAGACATTATTTTGATTTTTGTGTAAGGTATAGTCGGAGCCTTGGTACCGGCAAATATTGTATCATCCTTTGTATTTGAGAGGCTTCGTTGATAGTAAATTGTGGGATTATGGTCTATGTATATATATGTTGGGTGTTGTAAGTTGTAAATTTGTTAAGAAGTTAAACGTATTGTATGTCTGTTAAAAGTGTGATTTTAATTATAAATTGGTAAATCCTTTGGTTTTTAAGTAATAAACAATACAGGGGTAACGCGTGTGTTAGGAAAGGCACCCAGGTCCGCTTGGATGGGGCCACTCGATCAGGTGCCGGTCATGTCCCCCGATTTGGGGCGTGACAGAAAATAAGAAAAGCACAAAAGAAAAAAAAAGAAAATGTTGAACAAAAGAGAAGAATAAAAAGATGTGAAAAATAAAGAAAAGAAAAGAAAGGAAAAAGAATGAAAAAATGCAAAAGAAGAAAATTAGAAGAATTGAACATCGCAACAACAAAGCGATCTCTTATCCGAACTACATTTTGACTTGATCCCGAAAGGCTACGTAGGCAGCCTCACTGAGGTTTAGTCATAACAAATAGAAAGTCCAAGGTTCCTCAAAAATCGAAACTGAGGCAGAAGTTATGATCATTGTAGAGAATATGATTCTGAAAGTTGTAATTTGAAAGCCCAATTGGAAAATTTCAGCCTTTATATCTTTCTTTATAAAACCCATCCAAAAGCCACATTACGGTACAAAGAAAGACCTTCTGATTACTTTCAAGAAAATGGCAGTGCAAGTAGGTGAATAAAGGCATGTTATGGACAACACTCGGGTATCGGAAGATGAAGAAAATAATAAAAAATAAAATGAGAGAGTCTTATTGGTGAAAATCCTCTTGGGCACCGTAAGGCCAAGTGAGGAGAGAATTGAAATGAGAGAGTCTTATTGATAAAAACCCTCACGGGCACCGTAAGGCTACGTGAGTTGAGAGAAATAAAATGAGAAAGTCTTATTGGTGAAAACCCTCACGGGCACCGTAAGGTGAAAGTGAGAAAGGATTTTGTGGGAAGAAAGCGGCAAAGCAAGCAAAGTTTGGGTTTGTTGAATAGAGAAATAAAGTTGGCAAGTGATTTGGTTGGACAGACTGGGTCGGTTAGCCCGAATGCATCTCTTGATTAAAGGAATCCGTCTTGCCACTCAGATAAGTCTCGTCCTTTTACTTTGAAAGTATTCCTACCCTCAAAACTTCGGGGTCATTGCATTTCATTTTATTCCATGAAATCTGTCTATAAGACATTGTCAGTTGAAGCTAATTACCACCTTCTCAGTTATATGGCACAATGAGATTGGGGTCCATCAAAGGACATGTGAAACAAAAAGACATATGGCAAGCATATAGTCGGAAGAAAAGTAAAAAGGAAAAACAACAAAAGAGAGTCACAAGGAAAAGTTGGGTTTAGAGAATTGTTGGAAAACAGCCAGAAGTTACAGCAAGGCAGTACAAAAGCAAGATAAAACAAATTCAAAAGTGGAAGCAAGGCCAACAGGAATGCTAGCAGCTAACAACCATTTTTATACTAACAAGTTGTTCATTGATTAGAACAGGGACAAAAGATTCAAATTCTTACTAATCACTTTAAACTGAATGTGACCAATGTGGATAAACAAGGGAGCACAAAGTTCGACAAATCAGGCACCCACCTGGAAAATAAGGGAAAACAATTCAAAAGAAGCAACAACAGATGATAGAATCTATGATGAAAGAATTAGTAATCAGGCACCCACCTGGATAATAATGGAAGTATTAACTTTTATTTCAAAATAAAAATGTTACACCCAGTTATCAAACTGGGGCAGAAATTTTTTTCTTTATTTCTAGTCTATAATCAAGCGCCTACCTGGATAATAAGGGAATACTTTATCAAGTTTTGCAATCAGGCGCCCACCTGGAAGGGAATACCTTTTCAAGTTTTTGAAATCAGGCGCCTACCTGAATAACTGTCACGACCCTAGTTCACCAATCATGAACCTGTCATGACGGCACCCAGTCTTCGCGACTAGGTAAGCCTAACACGATGCAGGATGTACAACTCTTATGAACAATAGTTAAGTTAACAGCGGAGTGATATAAAAAAAATATAATAAGTGTCGCTCGTTACATACACTTTACCAAATACCAGAAAGAAATACAACTACAAAGACCCAAAAACTCACGGGAAACACAGACTAAGAGAGTATAAATGTAGCTCTATACATCCAAAGTATCTATACAACTGAAATAAAGGAAATAACTGACATCACTCAGGAAGAATAGAAGAAGACCCTCCGGATCTGCGGACGTAGCAGATTCATACATCGAGTCTCCTGAAAATGTGCCTAGGTCACCTGTAGTGCGTCTGACCAGATGGACCTAGATCTGCACAACAAAAGTGTGCAGAAGAGTAGCATGAGTACATCACGACGGTACTCAGTAAGTGCCAAGCATAACCTCGATGGAGTAGTGACGAGAAAGGTCAGGGCCCTACCGAGAATAACAAAGATAATGATAATAACACCGAAAGTAAATCTGAAATAATAGCAAACGAGATAATACTACAAGCCATCTACAGTTAAGCTAACAAAGAGAAAACAACACAACAAGTACAAATTAACAAATCTAGGATCTCTGGGAATTGAACCCGCAGTCCCTTTTATACTCAGCAACTCCGGATCTCCAGGAATCGAACCCGCAGTCCTTATATCAGTATCACAGGATCTTCGGGAATTGAACCCGCGGTCCTTGATATCAGTATCACAGGATCTCCGGGAATTGAACCCGCAGTTCGTATATCAGAATCATAGGATCCCCGAGAATTGAACCTGCAGTCCATATATCAGAATCACAAGATCTCCGGGAATTGAACCCGCAGTCCATATATCAGAATCAGAGGATCTCTGGGAATTGAACCCGCAGTCCTTTACCTCAGTAGCACCGGATCTCCAAACATTGAACCCGCTGTCCACAGAACACAACCATAATCAAATAAGAGAAAACACAGAGAAATATGAAGTGCACTGCTACAATTAATAACTAAATCCAATCTCAACATGTTCCAGGGAGTTCAATTAAGACAAGTAGGCATTTAGACAGTTAATCCTATCTAATCATGCTTCCCTAGCTAATACAGGATAAATCTTGCAATTAAACCAATCAAATAATAGAGATAACACTGGTTGAGCCATTTGAGCAAAGTGGTTTTTCAACAATTTTTGCAAGTACACGCCCGTCACCTCGCGTACAAGGCATTCAAATCAATACATATATATCCTAGGGGATGAATTCCCCCACGCAAGGTTAGACAAGTCACTTACCTTAGTCCCGGTACAAAACCGCTAAGAAATGACTCCATTGCCACTAGTATTCGACTCCGAGTGGCTCAAATCTATTCAAATCACTTATATAGTGTAAATAATATTGCAAGTAACTAATTACATGTCACGACCCTAGTTCACCAATCATGAACATGTCGTGATGGCACCCAGTCCCCACGACTAGGTAAGCCTAACACGTTGCGGAATATACAACTATAAACACTTAAATAAGAAACAGCGGGAAAATAGCATAAAAAGATATATAATCCGTGCCGCTTGGCACATACATCTGTCACACAATGAATAAAACGCTACCAAGATCCGGAATCCCACGGTAACACAGACTAAAAGAGAATATACAATTGTGGCTCTATGTGTAAAGAGTATCTATCAACGAGATGAAGGAAAAATGCCAACTAGTACTACTAGAATAGAAGGAAAGCCTCCGGATCCACGGACGTAGCAGATCATACCTCGAGGTCTCCCAGAAAGCTGCGGAAGGCACCTAGCACGAGCCTACTCTGATGTACATGGATCTGCACAACAAAAGTGTGCAGAAGAGTAGCATGAGTACACCACGGCGGTACTCAGTAAGTGCCAAGCCTAACCTCGATGGAGTAGTGACGAGGAAGGTCAGGGCCCTACTGAGAAACAATAATATAATGATGATAACAAAATAAACAGTTTAAATGATAATAATTTCCGAAATAACAACAATAAGATGATTACTGCAACTGTCTACAATTAAGCTAACAACAAATAACCAACTCATTAAAACAAGTCCAGGACCTGTGGGAATTGAATCCACAGTCCCATTAACAGCACCCCTGGGTCTCCGGGAATCGAACCCGCAGCCCATGTCTCAATAATATCTCAATAGCTCAGGATCTTAGGGAATCGAACCCGCAGTCCCTACCAATAACTCAGGATCTCGGGAATCGAACCCGAAGTCCCTACCAATAACTCAGAGTCTCGGGAATCTAACCCGTAGTCCCTACCAATAACTCAGGATCTCGGGAATCGAATCCGTAGTCCATACCAATAACTCAGGATCTCGGGAATCGAACCCGTAGTCCCTACCAATAACTCAGGATCTCGGGAAACGAACCCATAGTCCCTAAAAATAACTCAGGATCTCGGGAATCAAACCCGTAGTCCCTACTAATAACTTAAGATCTCGGGAATCGAACCCGTAGTCCACATCTCAATAAATCTCAGGACCTCCGGGAATCGAACCCGCATCCCATGTCTCAATAATATCTCAATAGCTCAGGATCTCCGGGAATTGAACCCGCAGTCCACAAACACAGCAAGTAAAGGAATACACAGAGAGAAAAATAATATGCTTAACTATAACTTCACCGATAAACAGCGCCGGCGATTACCAAGAAAACTCAAGTAAGACAATTAGGCAACTAGACAGTTAAATACTACCTAATCATGCTTTTCTAACTGCTACCGGGTAGGAATATCGAATTTAACAGCTAAAAACAGGAATATGACTCATCGGACATTTTAAGTAAAGTATGTGTTCAACAACCAGCGCATGTACACGCCCGTCACCTCGCGTACAAGGCATTTAAAGTATCACATAATATCCTAGGGGTGAAAGTCCCCCACACGAGGTTAGACAAGCCACTTACCTCAATTCCGGTACAAAACCGCTAAGAAATAACCCTCTTGCCACAAATGTCGGCCTCCACAAGTGTAGTATCTGATAAAAATCAATAGAATCACATCAAAATAGGCCAATTGGGCATTACCCAATCAAAACAACTCAAAATACACCAAAACCCACAAGTTGCCAAAACCCGACTTCCGGTACGCCTATTGACAAATCATGAAAATTATATATTCGGGTTCCTTATCTCAATACGAGTCCGTGCATATAAAATTTATCGAAATCGGACTCCGTTTGCCCATTCAAATCAAAGGTTTTCTAAAGGTTTTGGTCTAGGGTGAAAACCCCCATTAATTACCCCAAATTCCTCCATTTTCATGAAAAACTTGCATAATATTATCAACAACAATCATAATTGGAGTCCATAATATTACCTGAAGAAACCTCTCGAATTCTACTTCAAAATCGCCCAAATCGCCCCTAAAGCCGAGCCCTCAATGGTTGGAAATG
>JASVEL010005572.1:0-38274 GCA_032618575.1 Nicotiana noctiflora
GAGGTGGAGATTGTGACGACCCAAAGGGTCATCACTTATTTAATTAATCATTTCGAGCTTCAGAGGCCTTGAAAACCTCATTCTATATTGCCTCGATTTACGTGCACGATCCGAGCATGTAGCCGGAAAGATTTTGTGATAGAAAATATGAATTATGTGAGAAATTTGAAGAATTTTGATATTAATATTGATATGGTTGACTTCGGTCAACATTTTTGGTAAACGGATCCGAACCCGAGATTGGATGGTCCCGAGAGGTCCGTAGGAAAATATGGGACTTGGACATACGTCCGGAGTCGAATTCCGAGGCCTAGAGCCCAAGTTATGAATTTTTCTATGAAATTGTTTTTGATGTAATTGTTAAAGGAAATGAATTAATTGACCTTGGTATCGGGCTCGTATTTTGTTTCCGACGCCCGGTACAAGTCTTAAATATTATATATGTGATTTATGTAAAGTTTGGTGACATTCGGATGTCGTTTGAGATGTTTTGGACCTTGAGTTCCAAGTTTGAAAGTTTTGAAAACCAAAAGTATGAAAATCATGAATTTGAGGCTTGATTTGATGAAAACGATGTGATATTGGAGATGTGATCGCACGAACAAGTTCATAATGTGTTTTTGATGTTGTGTACATGTTTGGTTTCGAGCCCGGGGGGCTCGGGTAAAGATTTGATAGGCCGTAGGATCAATTTCTGAGTTTATGCACTGCTGGTTTTTCACCCAGCTGTTGGCTTCACATTTGCGAAGAATTTCTCGCAAATGCGAAGAAGGCAGTTCAAGGCTGGGTTCGCAAATGCGAACCCATTATCGCAAATGCGATGCCTGCCAGAACCAGCCAAGTTCGCAAATGCGAACAAAGTGTCACAAATGCGACACCGGCACACCTGGACCAGAGTTCGCAATTGCGAACTTAACCTCGCAAATGCGAGGCCTTCAGTAATTGCCTGTCTTCGCAATTGCGAAGAATGTGTCGCAATTGCGACAAAGCCCAGAAGCCAGCTTGTTCGCAAATGCGAACCTTATTTCGCAAATGCGAAATCCCCAGATTTGCCTTGGCTTCGCAAATGCGAACAAAAGTTCGCAAATGCGAACTTCCCAGCTTTAGCTTATTTTTCAAACTCCGGAAATTGGTCGGGGTTCGCAATTGCGAACCCATGTTCGCAAATGCGAACACAGAGACCTGTAAAACACGATTTTCAGTTCATTTTTTCACATTTCACAACCCAAAAACACCCAATTGCGACTCTTCACGGATTCCTTCTTCTTCAAAACTATTGTAAGTCACTTTTTACTTAATTCTTTCAATTCCTAACATCATTAAACATGTTTTTCAATAGAAATCAAAGGTTTTCATGGTAGAATTTCTTGTTTTTGTTAGAATATAGGGTTTTTCATAAATTAGGAAATTGGACCTCGAATTGAGGTCCGATTTTGAAACAAATCATGTACATGAACTCGTGGGGGGATGGGTAACTAGATTTTGGTCCGAACCCCGAGATCCGACCATGTGGGCCCGGGGTCAAAATTCACTATTCCGGGCAGAATGTTGTAAAAGTTGTAATTGGCCTTATGAATTAGTTTGTTGAGTAGTATTGATGATATTAAATCAATTGTGTATAGATACGATTGGATTGGAGCCAAATTTGAAAGAAAAAGACATTGCCACGGATTGAATTGTTCATAAACATTCGAGGTAAGTGTTTGTTCTATCCTAGCTTGAGGGAATAGGATTATGTGCTATGTGTTATGTGATCGAGTGCGGTGTATGGGCTGTGGTGACGAGCATCCATACACCGGCGTCTAGTATGACCGTGAGTCGTTGTTAATGCTTATTGTGAGACATATTTGCAGATAAATTGTTGAACCTTTGCCAGGTTGTAGAATTGTTATTGTTCTCCCTTGTCGGGACTTGTTGTGAAGATGATTATTGATTGCCCTTGTTGGGACGGTTTATGAATTACTGTTTTATTCTTTGCCCTTAACTGTGATTGTTATTTGTGTGAGGAAGAGTGATAATGCACGAAGGGTGATGTCGTGCCTTGATTTATTGTTTATGCACGAAGGTTAATGCCGTGCCATGTTTTATTGTTTATGCACGAAGGTTAATGTCGTGCCCTATTTTATTGATTATGCACGAATGATCATGTCATGTCCCGTTATTGAACCATGTACGAAGGATCATGCCGTACTATGGATGTGAGGATGAGAGTAAAAGCACGAAGGGTGATGCCGTGTACTTTATTTGCTTATTTGGTGAGGATGAGAGTAAAAGCACGAAGGGTGATGCCGTGCAACCGCTCTGCTATTCCTTGACTTGATATTACTTGTGTTTCTATTATACTTTGTTTTCCTTGTGAACTTATTAACTGTTGTTAATTGTTGAGTTCTTTGAGATATTCCTTATTGTGTTATTACTTGGTTATTTCTTGTTATTCCGTGGTATACATATATATTGAATTGCACAGGTTTATGTGGGTGTCTGGTCCTAGGCTTGTCACTACTTCGCCGGGATAGGCCAGGCACTTACCAGCACATGGGGTCGGTTGTGCTGATACTACACTTCGTGCGTTTTTGCACAGGTCCAGGTTACGATCAGGAGCAGCAGCAGTAAATCGATTGCATGGGAGTTGATCACATTTGAGACCGAGGTAGCTTGCAGACGTCCGCAAGCCCGGCGTCTCTCTCTTTACTTATGTTACTAGTTGTAGTCTCTTTGTTCCGAGACAAATAGAATTATGTTATATTTCTTTCAAACTTTTATGTGTAGTATTCAATAGTAGTTCGTGAGTTGGTGACTCCACGTCTTGGGTAGAGGATTTCAGTATGATTTTTACCTTGTAACTAGTTAATTCTATTCCGATAAGTATTCCGCACTTAGTTAATTAAAGTTATGGTTTGTTGACAAATAAATTATGAAATTGTATTAAAAACAGGATAGTATGAATACAGTGGCTTGCCTAGCTACCACGAGTAGGCGCCATCACGATCCCGATGTTGGGGAAAAATCCGGGTCGTGACAGATATCCTAAGGGAAGAGGTCCCCCACACAAGGTTAGACAAGCCACTTACCTCGAACAAGTGCAAGTCAACCCAAAACCACGCCTTTCCCATGAGTATTCGACTCCAAATGGCTCGAATATGTTCAATTAAATAGTATAATGTAAATAAAAATTCAAGTAATCGATTCTACAATTAAATTCTAAGCTAACATACGAAATTATGTAAAATAACCAAAATGCCCTCGGGCCCACGTGCTCAGAATCTGAATTTTTTCGAAGATAAAGATTACCCATGACCTTAGGAACTCAAATATATAGTTTTCTCTCAATTCCATACTCAAAATCTTGGTCAAAGTTCAATAATCTCAATTTCTAGGTTTTTCTTTAAAACCCAAATTCTCCTTTAGATTCTCATGAATTTTGATGTTAAATCTAAGGTATAATCACAAAATATAACTGAAAACTAGTTAAAGGAACTTACCCAATAATTTGATACGAAAATCTACTCTCAAAATCGCCCCTTCTTGGACCTAGGGCTCAAAATATGATAAAATGAAGCAAAAACTCGAGGTACACAGCTAAAATCAAGTTGCAGAAGTCGCATTGCGATCGAGGGTTCGCAATTGCGAATCTTCGCAAAAGCGAAGAAATCCTTCACAATTGCGAACAAAGAGGGCTGGGAAGGGTCGCATTTGCGACAAAAAAGTTCGCAATTGCGAAATTGCATCGGAATTGCAATGGAAATGTTCGCAATTGCGAAATTGCATCGGAATTGCAATGGAAATGTTCGCAATTGCGAGCATACCAGAAACAACAATTTTTTCCGACGCGATAATGAGCATAACTTCCTCATACGATATCCAAATTCGATGATTCTTTTTCCTGTGGCTCCGTAATTTTGATACAGATCTAATAGTTCAAACAAAACTAAATTTGGAGCTCATTAGCTTAATATAGTATTCCTTTATGTCTAAAGAAACGACGTTGAAACGTCAAATAAGAGTGTGATCACAAACCAAAACACACGCGAGGCCCTCGGGACCCCGACCAATAACTCCAACCAGTCCCAAAACATATTACGAACTTACTCGAGGCCTCAAATCACATCAAACAACGCTAAAATCATGAATTATATCTCAATTCAAGCTTGAAGAACTTTGAAGTTTCCAACTTCTATTTTTGATGCCGAAACCTATCAAATCACGTCTGATTAACTTTAAATTTTGCACACAAGTCCAAAATGACATAACGAAGCTACAACAACACTTGAAATTCCATTCCGAATCTTGGATCAAAATCTCACCTATCAACCGGAATTCGCCAAAATACTAACTTTGCCAATTCAAGCTTAATTCTACACCGATCATCACAAAAATATTCTGGACACACTCCTAAGTCCTAAATCACCTAACGAAGCTATCCGAACCATATAATTTGTATTTTGAGCCAGTTATCAAATTTCCACTCCCGGGCGAATTTTTCTCAAAAACCTTCAAATTTTTATCTTTAGCCAAATGGCTCCAAAATGACCTACGGACCTCCGAATTCACTTCTGATCTCGCTCCCAACTCTAGAATCACTAAACGGAGATACTCCCTGTCTCAGAATCCCAAACGGATATCAATAACACTGAAATGCATTTTAAGCCAAACTGATGCAATTCTTCTAAAATGCTAACTTCCACAATAGGCGCCAAAACGCTCACGGATTATCCAAAATCCGACCCGAGAATACGCCCAAGTCCAAAATAATCATACAAACCTGCTGGAACCTTCAGATCCCGATTCGGAGGTCATTTACTCAAAATTCTAATCCTAGTTCATTTCTTCGGCTTTAAGCTTTCAAATGAGAATTTCCATTTAGATTTGACTCCAAACTTCCTGAATTTTAATTCTGACCATACAAACAAGTCAATATACCTTAGATGAAGTTGCGCATGGCTTCAAACTGCTGAATGATACGCCGGATCTCAAAACGACCGGTTGGGTCGTTATAATCCTCCTCTACTTAAGAACCCTCCTCCTCCTCCCCCAAAAATCTTAAAGACTCCTCCTCAATATAAGACCCCTCCTCCCCCACCACCCAAAGTTTCCCTTCATCCTCCTCCCCCACCATCACCACTACTTAAAGTCTTAACTCCTCCTCCCCCACCACCTAAGGTTTCAGTTCCACTATCACCACCACCCACAGTCTTGAATCATCCTCCTCCCCCACCACCTAAGGTTTCCTTTCCTCCACCATCACCAGCACCTAAAGTCTTCCCTCCTCCTCCTCCTCCTCCTCCTCCTCCTTCATCTCCTCCTCCTCCTCCTGCTCCTTCTTCAGTTGTTAATAGTTCACCGCTACTTCTGACAGTTGCAGCAGCTTAACATGGTTCTCTTTCCACCCAAGTTTTATTCAAATTGCGCCTCCTCACACTGTTGTCAACCTGTAGTGTATTTCCTTAAAATTGTACATGTACGACCTTTCATTAATTTATTTGTTGTTGAATTTATTATTAATTTGTAATTCCTCTCATTAGAGGAAAAAAGAATAAAATACTTTTGTTTTGTTATTGCGGGACTCGTTAGGTTTGTTTATTTATAAACAAGTGAATTTACGCGTGCTTAGCATGGTTGTTGAAAAAAGTCGATTTCATGTTGTAGCAATTCCTTAGGGAATATAAGATTTTCTTGAAAGAGAAAGTTAAAGAGAACTATATATAGCGTTAGTTTACTATATAACCAGAAACAAATTAACGTGCACTCGCATAGTCTTAAAAATATCAATGAATTTACCTTGTCTCAAAACATCAATAAATTTACAAAATAGAATAACAACTAATAACGAATTGCGTACATAAAAGGAAACACTGATAATTACCTTACATTTGGCTTAATTCATAAAATTTATTTATTTATTTATATAGAATACTTATGTGTAATGTATAGCTAATGGTAAGTCATTATAGCATGTTATTTCATGTCGAATACTTATATGTAGTGTGTAGTTAATTGTAGCCTATTACAGTATTTTATTTCCTTAGATTAATACATTATAACTCAAAATACTCTACAAATTGTTAAAGCCTAGATTAATATCTTTTTAATTACCTCCTAAATGATCAATTGAATATAATATTTACAACAATAGTTTAGGCCTCTAGCCACCCTCAAAAGGTGTGGCTTAAGATGCCATAAGTGTAGCAATTTATCAAAGACAATACTTTACGGCTTTCGACAAGCCTAAAGTATCGTAACATTTGACCTATGGTCGCGCATTTTACGTGTCGCCATAGAAGCTACGCTTCAAAAGTGTGACCTATGTGGCAAAAAGCCACGCTTTATATTTCCTCTTATAGCCAACTTTTATAACGTAAAGCTGCAGATTTGAAGTGTGGTCTTGGTTTCTTATAGACAACGTTTTGAAGTGTGGATTCTAGACCAACACTTATAGATCATAGCGCCAAATTGACAAACCCTATGGCCACATTTTCTAGGCATGGCATTTTTGTTTGCGCTGTGAAGTAATTTTTAATCCACAATTTTGTGGTTTAAAAATTATATTTGTTTACATAATATATATTTGATGTTCATAATTTCAAACATATATGTTATGGTCTCAAGCACTAATTAGATGATGAGTAAGTGAATAAAAATAATTCAAATTAAATGCATATACTTGAAGTAAACATCAACAAAGAAACATAATTGGTATACATCAACAAAATAAAAATAATTCAAATGCATATACTTGAAATAAACTTCAACAAAGAAACATAATTGTATACTGCCCATACTAATAAAGTACTGCTTCAAGAAGTTCACTAGTGATGAACTCTAAAAAATCAATTGTATTCATAAATATAGTATAAATAATAAAGATAAACATCATAATTTGTCAAAAAGTCTTCACCGTTCATTTTAATAGATCAAATTGACTTGTGGCCTACATCATCAACATTTTCCTGGACAGTCAAAATAAAATTAAAAATAATAAAGAAACATATATATAGTATGTAATAGTCATAGCAATATTTGTCTTATTAAGAATTAATGGGATTTATTTCACTACTATAACATAACTAAGTCAAACACAAAAAAGAGGTACAAGCGAAGGAGAAGCAAAAACGTGACTTAACATACATTCGCCTAAAAATTATGTTCACTTATCTCAACTTGCATGTGCAAATTAACTTGCAGTTCTTACTATAGATAAAGATCAATTGTAAAAGTGTAGTAGCTAGCTAAGATGAATTTAATCCTGATATATATCTGTCAACGAATCTAGCAAGTTAGATAGCGTAGATGCATTATCATAATCTCTAATAAATTTCTAACTTGTTTGTTAAAAAAGTGAACCAAAGTCTCCCATAATGCTGGCAGATAGCAACTTATGTGATTTCATGTCGACAACAATTTAATTGTAGCATTCAGACAACTCTACTAAATAAAAAATAGATAGTCAAATGATTGCTTTCCCGCAAAACAAATATACTAGTCGAACCCAATCCCAAGCATCAAAGAGAAAAAACTAAAACATTGATCCATGAACATATGGAGTTATATATATATATATATGCATATATGTATATTATATGTATATGGAATATGGTAAAAAGGTTACGGCGTTATATACGCACCACCACCTGATCATATGGTATATGTTGATAATTTTTACCCACAGTGGCCGAGATTATATGATGGGATGCCCTCAGAGGCTTGATGATGTTATGAACACATGTACCTATGCACAACACGACATTCATACACATATGCATGGCACTATAAGTATTTCATGATTTATAGAGTTATCCATACTTACATGTTGAGTCTGTTACTCCATGTTTCTCTCATGTATATTATTTATTGATTTTCGTTCCTTACAAACTCGGTATATTATTTGTACTAACGTCTATTCAGCCTGGGAACGCTGCATTTCATGCCCGTAGGTTCCATAGACAGGTTGAGAGTCCTCCGAGTAGTCAATTAGCTCAGCGGAAGGTGTTTGTGCCCTCCATTTTCTTTGGAGTTGCGTATTTGATCAGTATAGTTAGGACATGTATTGATTGGTATGGCGAGACCTACTCCTTATCTTTGTGATATTTATGTACTCTTGGAGACTTGTAGAGATATTTCATGTGTACGGATACTCCTATGGCCTTATCGGCATATGTTTTGAGTTTACAAATGATCTTGCAAGCCTTATAGGCCCGTATGTAAGTTTTTATATCACGTTGGGTCGTTCTATGTTGAGTATTTCCCCATGTTTTATTCTAATTATCTCATGACAACCTCTTTTTCTCATTTACCCATGATAGTATGTTACGAGAGATACGTTACATAGATACTCGGTTGAGGAAGGTACCAGGTGTCTGTTACGACCCTTCAGTTTGGGTCGTGACAATAGTGGCATCAGAGCAGTTTTGTCTTAAGGAGTCTGCAAGTCGTGTCCAGCAGAGTCTTTTTTATGAGTGTGTTGTGCACCACACTTATAAGCATGAGGCTACAGGGTATGTAGGACTGTCACTCTTTCTTCCTACTCCAGATTGTATGGTAGAGCTCAATTGTAAGAACTCAATTTGTTAAACTCAATCTTATTTATAATACAACGATACCTACATCTAGAGATATGGTTGGTAAGAGATATAGTTGTTGAAGAGTTGAGTAAGAGGAACTCAATTTTTGAATCATGCTTATGATGGATAAATATGAGGATTCAACAAATCATGTGTATACTATGATGTGTAAGCTTCTTAATAAGGATCCCTAAGGCAAGAATGCCTATCCATGCTTACGATAAAAAGGAATAAGATAATCGGGAGGTAGACACAAGTTTTAGAAACTAAAAGAAGCAAGGTGAAGAAGGGTAGGAGGTAACCACTTAATAAAGAAAATCATTACTAAAATTCAGGTAGAGAAATATAAGCATTTTGAGTTACCTCCAACTATAATAGAGATATGTACAATTGGCCACAACCGGTCTCAGTTATTCCCTACGGGGGCTAACATAAGTAGTATAAAAAAAGTACAGATATCAGGATCCGGCTAGGGTTAGAGTGACCCAAAATAATGGATAGATTGTTTGCGTTAGTTGACAGTTTTGAAGGATATTTCAAATGTGCTAATAGATCTCCTTGAGATACCTAGATGGTGCATTCTAAAATAATACAGCTTGATATGAGTACTATAAAAAAGCGTACTAGAAGCCTGGAAGGGATAAATATTATCTTAGTATGGCTCCCGTCCTTAGTAGAGAGAGAATGTTAGGCAACCCGATGAGCCAGTGGATGGATCAAGGGGAGCTAAAATCAAAAAAATATCTTATTGAGTTTCCAGAATAAGTGATAGACATAAATGTTAGCAGGAAATAAGAAGAGAATTAATGAAGTATTATGAGTAAGATATGATATATGAAAGACGATGGTAGATCGAAAATATGATAGTATTATAGAGTTTATAGTCAAGTGAAAGAAAAGATGAGAGGTGACATGCCTTGAGACAACAAAAGGGTGTAGGCCATAAAGTCATATCTCCATTTCAAAAGTAACTTCGTGACGCTAACATGATTACCAGAAGATAAAGTTAGACCCCTAAGTAGTAGAATTCAACATGGACTAGTGAAGAAGATAAATTAAACATGAATTAAGGAATGAGTGATTTGATAAAGGTTGGCATCATAAGAATTTCAAATTATGTTCCATTGATAATAGAATGAACGACAGAAGAAGAATCATAAGAAATTCTGAGAAAGGTCACTCAAGGAGACGCTTCCCTAAAATAAGAAATGTGAGCAAAGTTAAGCTTAATGGATTGTATGTTCCAGTTACACTAAGTGTCACCATCGTGAGTAAGGAACTTGGTTATCCTTGGTATAGAAGGATTACCGCAAGACGAGTAAGGGTCATCGATGATGTGAAAGGATGCCAAATATGAAGAGGTAAAACATCTATAGGTAAGATGTGATTACCCAACTCGTCGTCAAGTGAGTTACCGCCATGTTTCTCCATTATTGTGTTGCTTCATATTTTTATATCAGTATTAGAGTTGATTAGGTATAATTGAATTGGTTTTTGGTTGAAATAAGGCACATAGCATCGTAGAAGGAAGCTTATTTTAGAAAAGTCAACCGGAAGTTGACTATATGACTAGAAGGCTCGGATGTGAATTTAGGTGGTTAGGTTAGCTTCGGGAGTTGATTTGTGACTTAGGAAAATGATCGGAATTTAATTTGGAGGCCTGGTGTAGAAATAGGCTTGAATTGGCGAAGTTGGAATTTTGGCGAATTCCAGTCGATAGGTGAGATTTTGATTCGGGAATCAGAATGGAATTTCGATAGTTGCAATAGCTTTGTTAGGTGAATTTGGATATGTCTGCAAATGTTTAGGTCATTCGGACATCGTTTGGTCGAGTTTTTGATTGAATGTTGGTTTCGGAAGTTTTTGTTGAAACTTAGGCTTGAATTCGCCTTGATTTGATGATTTTTGTCTTTAATGATGTGTTTTTATGGTTGGAACAAGTTCGTATCATGTTTTGGGGTATGTTGGTGTCTTAGGTTGAGGTCTCGGGGGCCTCGGGATGAATTCGGGGGGTCAATCGGACCCATTTTGGTTTGTATTGAGATCAGATCTGCTGCTATAAAAGTTGCAGACTTTTGTTCATCGTGTTCACGTGGTTATGGACACGAATGCGTAGAGTAACTTGAGGGCCCAGAAATTTTGTGCATCGTGTTCGCATCAGGAGATTTGCGATCGCGAAGAGTAATCAGATCAGTCAACGCGATCACGTAGGAGAGGAACGCGTTCGCGTAAAAGGAAGAGCCAGGGCATCGCGTTCGTGGATCAGGGGTCGCGTTCATGTAGAGTTAATTTGGTTAGATGGAATTTGTTCATCGCAAACGCGTGGGTGTTGACCGCGTTTGCGTAGGGTTAGTAGCGGATCAGAAGGGATTTTTAAAAGAATTTGAGTCGCGAACCCCTTCAATTTTTCCTCCATTTCTGTGCACCTTGAGAGCTAATTGATAGAATTTGAAGGGGATTTCATTGGGAAGTGATTGTGATACGTCATTTTATCAAAGAATCTTCCATTAATTCTTTGAATTTGGGTATAAAATGAGGAAGTTAGGGCTTGGATTTTTGCTATGTAAAATTGGGTTTTGGTGGCTCCGATTTTGATAAATTTTATATGTACGGACTCGTGGCGAGACGAGGATTCTGAAAATGTGAGTTTCATAATTTTCCGAGAAACGGGCCAAGGGGGTCGCATTTTGCCAGTTTCGAGAGTTTTGTTATATTTTGATTATTTTTGAGTGGGTGTTGTTCCATTAGCCTATTATGATATAATTGTACTGATTTTGGCTAGTTTCGACGCGCGTGGAGGCCAGTTTGATGAGAAAAGGCGTCGCGGGCTTGGGTTTTCGCCGGTTTGAGGTGAGTAATACTTGGCAATGATATCCTGAGGGTTTAAAACCCCGAATTTGTATATCTTAGTGATGTATCAAGGTGACTTGCACGCTGGACCTGAGCGTGGGGTGGAGCATCGTTAGGGATCATGACTTGGTCCATATCGGTTGTTGTTTTTTACCACGTATTTGCAAATGTATTGTTGTTATCATTATGATTCGGGCTCATTCCCATACTTGGGGCTTATTGCGGACTATTTGAACTCTTTATGAAATTGAACTGTCATCACTATTTCCCTCACAATTTGAAATATGATTTGAACTCAGTCCGTGTGATTTACACTATTTTTTTTAACTCAGCTATATTTTACTCAAACTTGGAGTTTTAAATGATATTTGAACTATCATTTGAGCAGTATATTATCGTTTTACTGATGCCCGGGGGTCTTTTTGACTATTCTTGGACTGAATGGGGCCGAGGGCCATATGTGAGGGCATGAGGAGTGATTTTAGAAGGCTTTCAAGCCTCGAGTGTTATGTGTGCATATGCATATATATGCATGGATCGGACTGCATGTTGCAGTAGCATATTGTATGGATCGGACTGCACGTCGTAGTAGCATATTACTCGGATCAGACGGCACGCTGCAGTAGCATATTGCATGGATCAGACTAAACGTTGCAGTAGCATACTGCATGGATCTCACTGCACGCCTTAGTAGTATATGGATCGGACTGCATGCCGTAGTAGTATATAGATCGGACTGCAAGCCGCAGTATTATTGCACTTGGGCTATAGGAGCCCCTCCGGAGTCTGAACACCCACATTGAGCACGGGTACCCAAATGGATCGAGCTGCATGCCACAGCGGTCATATGCATTGCATTCGATCCTATTTGTACTACGTGGCATGACATTAGCACTCATATATCATTGGCATACATACTGTTACTTGCCTTATTGACCAGATACCCTGGTGTTACATGTTGAGGAGTGTTGTGCCCAAGGAGCCGACTTGTGAGCCGACTTGCTCTATCTGATATATCCTTCATATGATGGCTGTTAAAAAAGGAAAAGGGATATTTGAAAAAAAAATAGATTTTTAAAAATGATATTTTTTTTGGTGTGCCCATACTTATTTTCTTATCGTTCAGTTATTATTCTCTTTTATTACCACTGAGTTGGAAGTACTCACTTTACTCCCTACATGCATACATGTGCATGTATTGTTCACCTATTAATGGGTGACACCCCAGTCGGGTTGTATTGGGATGAAATTAGTAGTAAATGTTAATAAGTAATATTTCTATTCCTTCATGTTTAATAGTAGATAAAAGAGGATTTGGGGTTGTTGGCTGGCCTTGTCTTCACAAGAGGCGCCATCACGACCGGGTATGGAATTTGAGTCGCGACAAGTTGTATCAAAGCCTAGGTTACTAGGTTTCACGAGTCATGAGCAGGTTTAGTAGGGTCCGGCGGATCGGTACGGAGACATCTGTATTTATCCTCGAGAGGCTGCAGAACCTTTAGGAAAACTTCCCATTTTTTTGGAATTCTTATCGTGCGTACTTGATTCAGCTTGAGATATGACTCTTGAAAATTTCCTTCCACTCGTTTGTATGCGCACGCGATCGCTCAGTAGTATATGTGCCTTAATGGATTGTGCGAGAGGTAATCTTCGTGAGTTCATGTTGGGCCAGTCTAGAGGACTTGAGGCTGGATCTTTGCCTATGGTTTGAGCACAGAGGTGCGGATTGTGTGAGCAAGTGTTTTGAACTTATATGTTCAGTGTTGTTCTTAATAGCCGGAATGGTGGCTGGATATCCATGTGATGAGTATGTTGGTACTGTGGGGTGTATCTATGTGGTCTTGGTAGTGACGAAAGAGTCTGATGAATTATAGATGAGCTGTTAAGTGTTCATTTTCCATTGTGATCTGTTGTGTAGCCCGAAGTTATGTGGCGTAGTGAATATTTTCATGTCTCTTAGTGGAAAGGTAAAGTGCATTAGGTGCGGTGGTATGAGTTCAGACTCAGGAAGACTAATCGGTTGTGCTATGTGGATCATGGTGGAAAGTGTGCTGAAATACTATATAGAAGTGAAGCATGTGGGTTATCTCTTGCGGAGTGTCCTTAGGTGGGTTGAATCCTATGTGTAATTAAAAGGTATTAATATGTGTTATGATTTGGATAGGTGCAACGTATGTTCATGTACCAATTTTGATAATATAATTCGTGTAGTATTGAGATTTATGTTGTTGATATGCATTGTGATGCCTTGTCAAGTTGTGGATGTATTTAAGGATGGTTTTGGTGATTCTCTGGCAGGTGGATAAGCCAAATTACAAAGGAAACTCTGTCAAAATATTTGGAAAATTTGGGACATAGAAAAGATTTTGGTCACCTAAAGAGTGGCCTTAACTATTGTGTGTGAATGGACGCAAGAATTGCAGAAGAGTTAAGATTTCCGATGATTCAAGTCTCCGCCAAAGCTTGTAAATGACTTGAGTTTAATATCACTATAACATTATGGAATCATTTGAGTAAGAATGCTATGAGTGGTTGAAAGTGTCTTGATATATGGCTTTGAGCCAAGTTATGGAGGTTGTTATTGATTAACTGATTGCACTGTTGTATGCTATATTGGTTCTGTTCATCTAGGGCAGGTAAATTATAGCTGAATAAGAATAAATGACTCTCGAGAATGGTATTACTGTGTTCAAGGTTTTGGATGTGTCAATCAGGTGTCTTAAGTTTGTGTATGTGGCTAGATACTGTATATTTCATTAGATGGTGTCAAGACTTGTGGTACTTTATGATAGTCATGGGATTCGGTGTATCCTCACTTAGAAGGTAATGGTAACGAGTTTAGGTTCGCATGAAGTTCTTCAAAATAAAGTATTATAGAATGTAGTAATTCTGGGAAACATCTAAGAGAGTATCAGTGGTCTATAGGTCTTAGACCGTGTGGTCTTATGTATGAGTCTCGTGTGGTAACTTGAGTTAAGGTATTGTGGTGCTACAGTAAAGGAGAATACCAAATTAATGATGAAACAGGAATGGGAATGGGTTAAATGGAATGACTTGATAATAAATTGAATCGGTATGGTAAGGATATGATTTATTCTTGTATGTTTGAGGTAATGAGCCTTACAGGTATCGTGCAGCAAAGCTTTTGCGTGGTGGCAGTTTTCTTAGCTTGGTTTGGGTAAAAGGAATTCAGTCCTAGCAGTTTATCCTGTGCAATGGAATTAGGAGAAAGAGCTCTTGATGTGTTTTACCGTGGTTTGAAAATGAGTATAATTCCTATGGGTATGGTCTATGTGTTATGATATGGAGAATTGAGATTTGCGTGTTCAAGGTTTTAGTTCAGTTCATAAAGGGAAATCATTAAAGTCTTGAGCAGCACGGGCAGCTGCAGGTGAGTAAAGAATCGATCTTCCAATGATTAAGGTGATGTAAATTGATGATACGTCAGTAGTATTGCGACATTTTCTTGTTAAATCGGTTGTGATGATCGAATTGTTGATGGCATATGGAAATTTTTGAATGTCTTTCGTGGTATGAATGGATGCTTGATGTGTGTTATATATTCATATGGAGGAGTGTGGGAACAGGCATAGTGATTCATGTATTATATATGTGTTGGAGACTAGAAGTCCGCCTATGCAGTAATTGTATATCGTGTGTATTGGCACCGTTTAGCGGTTATGGGAAATTTGAAAGCCCTAGTGGATCTTTCTTTGCTTGATATGTTGAATTTGGGTTATGATATTTGATTGCAGACTGGTTGTCTTAAGTCAGCTTATCTAGACTAATGTGATATGGATTATGTCGGAAAATGCCACATGTTGCATGGCAAGGTGCATCAGATTATGTTCTAACAGGGTAGTTTTGTATCCCAAGGGCTAATAGATGACTGGCAGGTATTGCTTTGTTAATTGGGCCTTCGTGGCGGATGTTAGTGCAGAGGTTTCTACCATTGATTCAGTTTCAGTATTGAGGAGCTTTTCGGGGGCGTTTCGTGTAGCCGAGCATAGGACTATATATGTTTATTGTAATGAGCAATTTGACTCAATGTGCACTTTATTTTGCGAGATTTATGTGTGGATCGGGTGGCATGCCACCACGGGTTATTCGAATTGGGTGGCACGCCGCCACGGGTATGGTATCTAGATCGGGTGGCACACCGCCACGGGTATGTTATTTGGAGCGGGTTGCACGCCGTAACAATGTGATGTGGAGAATAGTTTTCTATATGTTACCTTGTATGCAATACTTCTTAAATTCTGAGGAAAGTCTGTATTGGGTATTGCTCGGCGAATAGCGCATCGGTTGATTCCTTACAGGATTTGATAGTGTATATTAATTATTTCACCGCATGTGAGATTGATTGCTTGACCGGCGCCTGACCGGGTTGCCCCAGTCAAGCGGACCTGGGTGCCTTTCATTCCCACGCGTTACCCCTGTGATGACCGTTTCTCATTAACCAAATATATTACTAATCATAATTGATTTCACATTAAACAAATAAAACGATACGAGTGATTCATTAACAAGATTTCAATTTTTACAACGCCCGACATAACACAATATATACATAAGACTGGAGTCCCACAGTTTACATGTCTACAGAGCCTCTAGGATACAAAAGGGAAATACAATACTTGCCGGTAACAAGGCTCCGGCTATACCTTACAAAACCAAAATGAAAATCTAAACCGAAGTGGCAAGAACCACACAAGGCCCCGAGGAAGAAAGGGGCTCACCAAAACGGGCAGTGGAAGGAGAAGGATACTACTGCCGACGAGCTGAAGTGCCTGCTACTGATCCACCTACAATCATGACACGAATGTAGCGCCCCCGGCAAAGGGACGTCAGTACACTTGAATTGTACTGGTATGTATGGACAAACTTTGTCCCAAGTAAACTCAAGCCATTAAATTACATCAACAATTAATTAAGCCAGCCAACCATGTTTCCACATTTTCCTCATTTCAAATAATTCTCAACACAAAGCACTTTCTACAATCAACCAATTTAACAATAACCAATCAATCACGTAAAGCACAAGTAGTCAAACAAAGGGGCAATCAGTGCCCCACAGGTTGCAAACTCTCCTGCTGTCTCCTTTCACAATTTCACATTATTGATTTATGTATCAATTTTCAATAGCGATTTCGATCGCTTTCCATCCTTATTGCCCCCGACCACCCTTATTACCTCGGCCACCCTTATCACCCCAACCCACACCTTATTTCACCACGTTGCGGCGCGCAACACGACCCCGCCTTACAGCTGAAAACACAACAATTTCAAACAGCAGATAAGGTACTACACACAATTTCAACAAGTTCAAATAAGCAACTTACACATTGGTTCATGTTCTCAATTTTTTCTCAATTCAATATCACAACCATGTTACAATATTTCCACAATTCAAGTGTTTCATCTCTTTCCACAATAAACCAATTCTCAAGTGTTTCGTTTGTTTTCCACAAGGTGCCATATAGGCCATCATAGTCATTATTCACAATTCTTTTGCCAATTTAAACTCTCATTTTACATCACTCATAGCTCAACAACAAACTTTGAATATCCAACAACAACATCAAGAATTTCACACAATTTGTCAATTTAACACGAAACAAACAAACTTCACACATATAGGCGATTTCACAAGAATCAAAATTAGCCATACATACCTGGTGATGAGTTTTTCTTCTCCTACTTTATGCTTACCCAAGATATCCTACTCTTGCCAACCTTGTTCTTGAAGACTCTTACTTCTACTCACTTCTTTTTACTAGAAATCAAGTTCAATAATCATGCATGAGTGTAAAAATTCTATTTTTAAAAGCTATTATATGCAAACCTCTCTTTACCCAATTAAAACTGAAAATCAAAGAAAATAGTTAGGGTTTTTACCTTGAAAATATTGGGGAAGTTGAATCCTTGCCCTAGGATCCCTTGGAATTAAGTAGTTGAAACAATCCTTGAAGATGAAGAACTTCTCTCTCTAAAAACCCTCTCTTCTCTCTCTAATTTTGGTGAGATGATATGATAAAATGAAGAAGAAAGGTGTTATATTAAAGAAGAGATCGGGTCAAAATGTTACAAAAATCTGGGTCGGGGTCAATTATGCGGTCACTATGCGACCGCAGAATCCACATGCGGTCCGCATAGTGACCGCAGAATTGCCCCAAATTTTACACAGGTTCTGTTAAGGAATGCGGTCACTATGCGGACCGCATGTTGATTCCGCGGTCGCAAAGTGCACCGCAGATTTGACATGCGATCGCATATCGACCGCACTTTTGACACGATTTTGGGCAACTCTCTGGAACGATTTGCGGTCAGAATGCGGTCCGCATGTCAGGTTTGCGGTCGCATTCTTGACCGCATATTTGACATTTTTCGGAAAAATTAATTCTCTACATTTTTGAAACTTAAATCACTACCAAGGGTCCGAACCGCGGCGAGCAAGCTCGCCGCGAAGAATTCTACGCATTCCTAACACATTATTCGGACCATGACACCACAACTACTAGGTTTTATGCACAAAAATTTTACGGGGCCTTACATCCTCCCCCCCTTAAGATCATTCGTCCTCGAATGAGGATTTTGAAATAAATGAGTTGGTTTTGAAAGACATGATATGCAACCATCAAAATTTTGACTAACTCTTATATTTTAGAAAAATTTCGCCGGAGTTTCCTTTGTATTATGGACATATCCACCTGTCAGAGGGCCCCCGAAACACATTACCAAACAACAATATACAACTACAACACTTTTCACAATTGGTATACACTTTCTTACCTCAACGAATGCACATATTCTATCACATTGTTACAATTGCACATAAACTAGTCACTTCAATGAATTCTTACCTTATTTAACCATTTTAACACACCATGTACACTTAACAAACCATTACCAATCTACACTTACTATTAGTTGTTTATTAAACACGTAAATCTTTATAAGGCTTTCATTTATCAAGAACGGTTCAAGTGACCCAAGGTAACAACACATTTAACTCATTACAAATAAAGGAGACTTTACTAATACTAAGAGGGAAACCACTTAGGCAAGATGACAGTTACTAGGAGTAGGAGGGTCACCTAATTTCTTCTAGGCTTGATCAAACAAATGGGGGTACTTTTCTTTCATCTCTTTTTCTTCTTCCCATGTGGCCTCCTCAACTTGTTGACTTCGCCACAATACTTTAACAGAGGCAACTTCCTTATTTCTCAACTTACGGACTTGCCTATCAAGAATGGCAACCGGAACTTCTTCATATGACAAATCTTCATTAACCTCTATAGCTTCGACTGGCATGATGGTGGATGGATCTCCAATCACTTTCTTCAACATGGACACATGGAATACCGGATGCACTGATGACATCTCAGGAGGCAACTCTAGCCTATAAGCAACTTGACCAACCCTTTGAATGATCCGATATGGCCCGACATACCTAGGGCTCAATTTCCCTTTCTTTCCGAACCGCATGACTCCCTTCATAGGAGATACCCTCAAGAACACCCAATCGTCGACTTGAAACTCCAAATCCCTTCGACGAACGTCTGCATAGGACTTTTGACGACTTTGTGCTGTTTTCATTCTCTCCTGAATAACCTTGACCTTTTCCATAGCTTCGTACACCATATCTGGCCCTAGCAATTCCGCTTCACCTACCTCAAACCACCCGATTGGCGATCTACATCTTCTCCCGTATAATGCCTCAAACGGGGCCATTTGAATGCTAGCATGATAGCTGTTATTGTAAGCAAATTCTATCAGTGGCAAGTGTTCATCCCAATTACCTTTAAAATCTAAGACACAAGCCCGCAACATATCTTCAAGCGTCCGAATGGTCCGCTCGGCCTGTCCATCGGTCTGTGGATGGAAAGCTGTGCTGAGATTCACCTGAGTTCCCAAACCTTGCTGAAACTTCTTCCAAAAGTTAGCGGTGAACTGAGCCCCGCGATCCGAGATAATAGAAAGTGGAGTGCCATGAAGCCTTACTATCTCTTTGATGTACAATCTTGCATATTGCTCCGCAGTATCAGGTGGACTTGACAGGCAGGAAGTGAGCTGATTTGGTGAGTCGATCTACTATCACCCATACTGAATCGAACTTACGCTGAGTGCGAGGTAACCCCACCACGAAATCCATATTGATCATCTCCCATTTCCACCTCGGTATTTCTATAAGCTGAGTTAATCCACCAGGCCGTTGATGCTCGGCCTTCACTTGTTGACAGTTCGGACATTTAGCTACAAAGCCTCCCACATCCCTTTTCATACCGTTCCACCAATAAATCTCCTTGAGATCGTGATACATTTTCGTTGAACCAGGGTGCACAGAATACCTGGAAGTATGAGCCTCTGCCATCACTCTTTCCCGAATCTCGTCCACATCCGGAACACATAGCCTATCTTGACACCGCAATACACCATCTTCGCTGCTGAGTACAAATGCTGAGGTCTTGTCATTCATGACTGCTTCCTTCACCCGAACCAGTGCTGGATCCATGAACTGTTTTTCCTTGATTTCCGCGACCAATGATGATTCTGCTCCATTATGCACCAAGATATCCCCCTCGTCCGACGCCGAAATACGAACCCCCAAGCTGGCTAATTGGTAGACCTCTCGAGCCAGGGGTCTCCGATCCACACCCAAATGAGCCAAACTACCCATGGATTTCCGACTAAGAGCGTCAGCTACCACATTTGCCTTCCCTGGATGGTACAATATGTCCATATCATAGTCCTTGAGTAGTTCTAACCACCGCCGCTGTCTCAGATTCAACTCTTTCTACTTGAACAAATACTGGCGGCTCTTGTGGTCTGAAAACACATCTACATGAACCCCATAAATATAGTGTCGCCATATTTTCAAGGCAAACACAACACTTGCAAGTTCCAAATCATGCGTCGGATAATTCTTCTCATGGTTCTTGAGTTGTCTGGAAGCATAAGCTATAACCTTTCCGTGCTGCATCAATACACATCCCAAACCGACTCTGGAGGCATCACAATAGACTACAAATCCCTCTGTGCCTTCTGGCAAGGCCAATACTGGTGCCGAGGTCAATCTTGACTTCAGCTCTTGGAAACTTTTCTCACATGCTTCGGACCACTGGAACTTAACTGCTTTCTGCGTCAATTTAGTCAATGGGGAGGCGAGGGTTGAGAATCCCTCTACAAACCTCCGATAGTACCCTGCCAGACCCAAAAAGCTGCGAATCTCTGTCGGGGTCGTGGGTCTAGGCCAATCTTTCACTGCCGCAATCTTCTGAGGATCCACCATAATTCCCTCACTGGAAATAACATGCCCTAGAAAAGCTACGGACTCCAACCAAAACTCACATTTTGAGAACTTGGCATACAATTGATGCTGAAGAAGGGTCTGCAATGCTGCTCTGAGGTGAACGGCATGATCTTCCCCGCTCCGAGAGTAGATGAGAATATCGTCAATGAATACAATCACAAAGGAATCTAGGAATGGCTTGAAAACCCGATTCATAAGGTCCATGAAAGTTGCTGGGGCGTTGGTTAGCCCAAAAGACATGACCAAAAACTCGAAGTGACCATAACGAGTTCTGAAGGCGGTCTTAGGAATATCCTGCTCCCTGATTTTCAACTGGTGGTACCCAGACCGTAAATCAATCTTTGAGAAGAACCTCGCTCCCTGCAATTGGTCAAACAGATCATCCACTCGAGGCAATGGATATTTATTCTTAATGGTGACTTTGTTAAGTTGCCGATAATCAATACACATTCGAAGTGACCCATCCTTCTTTCTGACAAAGAGAACCGGAGCACCCCATGGCGACACACTCGGCCGTATGAACCCTTTCTCTAATAAATCCCTCAGCTGCTCCTTTAACTCCCTTAACTCTACTGGCGCCATTCTGTATGGTGGAATGGATATTGGCTGAGTATCCGGCATTACATCGATCCCGAAATCAATCTCCCTATCCGGCGGGATGCCTGTAAGCTCATCTGGAAATACTTCAGGAAATTCATTCACAATTGGCACGGACTCGAGGATAGGCACATCCGAGGTGGTGTCCGTTACCCGAACCAGGTGATAGATACACCCCTTCTTAATCATCTTCGAAGCCTTAAGGTAGGAAATAAACCTACCCCTTGGCACTACACCATTTCCTCTCCATTCAATGACTGGCTCGTTAGGGAACTCGAGCCTCATAACTCTCGTTCGACAGTCAAGTTTGGCAAAGCACGAATAGAGCCAATCCATCCCCATAATTACATCAAAATCTACCATCCCAAGCTCAATAAGATCGGCCGTGGTATCACGACCACCCACCGTAACAACACAATTCCTATAGACTCGTGAGGCTGTAATAGAATCACCAATAGGAGTCGACACAGAGAACGGCTCATGAAGCTGTTCGGGTTCTATCCCAAAACTTGAAGCAATGAATGGAGTAACATAAGACAAGGAGGACCCCGGATCAATAAGGGCATAGCAATCAATAGTCTGAACAGACATGATACCTGTAACAACATCTGGAGAAGCCCCGGCATTTTGGCGACCACTCAATGCATAGAATCGGCTAGGTCCACCCCTACCCCGAGCTCCACCCCTAGCTGCACCACGCCCTGCTGCTGCTGGAGTACGCGCCGATGACGTAGCAGCTGAAGAACCGGATGACTGAGCAGATCCCCTACCTATACCCCGACGGGGTGCACGACAGTCCCGCCGAATGTGACCTCTCACCCCGCACCCGAAGCACACCGGAAGGTCAAGGTAGCAAGTCTCTCGTATGAAATCTCCCACACTCGGGGCACGTAGGTCTCCCCCGCCGCCGGGATCTCACCCCAGGATGACCGGACCGACGAGACCTCCCCGCCGTCCGAACCAGTGTCTCGAGTAATCGCCTTGCCGACGACCGTGCACGGATGGCGGTGCACTCGCGGAGGACCGAGCATATGGACCGGGATGGCCCCCGATGACCCCTTCCCCGAAAGTGATCTCCCCGAACGACCCATTGACCGGCCCCGTTGCTACTTTCTCTTTCTCGCACGAATCTTCAACTTCCTGGCCTCTCGTGGCCCGAGCAAACCCCACAATCCTCCCATAGTTCATGTCCGAGTGCAAAGCGGCCGTGGCGGCCTCATTCACTACCAAAGGGCTAAGGCCCCGAACAAACCGTCGAACCCGGGCATCCATGGTCGACACTAAATGCGGAGCGTACTTGGACAACCTTACGAACTCCACGTGATACTCCCAAACACTCATACTGCCCTGCTTGAGAATCCTCGAACTCAGTGGCACGAGCCGCCATTGCCTCAGCAGGTAAGAAGTGGTCCATAAATGCATCCACGAACTCATCCCATCCGGCCGGAGGGCTCCCTTCCTCACGGGAATCCTCCCACATTTCGAACCATGAACGTGCCGCTCCCTTCAGCCTGTAAGAGGCCAACTCTACCCCCTCTATATCTGTAGCCTTCATCACTCTGAGGGTCTTGTATATCTCATCAAGGAATTCCCGTGGGTCAGCCTCTGGATCGGTGCCTGAAAATTCTGGAGGGGCCAATCGCAAGAATTGATGGACTCTGGAGCCAAAGGAATCTCCCTGTCCGCTGGAGGATGCAGGGGCATCATGGGATCTCTGGGCCTGGGCGGCCACTAACCGTGTTAACATATGGATGGCTCCCCTAAGTTCTTCATTAGAGATACCAGAGCCCGAAGCGGGAACTGTATCTGAGTCAGGAATACTGGCAGGAGGAATGGTGGCATCCTCTGCCGCAGCTGGGATAGGGACACTTGGGTTTTGAACAGATGGGTCAGGCAAATTCGGGACTGGTGGGTCATTCTCTCCCACGGCATCGGGTACATGATTAACAGCTGCACTTGGGTCGGCATTGGCCCTAAGGCCGAGTCTAGCCTTCTTCTTAGGTGCCATATTCTGAAAATTTGGGAACAAGGCACGAATTAGACACAGATATCTCCACATTGCACTTTACCGCACGATATAGATTAACAAAGAAGTAGGTAAATTCCTAAATGCCCGTGTAGCCCCTACTTATATGATGTGGTCGACAACACACCTATAAGAAGGGCACTACTAGACACGGCTCCGAGACATCCTAGGACACTTTAAAACCTTAAGCTCTGGATACCAAGTTTGTCACGCCCCAAATCGAGGAACATGACCAGCGCCTGACCGGGTTGCCCCAGTCAAGCGGACCTGGGTGCCTTTCATTCCCACGCGTTACCCCTGTGATGACCGTTTCTCATTAACCAAATATATTACTAATCATAATTGATTTCACATTAAACAAATAAAACGATACGAGTGATTCATTAACTAGATTTCAATTTTTACAACGCCCGACATAACACAATATATACATAAGACTGGAGTCCCACAGTTTACATGTCTATGGAGCCTCTAGGATACAAAAAGGGAAATACAATACTTGCCGGTAACAAGGCTCCGGCTATACCTTACAAAACCAAAATGAAAATCTAAACCGAAGTGGCAAGAACCACACAAGGCCCCGAGGAAGAAAGGGGCTCACCAAAACGGGCAGTGGAAGGAGAAGGATACTACTGCCGATGAGCTGAAGTGCCTGCTACTGATCCACCTACAATCATGACACGAATGTAGCGCCCCCGGCAAAAGGGACGTCAGCACACTTAAATTGTACTGGTATGTATGGACAAACTTTGTCCCAAGTAAACTCAAGCCATTAAATTACATCAACAATTAATTAAGCCAACCAACCATGTTTCCACATTTTTCTTATTTCAAATAATTCTCAACACAAAGCACTTTCTACAATCAACCAATTTAACAATAACCAATCAATCACGTAAAGCACAAGTAGTCAAACAAAGGGGCAATCAGTGCCCCACAGGTTGCAAACTCTCCTGCTGTCTCCTTTCACAATTTCACATTATTGATTTTTGTATCAATTTTCAATAGCGATTTCGATCGCTTTCCATCCTTATCGCCCCTGACCACCCTTATTACCTCGGCCACCCTTATCACCCCAACCCACACCTTATTTCACCACGTTGCGGCGCGCAACACGACCCCGCCTTACAGTTGAAAACACAACAATTTCAAACAACAGATAAGGTACTACACACAATTTCAACAAGTTCAAATAAGCAACTTACACATTGGTTCATGTTCTCAATTTCTTCTCAATTCAATATCACAACCATGTTACAATATTTCCACAATTCAAGTGTTTCATCTCTTTCCACAATAAACCAATTCTCAAGTGTTTCGTTTGTTTTCCACAAGGTGCCATATAGGCCATCATAGTCATTATTCACAATTCTTTTGCCAATTTAAACTCTCATTTTACATCACTCATAGCCCAACAACAAACTTTGAATATCCAACAACAACATCAAGAATTTCACACAATTTGTCAATTTAACATGAAACAAACAAACTTCACACATATAGGCGATTTCACAAGAATCAAAATTAGCCATACATACCTGGTGATGAGTTTTCTTCCTACTTTATGACTTACCCAAGATATCCTACTCTTGCCAACCTTGTTCTTGAAGACTCTTACTTCTACTCACTTCTTTTTACTAGAAATCAAGTTCAATAATCATGCATGAGTGTAAAAATTCTATTTTTAAAAGCTATTATATGAAAACCTCTCTTTACCCAATTAAAACTCTGAAAATCAAAGAAAATAGTTAGGGTTTTTACCTTGAAAATATTGGGGAAGTTGAATCCTTGCCCTAGAATCCCTTGGAATTAAGTAGTTGAAACAATCCTTGAAGATGAAGAACTTCTCTCTCTAAAAACCCTCTCTTCTCTCTCTAATTTTGGTGAGATGATATGATAAAATGAAGAAGAAAGGTGTTATATTAAAGAAGAGATCGGGTCAAAATGTTACAAAAATCTGGGCCGGGGTCAAATATGCGGTCACTATGCGACCGCAGAACCCACATGCGGTCCGCAAAGTGACCGCAAAATGGCCTCAAAGTTATGCAGGTTCTGTTAAGGAATGCGGTCACTATGCGGACCGCATGTTGATTCCGCGGTCGCAAAAGTGCACCGCAGATTTGACATGCGATCGCATATCGACCGCACTTTTGACACGATTTTGGGCAACTCTCTCGAACGATTTGCGGTCAGAATGCGGTCCGCATGTCAGGTTTGCGGTCGCATTCTTGACCGCATATTTGACACATTTTTCGGAAAAATTAATTCTCTACATTTTTGAAACTTAAATCACTACCAAGAGTCCGAACCGCGGCTAAATTCTGAGGAAAGTCTGTATTGGGTATTGCTCGGCGAATAGCGCATCGGTTGATTCCTTACAGGATTTGATAGTGTATATTAATTATTTCACCGCATGTGAGATTGATTGCTTGAGTTCAGACCTAAATCTGTATGTGGCTGACCGTTTTGAGCATGGTGACTTGAGGTGCTTCATGGGTAATAGTGTTTGGATGGAATCATGAGTTGTGGCAAGGCCACGCAATGTTATGACTTTTTGAGGAGGATTAAGGTACTATATTTCTATGATGTGAGACGAGATCTCAGTTATGTGTTGTAAGGGTATAGAGGAATTGAATTACAACTCTTTTGTTTGAGTCAATTGTCATGATTGAGTGTGTTCAGATCGTTTCTTATTGGAGTATGTGTTGTGCTCGTCGTGGCTTAGGCCGATATTGAGGTGTCATATCACCAGTGTGGTGTGTTATAATCGAAATGATCGTTGGAGTCATTAATGAGTGCTAGTATATGTGGTTTTAGCTGGTTAGAATGGTAATATCGATGTTTGGCTCCGAAATCTGTTGTGGTATCAGTCAAAAGAGAAATGGATTCATGAACGATTGACCTGATAGATGGGTTCAGTATATCGCATGTTTCGGTTGCCATGGCAGTATATGAAGATGTTGGAATAAAACTTTAGCTAATGAAACATGTTTTCTGTTGGTATTTGGTTATTGCGGGCAATTGATGTGGATAGATACCATCGTCTCAAGTGTTTGGGTTGTGTAGCATAACATATGGTCTCACCTGGAGTGGCGAGTATGGGTTATTACAGTTGGTTTGGGTTTATTCTGAGTATACATTGGGGTTCTGATTGGGTATGATTTTGGGAAGTGAAATTTGGTTTATAGTTTGGACGGTATGTGAAATTCCAGCTATACTGTGTTATCAAACTTATGTTAGATAGGGTGAAGTGGGATGACCTCGAGTATATGCTTGGTAAGGTCATTCAGCTATTGGGTTGCTTGTAGTATAACTCTGAGTCTGCTCGAGGACGAGCGTTTGTTTTAGTTGGGGAGAATGTGATGACCCGACCCATCGTCACGTGAATTACCACCCCATTTCCCCCTTATTGTGTTGCTTCATGTTTTTATATCAGTATTAGAGTTGATCGGGTGTAATTGAATTGATTTTTGGTTGAAATAAGGCACATAACCTCGTAGAAGGAAGCTTGTTTTAGAAAAGTTAACCGGAAGTTGACTATGTGGTTAGAAGGCTCGGATGTGAATTTCGGTGGTTCGGTTAGCTTTGGGAGTTGATTTGTGACTTAAGAAAATTATCGCAATTGAATTTGGAGGTCCGGTGTAGAAATAGGTTTGAATTGGCGAAGTTGGAATTTTGGTGAATTCCGGTTGATAGATGAGATTTTGATCCGGGAATTAGAATGGAATTTCGATAGTTGCAATAGCTTCATTAGGTAATTTTGGATATGTCTGCAAATTGTCAGGTCATTCGGATATCATTCGGTCGGGCTTTTGATTGAATGTTGGTTTGAAGTTATAGTTGAAACTTTGGATTGAATCCGCCTTGATTTGATGATTTTTGTCTTTAATGATTTGTTTTTATGGTTGGACAAGTTTGTATCATTTTTCAGGATATGTTGGTGTCTTTGGTTGAGGTCCCGGGGGCCTCGGGATGAATTCGGGGAATCAATCGGACCAATTTTGGTTTGTATTGAGATCAGATTTGCTGCTATAAAAGTTGCAGACTTTTGTTCATCGCATTCGCGTGGTTATGGATGCGAACACGTAGAGTAACTTGAGGGTCCAGAAATTTTGTGCATCGCATTCGCATCAGGAGATTCGCGATCGCGAAGAGTAATCAGATCAGTCAACCAGATCGTGTGGGAGAGGAACATGTCCGCGTAAGAGGAAGAGCCAGGCCATTGCATTTGCGAACTAGCGGTCGTGTTCGCGAGAGTTAATTTTGGTCAGATGGAATTTGTTCATCGCAAACGCGTGGGTGTTGACCGCGTTCGCGTAGGGTTAAACCTGGCGGATTAGAAGGGCTTTTTAAAAGAATTTCCGTCGCGAACCTCTTCATTTTTCCTCCATTTTTGTGCACCTTGAGAGCTAATTGATCGAATTTGAAGGGGATTTCATCGGAAATTGATTGGAGGTAAGTCTCGTTCTCTTGATACGTCATTTTATCAAAGAATCTTCCATTAATTCTGTAAATTTGGGTATAAATTGAGGAACTTAGGGCTTGGATTTTTGCTATGTAAAATTGAGTTTTGGTGGCTCCTTTAAACTCCAATTTTGATAAATTTTATATGTACGGACTTGTGGCGAAATGAGGATTCCGAAAATATGAGTTTCATAATTTTTTGAGAAATGGTCTTGGGGCTCGGGTTTTGCTAGTTTCGAGATTTTTGTTATATTTTGATTATTTTCGAGTGGGTGTTTTTCCATTAGCCTATTATGATATAATTGTACTGATTTTGGCTAGTTTCGACACGCGTGGAGGCCGATTTGAGGAGCAAAGGCGTCGCAAGCTTTAGTTTTAACCGGTTCGAGGTAATTAATACTTGGGAATGATATCCAGAGCATTTGAAACCCCGGATTTGCACATCTTAGTGTTGTATCGGGGTTACTTGCACGTTGGACCTGAGCGTGGGGTAGAGCACAGTTAGGAATCGTGACTTGGTTCGTCCCAGCTGTTGGTTTTTACCGCGTATTTGCAAATGTGTTGTTGTTATCATTGCGATTTGGGCTCATTGCCATACTTGGGACTTATTGCCGACTGTTTGAACTCTTTATGAAATTGAATTGTCATCACTGTTTCCCTCACTATTTGAAATATGATTTAAACTCAATCAGTGTCATTTACACTATTTTTTTAACTCAGCTATATTCTACTCAAACTTGGAGTTTTAAACGATAGTTGAACTATTATTTGAGCTGAGTATTATCGTTTTACTGATGCCCGAGGGGCTTTTTGACTATTCTTAGACTGATTGGGCCGAGGGCCATATGTGAGGGCATGAGGAATGATTTGAGGAGGCTTTCAGGCCTCGAGTATTATGTGTGCATATGCGCATATATATATATATATATATATATATATATATATATATATATATATATATATATATATATATATATATATATATATATATATATATATATATATATATATATATATATATGCATGCATGGATCGGACTGCACGCCGCAGTAGCATATTGCATGGATCGGACTACACGCTGTAGTAGCATATTGCACATATCGGACTGCACACTGCGGTAGCATATTGCATGGATCGGATTGCACGCCGCAGTAGCATATTGCATGGATCAGACTGCACGCCGCAGTAATATATGGATCGGACTGCACACCGCAATATTATTGTGCTTGGGCTATAGGAGCCCCTCCGGAGTCTAAACCCCCACAGTGAAAGCGGGTACCCAAATGGATCGGGCAGTACGCCGCATCGGTCATATGCATTGCATTGCATTCACTCCTGTTTGTACTACGTGGCATGACATTAGCACTCATATATCATTGGTATACATACTGTTACTTGCCTTGTTGACCAGATACCTTGGTATTACATGTTGAGTAGTGTTGTGCTCAAGGGGCCGACTTGTGAGCCGACTTGCTCTATCTGATATAGCCTTCATATGCTGGCTGTTGAAAAAGGAAAAGGGATATTTGAAAAAAAAAATAGATTTTTAAAAATGACATTTTTAACCGATCTTGAGATTTTCTAAAGAATATTCACAAGTATTTCGGCTTTTCAAAAAAGGATTGTACTGTCTTGTATAGCATTTTGGTGTGCCCATACGTGTTTTCTTATTGCTCGGTTATTATTCTCTTTTATTACCACTGAGTTGGAAGTACTCACTTTACTCTCTGCACCTTGCGTGCAGTTGTAGGTATTATTCACCCGTTAGCGGGTTATTGGCAGGGTAGAAGACCTTATGGTGGTAGTTGAGCCAGGTGACCGCTAGCGTTTGCGGCACCATAATTCATCTTTGTATTCCAGTTTTTATTTTGTAATTATCTATACATTGTTGACCAGTAGTAGCGCCTTTACTCATTAGATGCTCGTGACTTGTGACACCCCGGTCGGGTTGTATTGGGATGAAATTAATAGTTAAGTGTTAATAAGTTCTATTCCTTCATGTTTAATAGATGATAAAAGAGGATTTGGGGTTGTTGGCTGTCCTTGTCTTCACGAGAGGCGCCATCAACGGGTATGGAATTTGGGTCGTGACATAAGACGGCATAGCTCCACATCTTAGTACTTCCCCAAATGGGAGAATATGGAGTGATATGGCATTAAGTCTGAATTAAGTGGTTCCACTAATTATGGAATGGTAAGGGAAGAATAAAAATGATGAGAAAGGTATGAGATTGCACTTATTCAAAGCCTACATATATGCTACGTGTAAGGCCCCGTAAAATGTTTGTACATAAAACCTAGTAGCTATAGTGTCATGGTCCGCATTCTTGCCGCAAAACATTCCAGAAAGTCTCCCAAAAATCGTGTTGAAAATGCGGTCGATATGCGATCGCATAGTGAATCTGCGGTGCACTTTGCGACCGCAGATCAAGAATGCGGACCGCATATCGGTCGCATTCTGTAATAGAACTTGAGTCATTTTGAGGCTATTTTGCGGTCACTATGCGGACCGCATGTTGATTCTGCGGTCGCAACGTGCACCGCAGATTTGCCCCGGCCCAGATTTTTTGTGACATTTTGACCCGATCTCTTCTTTAATATAACACCTTTCTTCTTCACTTTATCATATCATCTTACCAAAATTAGAGAGAGAAGAGAGGGTTTTTAGAGAGAGAAATCTTTCATCTTCAAAGATTGTTCCAACCATCTTAATTCCAAGGGATCCTAGGGCAAGGATTCAACTTCCCCAATCTTTTCAAGGTAAAAACCCTAACTATTTTCTTTGATTTTCAGTTTTAAATCGAGTAAAGAGAGGTTTGCATATAATAGCTTTTGAAAATAGAATTTTTACACTCATGCATGATTATTGAACTTGATTTCTAGTAAAAAGAAGTGAGTAGAAGTAAGAGTCTTCAAGAACAAGGTTGGCAAGAGTAGGATATCTTGGGTAAGCATAAAGTAGGAAGAAAACTCATCACCGGGTATGTATGGCTAATTTTTATTCTTGTGAAATCGCCTATATGTGTGAAAATTGCTTGGTTAATGTTAATTTGACAAATTGTGTGAAATTCTCAAATTTGTTGTTGAAATATGAGTGATATGGTATAGAATATGAACCGAAAGTTAAATGAGAGTCGAAATGGGTAAAGAGTTGTGAATAATGATTATGATGGCCTATATGGCACCTTGTGTAAAACAAACGAAACGCTTGAGAATTTGTTTATTGTGAAAAGAGATGAAACACTTGAATTGTGGAAATATTGTAACATGGTTGTGATATTGATTTGAAATATAATTGAGAACATGAAACAATGTGCAAGTTGCTTATTTGAACTTGTTGAAATTGTGTGTAGTACCTTATCTGCTGTTTGAAATTGTTGTGTTTTAAACTGTAAGGCGAGGTCGTGTTGCGCGCCGCAGCGTGAGGAAATAAGGTGTGGGTTGGGGTGATAAGGGTGGCCGAGGTAATAAGGGTGGTCGGGGGCAATAAGGATGGAAAGCGATCGAAATCGCTATTGAAAATTGATACAAAAATCAATAATGTGAAATTGTGAAAGGAGACAGCAGGAGAGTTTGCAACCTGTGGGGCACCGATTGCCCCTTTGTTTGACTACTTGTGCTTTATGTGATTGATTGGTTATTGTTAAATTGGTTGATCGTAGAAAGTGCTTTGTGTTGAGAATTATTTGAAATGAGGAAAATGTGGAAACATGGTTGGCTGGCTTAATTAATTGTTGATGTAATTTAATGGCTTGAGTTTACTTGGGACAAAGTTTGTCCATACATACCAGTACAATTCAAGTGTACCGACGTCCCTTTTGCCGGGGACGCTACATTCGTGTTATGATTGTAGGTGGATCAGTAGCAGGCACTTCAGCTCATCGGCAGTAGTATCCTTCTCCTTCCACTGCCCGTTTTTGGTGAGCCCCTTTCTTCCTCGGGGCCTTGTGTGGTTCATGCCACTTCGGTTTAGATTTCATTTTGGTTTTGTAAGGTATAGTCGGAGCCTTGTTACCGGCAAGTATTGTATTTCCCTTTTTGTATCCTAGAGGCTCTGTAGACATGTAAACTGTGGGACTCCAGTCTTATGTATACATTATGTTATGTCGGGCGTTGTAAAAACTGCAAACTTGTTAATGAATCACTTGTATGGTTTTATTTGTTTAATGTGAAATCATTCATGGTTAGTAAGATATTTGATTAATGAGAAACAATCAACACAGGGGTAACGCGTGGGAATGAAAGGCACCCAGGTCCGCTTGACTGGGGCAACCCGGTCAGGCGCCGGTCATGTCCCTCGTTTTGTGGCGTGACACTACGATTCCAGAATATTATGCAAGAACGACATCAAGGAGATGAAGTAAGGGTTTCATCTTGGAATGTTTTTGATAAATAAGGGGAGAGTGCGGGAGGAAGAGCCTAGTTAAGTAAGATTTCATGGAATATTGATATGCGAATGAGCCAACGAGTAGTTAGTAGTTGATTCAGAAAGAGCCCAGTTATGACTTGACAAATAGTTACAAACGAATCAGGAGATCATACAATATAAACATAGTAAAACCCAATATAGTGAATTCAGGTAATATCATTATAACACTCAAGTTCTAACAGGAAAATCATGAGAAATCATATTAAATTGTAGAGCTTTTAATCCTCCTCAACTTAAGGCCCCTCCTCCTCCTCCCTCCCCCCAAAATCTTAAAGACTCCTCCTCCTCCATCACCCAAAGTTTCCGTTCATCCTCCTCCCCCACCATCACCACTACTTAAAGTCTTGACTCCTCCTCCTCCCCCACCGCCTAAGGTTTTAGTTCCACCATCATCACCACCTATGACTTCTCCTCCTCCCCCACCACCTAAGGTTTCCTTTCCTCCATCATCACCACCACTATAGTCTTGACTCCTCCTCCTCCTTCTTCTTCTCCTCCTCCTCCTCCTCCTACTCCTTTAGTTGTTAATAGTTCACCGCTACCTGTGACTGCTCCAACAGCTTAACATGGTTCTCTTTCCACCCAAGTTTTATTCAAACTGCGCCTCCTCACACTGTTGTCAACCTTCAGTGTATTTCCTTAAATTTGTGCATGTACGTCCCTTCCTTAATTTATTTGTTGTTGATGAATTTATTATTAATGCTGTTTATTTATAATTCCTCTTGTTATAGGAAAAAAGAATGAAATACTTTCGTTTTGTTATTGCGGGACTGGCTAGGTTTGTTTATTTGTAAACAAGTGAATTTACTCGTGCTTTGCATGGTTGTTGAAAAAAGTCGATTTCATGTTGTAGCAATTCCTTAGGGAATATAAGATTTTCCTGAAAGAGAAAGTTAAAGAGGACTATATATAGCTTCAATTTACTATATAACCAGAAAAAATTTAACGCGCACTCGCATAGTCTTAAAAATATCAATAAACTTACAAAGTCTCAAAACATCAATAAATTTACAAAATATATTAGCAATTAATAACGAATTGCGTACGTAGAAGGAAACACTGATAAGTACCTTACATTTGGCTTAATTCATAAATTTTTATTTATTTATTTATATAAAACACTTATGTGTAGTGTATAGCTAATGGTAAGGCATTATAGCATTTTATTTTATGTCGAATACTTATATGTAGTGTGTAGTTAATTGTAGCCTATTACAACATTTTATTTTCTTAGATTAACACATTATAACTCAAAATACTCTACAAAGTGTTAATGCCCAAATTAATATATGTTTAATTACCTCCTAAATGATCGATTGAATATAATATTTACTATAACATATTAGGCCACTAGAAACCCTCAAATGGTGTGGCTTAAGATGCCTTAAGTGTAGAAGTTAATCAAAGACAACATTTTATGATTTTAGGCAAGCCCAAAGTACCGTAACCTTTGACCTATGGCCGCGCATTTTACGTGTCGCCATAAAAGCCACGCTTCAAAAGTGTGACCTATGTGGCAAAAAAGCCACGTTTTATAATTCCTCTTATAGCCAACTTTTAAAATGTAAAGCTACAGATTTGAAGCGTGGTCTTTGGTTTCTTATAGACAACGTTTTGAAGTGTGGCTTCTAAAGCAACAGTTATTGAGCATAGCGCCAAAGTGACAGACCCTATGGCCACATTTTCTAGGCGTGGCATTTTTGTTTGCGCTATTTTAATCCACAATTTTGTGGTTTAAAAATTGTATTTGTTTATATTTTATATATTTGATATTCATATTTTCAAACATATATGTTATGAACTCAAGCACTAATTAGATGATAAGTAAGTGAATAAAAATAATTCAAATTAAATGCATATACTTGAAATAAACTTCAAAAAATAAACATAATTGGTATACATCAACAAAATAAAAATAATTCAAATTCATATACTTGAAATAAACTTCAACAAAGAAACATAATTGTATACTGCCCATACAAATAAAATACTGTTTCAAGAAGTTCACTAGTGATGAACTCTACAAAATTAATTGTATTCATAAATATAGTATTAATAATAAAAATAAACATCACAACTTATCAAAAAGTCTTCACCATTCACTTTAATAGATCAAAGACTTGTGGCCTACATCACCAGCATTTTCGTGCACATTCCAAATAAAATTAAAAATTATAAAGAAACATATATATTGTATGTAACAGTCATAGCAATATTTGTCTTACTAAGAATTAATGGAATTTATTTCACTACTATAACATAACTAAGTCAAACACAAAAAAGAGGTACAAGCGAAGGAGAAGCAAAAACGTGACTTAACAAATATTCCCCTAAAATTTATGTTCACTTATCTCAACTTGCATGTGCAAATTAACTTGCAGTTCTTACTATGATAAGGATCAATTGTAAAAGTTTATTAGCTAGATAAGATTAATTTGATCCTAATATATGTGTCAACGAATCTACCAAATTAGATATCGTAGATGCATTATCATAATCTCTAATAAATTTCTAACTTGTTTGTTGAAAAAGTAAATCAAAGTCTCCCATAATGCTGGAAGATAGCAACTTATGCGATTTCATGTCGGCAGTAATTTAATTGTAGCATTCAGACAACTCTACTAAATAAAAAAATATAGTCAATTGATTGCGTTCCCACAAAATAAATATACTAGTCGAACCCAATCCCAAGCATCAAAGAGAAAAAACTATAACATTGGCCCATGAACAGATAGAGTTATATATATATATATATATATATATATATATATATATATATATATATATATATATATATATATATATATATATATATATATGTGTGTGTGTGTGGGAATATGGTAAAAAGGTTACGGCGTTATATACGCACCACCACTTGATCATATGGTATATGTTGATAATTTTTGCTCATAGTGGCTGTGACGACCCGGCCTGCCGTTACGTGAGTTACCGTCCCATTTTCCCCATATTGTGTTCCACTATGATTTAATATCAGTGTTTGAATTGATCGGATAGAGTTGGATTTGTTTTAGCTGGTAATGAGGCACTTGGCCTCTTAGAAAGAAGCTTATTGTAGAAAAGTCAACCGGACATTGACTGTGTAGTTATAGGGCTCATATGTAAATTTCGTCGGTTTATTTAGCTTTGGGTATGATTTGTAACTTAGGAGAGCAATCGGAATTGAATTTGGAGGTCCGGTGTAGAATTAGGCTTGAATTGGCGAAGTTTGAATTTTGGCGGATTCCGGTTGATAGGTAAGATTTAATCCGATGGTCGGAATGGAATTTCGAGAGTTGCAGTAGCTTTTTTAGGTAATTTGAGATATGTCTGCAAATTTTCAGGTCATACGGACGTCGTTTGGTCAGGTTTTTGATCGAATGTGAGTTTCGGAAGTTTTAGTTTAACTTAGGCTTGAATTCGTGGTGAATTGAGGATTTTTGTGTTGTTGGACGTGTTTTGATTGTTGGAGTAAGTTCGTACGATGTTATGGGATATATTGGTGATTTTGGTTGAGATCCCGGGGGCCTCGGGGTGATTTCGGGTGATCAAACGGATTATTTTTGGACTTAGAAAATAGCAGATTTTCAGTTGTGATGTTGCAGAACATTTGTTCAATGTGTTCGCATAGAAGGTCTTGGAGAAGAGTTCGGAATTTCTCTATGCGATCACGTAAGATGTTGTGCGATTGCATAGGTGTGAAGAATTGTTCAGTGCGTTCGCATTCATGGTGTTGCGATCGCGTAGTATAATGGGACTTGGGGTCCCTGGTAGCATTTTGTTCTATGCGAACGCGGAGCTTGGGGTGCGATCGCATAAGTGTGGGAGGCTGTGCTTTGCGATCGCAAGGACAGCAATGCGATCACATAAGAGGATTTTTTGGGGATTTGAATTTGTGTTGTTCGATCGCAGAAGTAGTAATGCGATCGCATAGAGGAATAACTGGGCGAACAGAAGGGTTTTTATAACATTTCATCCGCGACCTATCTCATTCCACCATTTTTACACCACCTTGAGAGCTTGTTGATAGATTTTGAAGGGGATTTCGATGGGAAGTGATTAGAGGTAAGTCTCGTGGCCAAGAAATACCATTTAATTGAAGATTCATCCTTTAATTCTCTGAAATTTGGGTAAAAATTAAACAAGCTAGCCCTTGGTTTTTGAAATATAATTATGGGATTTGATGGCCCATTTGAACTTCGATTTTGATGAACTTTATATGTACGGACTCGTGGCAAGACGAGAATCCGGTGATGTAAATTTCATAATTTTTTGAGAAGTGGGCCCGGGGATCGGGTTTCGCCAACTTCATAGTTTTTTGTTATTTCTCGAGTCTTTTTTATTGGGTTATGGTTTATTGGCCTATTGCGACGTATCCATTATGGTTTTGATCAGATTCTATACACGAGGAGGTAGATTCGAGGGGGAAAGGCTTGGCGAGCTAGATTATCAGCCAGCTAGAGGTGAGTAATACCTGTGAATGATATTCTGAGGGTTTAAAATCTCGGATTTGCACATCTTAGTGTTGTATTGAGGTGACTTGCACGTTGAACCTGAGCGTGGGGTAGAGCATTGTTGGGGATTGTGACTTGGTCCATCCTAATTGTTGGTTTTACCGCGTATTTGCAAATGATTTGTTGTTATCATTATGACTTGAGCTCATTCCCATACTTGGGGCTTATTGTCGATTGTTTGAACTCCTATGAACTATTTACTATTTTCCCTTACTATTTGAAATATTTTTTGAACTTAGTCCATGTAATTTATCCCTGTTTCTTAAACTCAGCCACATTTACTCAAATTGGAGTTTTAAACTGATAATTTCACTACTGTTTATGGTGAGTATTATTTGCTTTACTGTTGCCCGAGGGGCTGTTGATTGCATTTGGACTGATTGAGGTCGAGAGCCTTATGTGAGGGCATGTTGAGCACTGTGATGAGACTTTCAGGCCTAGTAGTGATATTATTCAGGCTTTCAGGCCTTGTTGATAATGCTTGGGTTGTAGGAGCCCCTCCGGAGTCTGCACACCCACAGTGAGCGCGAGGTAACCTTTGAAATGGACAGTGGTAACAATGACACTATCATACGTGTTTCGGTTAGCTAACAATGACTGACCAGTCAGGTAACAATAACTGACTAGTGGTAGCAATGACACTAAAACACGCTTTGGTCAGGTAACAATGGCTGACCATAATTGTGTATTCTTGTTTATTTGGTTACTTTCAAAGAGAATTTATTGCTATGTTTTCACGGATTCATGTGGTCTATTTTGTTTACTGCTTGAGATAGCATTATTTATGCCCTTTCGGGATTTTATACTTTCAGTTGTTATTCATTTTTATTGTTCACTGGGTCAGAGTACTCACTATTACTCCCTGCACCTTACGTGCAGATCCATGTCCTTCTTAACAGGCTGAGTAGACATTTCAGTGATCAGCAGGCTTGCTTTCGGGAGAGTTTGAGGTAGTTGCATGGAGTTTGCAGCCATTGACTCTTCCTTCTATCCTTGTCTTTCATTTTTTGCACTTTCAGACATTTAGACAGATTATGTAGTAAGGTATTATTCTATTCTGTAGAGGCTCATATTCGTGACACCGGGTCCATAGTTGGGCTATATGCTATGTTTTGCTAAACATCGGTATTATTACCAGTATTTCTGTATTTTACTTAAATGGATTAATGTTCATTGTTTCACTTATCAAATATCGGTTGTCAATTGGGTTAAATATGTGGTTAATGGTCAGGCTTACCTAGTAGTGTGTCGGGCGCCATCACGATTGGGTTTGAGGTCGTGACAGTGGCCAAGATGATATGATGGGATGCCCTCAGAGGCTTGATTATGATATGAACACATGTACCTATGCACAACACGACATTCATACGCATATGCATGACACTATATGTATTTCATGATTTACAGAGTTATCCAGACTTACATGTTGAGTCTTTTACTCCATGTTTATCTCATGTCTATTATTTACTGATTTTCGTTCGTTACATACTCGGTATATTATTTGTACTGACGTCTCTTTTTCTTGG